>OY720465.1:36247015-36847015 GCA_963082715.1 Harpalus rubripes
CTTGAATGGGCTATCGGACATGAAGAATCATGGGAATCCACAAATGATATGGAAATTTGGAACATATTCCGAATGAATCTCCGACGAAGAAGTAGAAGTGATACCAGGACATGTAAAGCACAAAGAGGCAGTCAGAAGTTTTGAAAGGTGTTTAAAGTAGGCTGAAGAAAATTATGAATCGGAACACCACATTCTAATTCTATCGGAAATGAAAAAACGAGCCAAAAAGGCAGAAGAAGCGAACATTAAACAGAGCAAAATCACCGATTTTTTCACAGTTTCTTAAATTTACTATTGACTTTAATATAGATTTATATAATATGCCTATATGTACTTTATTTTGTTATTCATATGTAGTGAGTACAGTTGTTTTTTTAAAATTTTATATTTGAAAATAAAGCATTTTTTATTGTGAAAATTCTTACAGAATTAAGAAAATGGATATTTTCTGTAATTTGTTCCATAATCCGAAAACTGTAGTTACTTAAAAACACCTTATATTTATTTTGAAGTAAAACAGATATAACTATATGTATATCTCGGTATTTTATGATAACAAATATATAATATATTTTACTCTACTCCTTCGTACATTTCCCTGAAGAATTTCAGCCAATTTACCTGCACTGAAACGCTAAAGCAATCGTACTATCTATTCTTAGACATTCCACAGAGATTTTAAAGTCTTCAAATTCATGATTGGATATACCATTGAACACTAACAATCTAATAAGTTAATAATTTTACCTTCAAAATATATAATCAATAGCTATACAACATTATGTTATTTTGTTATTTACGTTAATAATAATAATAATGATAAAGAAGATACTGTTTTCTGTTACTGATCAAAAATTTCACCATCTGCAAGATTTTTAAACCTTCAAACCATAATTACAATAATCCCCATTGCAACTTCTCCCGAAGTGTAAAACCCATAATTCATATTCCAATTGCGATAATGACCCATAATAATCGTTTCTTTATTCAATACTTGTCTCGGACTCGTGTGAAAAGAAAAGTTTTCCACTGTATTCTCACTTGTATACTACGGACGTTACAAATTATCAAAGGCGTGCATATTCCCCGTGTGTAAGAGAGAGATGGTAGGTGAAATGCGACAATGATTTGCATAATTACGGCAAACTGCCCTTGTATGCCTCGCACGCAAACTCGAATGGAAAATGTGTAAATGTAACAGCTAAACTGCTAGAACACTGACCGGAGGTCAATATTAAAGAGTTTTGTTCTTTTACAAAGTGCGACTTTAATGATTTCAGACTGATTCTTTAGTCTTCCAGTATATATGTATAGATTTAGAAGATATGTGTATATTGAAAAATAAATTGTAATTTTGATGATACAGAATATGACGGAGCAACTTTCCTAGATTTACTATGGAATTTTGAGGCGAGTTCAGGTCGTAAAAGGGTGGAGGTAGTATCTATGGAGGCAAGTGGATAGAAAGTTTCTGTTATAAATTATTATTATTATTTATTATTAGTTTCCAAATATATACAATATAATTGCGTAGGCTTCCACAGTCTGAGACATGAGAAATATTCGTTTTCCGGGAATGGACTGTGTCATATTTTGAGTCAGAGCTCAACGTTTCGCCCGCAGTCGTATGGGGCATCTTCAGGAGCAAAGGGGATAGTACTGTCTTAAACAAGGTTACCCGACGTGTCAACCACGCTAGAGGCCGATTTTAAGCAACAAAAGGGGGAGACTCAGTTTACAAGGTTACCCGACGTGTAAACCACGCTAGAGGCCAAATAAACCAAATGACGAAAGGAAGGCCGAGAAGACTAATCTAAAGATACGATAGATGAGCAAAGCTAATGAGGACCAATGGGAATCAAGTTCGTAATGGTAGATTGGGCGTGTCGTGTTCCGAGAATCACCGGTTTCCACACGTGGCTCAAGAAATAGCCATCATCCCGATTGATGTTATTAGGATGTTTCCATATTTCTAAAGTTTCCCTGTATTTACGTCTGTAAAACTCAGGGACAGGAGCTAAAATACGGGAATTTTCAAATAAGATGTCGCAGTCGTATTGGGCATCTTCAGGAGCAAGGGGGATAGTACTGTCTTAAACAAGGTTACCCGACGTGTCAACCTCGCTAGAGGCCGAGTTTAAGCAACAGAAGGGGGAGACACAGTTTACAAGGTTACCCGACGTGTAAACCACGCTAGAGGCCAAGGTATTTTTTAAACCTCCACAAAAAATCTCAGAAATACTCCCCCACACTAAAGATAAACGCGAACCCTTGTCGTCACCCGGTGTTTATAGTATTCCTTGTTCTTGCGGCACAGTATACATAGGTGAAACAGGAAGGAGTGTTCACACTAGATTGTCAGAACACAAACGCTGTCTGCGTAATGGTATGGTATTAACATCTGCGGTCGCAGAACACCAACACAACACAGGACATAACATCTTATTTGAAAATTCCCGCATTTTAGCTCCTGTCCCTGAGTTTTACTGACGTAAATACAGGGAAACTTTAGAAATATGGAAACATCCTAATAACATCAATCGGGATGATGGCTATTTCTTGAGCCACATGTGGAAACCGGTGATTCTCGGAACACGACACGCCCAATCTACCATTACGAACTCGATTCCCATTGGTCCTCATTACCTTTGCTCATCTACCGTATCTTTAGATTAGTATATAACTGTCTTCTCGGCCTTCCTTTCGTCACTTGGTTTATTTGGCCTCTAGCGTAGTTTACACGTCGGGTAACATTGTTTAAGACAGTACTATCCCCCTTGCTCCTGAAGATGCCCCATACGACTGCGGGCGAAACGTTGAGCTCTGACTCAAAATATGACACAGTCCATTCCCGGAAAACGAATGAACATAATAGTATTTTATGTATCAAGGGCGTTACGAGGACGACGAGGATCTAGCCTTTAGCCCGAGGGATAGATGTCGTCCGATGGGCATTATCATCTAGCAACAAGTATACAAGATTTTATGTCTCACTAGAATATGTGAAATAAGTTTTCATTTATAATAATTTTGATTACAATAATGCTTAAGCTTTGGCGTTGCTAAGGAAGTTGTTTAATTGTTTTGTTTATTATAAACATTTATTTATTTTTAAAACATCAACGTTCTATATCGTTGGAGATGATGGAATGGGTAAATTTGATGTTTCGGAAGATATTTTATCGAAACGGTGTAAATAAATGATTTTGAATGCTTCTGCATAGCTACTTTGAGGAAGAGAAACGTATAAATGTTGCTCTAATTATTCTATTCTCGTCTCTAGAAGATGTAAGTATTATATTTTGAGGTTTAAAAATAAATAAATGTTGATAAAAAAACAAAACAATTAAACAACATCCTTAGCAACTTTCGTAGTCTACTATTTTAAAACTTCAATTCTATCCAGCCTCCTTATATTAAATATTATCTTTCCACACCTGCATAATTCCATAATTTGTTATAAAAATGACACACCATTACCTCTAACGAAGATTCATTATGTCCAGACTGTAAAAACAAATTCACTAACAAAACATCTGCGCGCGTACCGCACACAGCACGCTGGATCATTTTTAAAGCTCCCAACAGATGCGAAGCCAAGTTGCTTTCTACAAAAGTGGATGGTTTCTTATATATCAGCAGAAATTAAATATAATATTGTGATAAAACCATCAATCCTCATAACTAGTTTCAGAGGAGGTGGTGGATGTTTGCTGAAGACGTCATCTATCACAGGAAAGGAACAGTGGTTGTCAAAAAGTTGGAAATTGTCGAAAGGTCAAAATGGATTTGGCGAGATATAAATTTGATGTGAACATACAGGGTGTAAATGAAATAAGTACATTCAATTTAACCAGTAATATAACTCGTCGAGAGCAACAATATTTCTTAATAACTTTTTCTAGAAATCGCATTTTTTTTTAGCATTTTTACCACCCCGTAAATTGACGAGTCGTTGCAAGTATTTTTCTAATAATTGAATTCAGTAGCAATAGCTCTGAAAAATTTTGTTTTAGCAATTGACAGTCCTGTCAGTTGTTGCAATTAAATATTAACAGAAATAAACGTGTTTATAAGGTAAAATTCTGTCAAAATGCTTACGTTTACAAACAGCGAATACACAGACATTGTAACTACTTACCTATTTATTGTTTATTTATTTATTCGCATCTTTACTACATTTTAATTTGTGGTTGATTTAAAGATAGTGTTATAGAGTTGCCAACGCATTTAGACGGAGCGTTTCCAAATCATACTGTTCCTAATATTCGCACATTTGTTAATCTTATATATGTTTATCTCAATACGGAGTGTCACATATGACAATTTTAAAGAAATCAACAGTTGTATCCATAGAATGTGCAAAAAGTTTAAGGTTTTCAACACATAACAGGCTTCAATTTTGGGAACGTGTCATAATGTTCATTAATGAGACTGAATTTACTTGGGAAGGTGTATTTAGGTAATTGCCTAAGTGTTATATTGTTGCAGTTTATCGCGAGCACAATATCTCTGTGGCAACAATTTATCGGACAATAAAAGATTGTGAAGACGGTATACCCTGTGTAAATTTGCGCAACAGTGGTCGTCCAAAAATTTTGAGCCACATGAGAGAACAGATTAATTGCAGCCGTTAAAGACAAAGTTGGAGTGTTACAACGAACTGTAGCCAGAAGATTTGATGTTTCGAAGACCACTGTTTTAGAACACTTTCTCGAAATGACGTGGTGTTTCGAAATTGATGTTGTCGTGCGTTAAGGCGCATTCATTTTCTCAATAAACTTATTGTAACGGATGACGTGAAATATTTTACTCTGTCCCATTCAGAGACATAGAAAACACACCAGACAATGTCAAGTTCAAAGGTAAATCTAAATTTGAGGATAAAATTTTAGTATGGTGTGCCATTTCTGAAGCCGGATATATCTCGCAGCCGTACATTGGTCGTATTCGAGGAGAAGCCTTAACTGCACAACTTTATATTCAAAGATGCCTATCTAAATTGCTTCAATTTTTAAATACACATCACGCCAATGATGATATGTTTTGGCCTGATCTAGTTTCATGCCATTACGGCAGAATAACTAGAGACTGGTATAACGACGTAGACTTTGTTCCGAAATTGGACAATCCTCCCAATGTACCTAAAACTCGACCAATAGAAGATTTTTGGTCAATATTGACCAGAAAAGTGTACGACAAGGGATGGGACGCTGCAAATGAAGAATAATTACAACGTCGCATTTACCACAAGAATCGAGAAATCGATCCAGATGTTGTCCAGAGGATGATGGGGCAAGTCAGAAGAAAATTAAGGGCCATTGAAGATAATGATCCATTATCAATAATTTAAATGTTAAATATTAATTGTTATACTTATTGTTAATTGTTTTAATAATTAGTTTAAAAAGTAAAAATTTTCTCACAACTTTAGTACCATATTAATAAATTAAATTGAAGATAAAGTTTATTGTCAAAATGGCCTTTAATAAAGGAAATGCAGTGATAGTTTATTTTTAGAAAACATGATTTTAGCTTGTATATTAAAACATTAAAAACTGTCTAATTGAAATTTCATAATTTAAAAAATATCCCACTGGTTTGTAATTTTCACAATATTTTGTCAACTTTTCTCAACAGCGCCCGAGTTTAAAAAGCAGTTACAGGGTTGTAATTAGGGGTGGGCCGTGTCCTCAGCTCGCGAAATTAAAGTTTTGATTTAGAGGTTTGTGCTTAAAGAAGCGCCTGATGAAAGTTGTGAATAATTTTCACTTTTTCGCACATTTTCTCGTCTTTGACGAAGAGCTTTCCCTACAGAGCTTTTAATTTCAAACAGCCAACACCAAAGTCGGGGAGATTCATGAATATGAAAGATAGAATCGTTTGTTTGAAACAGAAGAAAGTGAAAAGAATGAAAGGAAATGTTTCAGAGGAACAATAAAAATTGTTATAAGTATTGTAACGTTTTTATATATTTGGATGAAGTGTAAGAATCAAACAATAATTATTATTAATTAAAATAGATGTTATTAAAACAATTAATTTATGTTTAAAAGATAATAAATAAATATATCATCACGGCTTATTACCCATTGCTGGATATGCCAATCTGCTTTGTACATAGATATTGGTAATGATGAAATATTTGCACTCTGTGGGTGCTTACCAGGCGTCACCTCACGGGCACTCATTGCTGGCGTGCAGACTGCACCACAGGGGTCAATTTTATGCCATTTAAAATTCGAAATATATTGTAACGTTTTTGATTTATTTGGGTGAAGTGTAAATATTAGACATGTATTACTAATTAAAATTAAGTGTTTATTAAACTATAAAGAAAGTTACTATTAGTAAGATTAAACAATTATTAAAACTAATTAAGACTAAAACTATAATCAACTAGATAACACTAACACTATTTATTTATTTATTTATTTAACCAATTAACACTACTATTTATTTCCACGATATTACTAATTATTTATTTCACTACGCGTTCCAATCTTAGACTGCCGGTCTGTTGCATACTCTTGTAGACTATTTACGCGACACTTATATCACTTTATTTATATCATTATATAATTATATCATGTTCAATTGTCCGCCTACCGACCTCCACAGCGTCTATATATTCAACTGACTCAACAGCGTCTGTATATTCAACTGCTCTGACAGAAGTCACACCTTTCACCTCACTGTCTATCTATATAACTAACTTGCTCCTTCCACAGTCTCAGTAGCACCAACTATCTGTATGCCATAATCCTTCAACACCATTGTCGAGTATCCACTCCAACTCGCTGTTACTGTTCTTGTATACCTAGCTTCACAATACTCGTCCACACTGCCGAGTATTCACTTTCACAGCTATCCCAATATACCAGTAACTTGCAGACTCGCCGTTATTGTCCTCGTACACTATAGCCGGAGCCTCCGAGATACAACGAGCCTACAACTGGCGCGCGTGACGTCACACTAGTGGCCCAACTTTTGTACAGTGTTTAATGGGAGATACACAGTTTTTTCAAAGTATTGCGAAAACTGTGGCAGGTTTGAAAAAATGTATATAAACAATATTATAGATCATAAAATTATTTATCACAGTCAGTTACATTCAAAGACATAGAGATGTTCATATAGAGTGTTAGTGAGTTTGAGAAGCACAGCAGTATCGTGGTGAGCATATGCAGTTGGTGTCGAGTAGGTACTCGGGAAGTTACTGGTATATTGGGATAGCTGTGGATGAGAATACCCGGTAGTGTTGACGAGTATTAGGAAGCTATAGCGGAGCCTCCGAGATACTACGAGCCTACAACAGGCGCGCGTGACGTCACACTAGTGGCCCAACTTTTGTACAGTGTTTAATGGGAGATACACAGTTTTTTCAAAGTATTGCGAAAACTGTGGCAGGTTTGAAAAAATGTATATAAACAATATTATAGATCATAAAATTATTTATCAAAATGCGTTAACAGAACATATTTATGTTCTGTAGTTTAGCTGTAGGAAGCGTATAAAATAACAAGGTCAGATGACACATCTTAACTTTTTTCAAAATTTGGCGAAAACTGTCACAGATATAAAAAAATGTATATAAACAATATTATACAACATAAAATTCTCTAACAAAGTGTGTTAATATAAAATATTTATGTTAAGTCATTTAACCGTAGGAAGCGCATAAAATAATATATGTAAAGATACGCTTTGTTTTCCCACTTAGAAATTTGTAAAAATTCTGCATGTTTCGGTGCTAGAATGTAATCACAAAATAAAAATAATCGTAAATAATTGAAAAACATTTATTTTTACCAAAATAAGCCACAGGGAACTTTGAAAATTAGAAATAAGTTACAATTTTGTCTTGATTAAAATATAATGCATAATTATATAAAATAAAACACTAATATTAAACTAGAAAACAAAATAAATGTACGTTCTAAACAATGATAATTACAAACATTAAACATTTATAAATAAATACAAATAAAACGGCATTTTTTAGAAATATTACCTACTTAATAATAGAAAACTGCGAGAAACAGTAAAAAATAGAAAAGTTTATAAATATAAAACTGGTACAATACATAATTAAATTTGAAATACATAGAAAATATTTCATATATAGACTAGGAAATAATTAAGGAAAGCACCGAAACAGGCAGAATATTTACAAATTTCTAAGTAGGAAAACAAAGAGGCAATATGTATCTTTACATATATTATTATATGCGCTTCCTACGGCTAAATGACTTAACATAAATATTTTATATTAACACACTTTGTTAGAGAATTTTATGTTCTATAATATTGTTTATATACATTTTTTTTATATCTGTCACAGTTTTCGCAAAATTTTAAAAAAAGTTAAGATGTGTCATCTGACCTTGTTTTTTTATACGCTTCCTACAGCTATACTACAGAACATAAATAGGTTCTGTTAACGCATTTTGATAAATAATTTTATGATCTATAATATTGTTTATATACATTTTTTCATATCTGCCACAGTTTTCGCAATTCTTTGAAAAAACTGTGTATCTCCCATTAAACACTGTACAAAAGTTGGGCCACTAGTGTGACGTCACGCGCGCCTGTTGTAGGCTCGTAGTATCTCGGAGGCTCCGCTATAGCTTCCTAATACTCGTCAACACTACCGAGTATTCACATCCACAGCTATCCCAATATACCAGTAACTTCCCGAGTACCTACTCGACACCAACTGCATATGCTCACCACGATACTGCTGTGCTTTTCAAACTCACTAACACTCTATATGAACATCGCTATGTCTTTGAATGTAACTGATTGTGTCCCTCGAGCATAGCTACGCCCCTTATATACAGCTGCCATTATTTTCTAGAAAAGCCCTAGAATATTCGACCACATAATAACAATGAACACAAAAGGTTCAGGCGACCGGAAGTAATTAAACACGTCGCGACCAGTCTGTTTACATTGGCCGGCTACTAGCGCGATTACGTCACCGCTATAAATAGACACTCGCTTACAGAGGCGGCGACGGCG
This sequence comes from Harpalus rubripes, assembly GCA_963082715.1. Lineage (NCBI taxonomy): Eukaryota > Metazoa > Arthropoda > Insecta > Coleoptera > Carabidae > Harpalus > Harpalus rubripes. Next base: position 36,256,043 of record OY720465.1, read on the forward strand.
GGCGTTCCAAGTTACAATATTTTCGCTATTTATTTATATCATAATAAACTGGCTGACTACTGAGTATCCACTTCTACTCTCTGTTACTGTCCCCGTATACCTAGCTTCCTAATACTCCTCAAAACTTCCGAGTATTCAGCTATCCCAGTATACCAGTAACTTCTCGAGAACTCCACACAACAGCAAACTGCATACGCTCACCACGATTCGAGTATTGGGAAACTATAGTGTACAAGAACAGTAACGGCGAGTCGGACAGTTACTGGTATACCGGGATAGCTGTGAAAGAGAACACTCGGTAGTGTTGACGAGTATTGTGAAGCTAGGTATACAAGGACAGTAACAGCGAGTTGGAGTGGATACTCAGCATTATGGATAGTTGGTGATACTGAGGCTAGTGATGCACGACGAGGCGAGAGTACTCTCGCATCTTGTCTCGTCTCGTTGCATTATGTGAAACGAGAATGAGAGCAAGATTGCCGTTTAAAATTCGAGGCGAGATCGATATAACAACTGTGAGAAGCGAGAAATCTCGCGAGAGTCTCGCAATAAAAGTATTTGTAACTTTATAGCTTTAACTCATAAATTCAATGAAAAATGCACCGTACAAGGATTGGAGTCAACGCTAATTCGTGCATAGAATACGTGAATGTGAAAATTATATGAATTCACTATATTATTGAGTCTATCTAGAGTCGATTGGTATCGGTCCCAGAGCACGGAAATGCAAAATAAAGACAAAATCGGTTTTGCATTCAATACAACTAGTTTTCTCCAATATTTCAGTCCCTAATTCACCCCAGTTAAAACCACGGTTAACATTTTCTTGCCGCCCCTGAAAAGTAAAGGATGTTATATTAAGCGTCGATGGGAGTCAAAACGGAGAGAAGTTAAGTGATTAGTTGCCGGCGGGTTACCAATGTAGCGGTTTACAAAGTTACAAAAAAGAATTGTTTAATGTTTTAATTCGTTTCACCGATGACAGAATGTATTAACAGATGTTCGTATTAAAATAGTTAAGAGATCACAATTTGGTGATAAACTGGATATTTTACAGGTAAATTAAATTATTTACCAACTTATCACATTTTCTGGTGACGTTAATGAATAAACATTATGTTCGTATTGAAACAATTTGGTGACCAGAATTTAGTGTTTCGTCTCTTTATTATATTTATACTTATACGACTGCAAATACACGGAGCAATTGGTGCGAACTTCTCTCTTGTAGTTAAACTGTTACGTAAATACGTAGTGCGCAAGCGCTTATTTTTATAGCGAGACGAGACGAGACCCAAAAAAATGTGCGAGAACAGTCTACAACAGGGATGGCGAACCTTTACGTATCAACGTGTCATTTTTCTAAAGAAATGTTTAATGAGGTCATAGACGTGCCATCAAATAATTTTGACTTTGTGATTATTGGGAAAATAATAATAATAGATACTATCAACTCAAAACTCTTTATTTACTACAAAAAAATAGGAACATTTTGCAATGTTTCAATTATACGCGTATTTTAAATTAAAGTAAAATTAGTGTGACTTCTGTTGTTGCAGATTCGATAACAAATAACATATGTTAGGGTTGTAAGATGTTACTTTTAGCAGAATGTATGCTGAACTGGAGTCATCTGTCAAACGGTTTCTAACCGAGCCTTTAATGTTTTTCATCTCTGAAAATAATGACTCGCAGGCATAGGTTGATGAAAATATTGTTAAAATAACATGAGTCAGGTTCTTCAAACAATTAAATGTGTCTGGTAACGCATTCCATGTTTTCAAAATTTTGTTATTAGCATTTTCACTCATATTACTTGTCTATCTTTCTGTTTCAATTAATTCTAACTCTTTCCTTGTTTCAATAAATTTTTGAATCCATATTGAACTAGACTGGAAATCAATCAGCTGCATTTAAAATTCTTCAATTTCCAACCAATCGAATTGGGACAAAATCAGTTTATCAAATGACCCGCGCACCGCACTCGAACATTCCGTAGCGTAGGGATCACTCGCGTTCGCTCGTCATATAATACCTACTTCACACTTTTTTTCGTAGTGCATCATAACGAATTTTGTGATCAGTGACGTGCCCAAAATATTGTGACGCGTGCCATTGGTTCGCCATCCCTGGTCTACAAGATTCGGCAACCGACCGACAGTCTAAGATTGGAAGGCGTAGTGAAATAAATAATTAGTAATATCGTGGAAATAAATAGTTAATTGGTTAAATAAATAATGTTAGGGGCTGTCCTTAAATTACGTAACGCTTCAAGGGGCGGTGGTGGTCAAGAGTAGCGTTACGCAGCGTTACGAGGGGGTGGGGGAGGGTTAATGTGTGCGTTACGTAACGATAAAATATATGGCTTTAATAGTTTTGAAACATTCAAATTTCGCGGTGCTAATTCGTATATGCAGGCAGTTGTTTGTTTTCAATAACAGTCAACAGATGTCGGGCACAGTTCAAATTCGGGCCAGTGGTCTTCCATTCGTGCAATGCAATTCATATTAAATCATGAATTCAAGTAAAGTTGATAAGGAAAAACCTATATACAGTAAAAAAATTGGGGTGACAAGCCGTAGGGCAAGATAGTACATTATTTTTCATCTTTATGTACATTAATTTAAATAGTTTCTGTTCTGTTCTGTTATTTTTCATCTTTATGAACATTAATTTAAATAGTTTCTGTTTCAAATTTTAACTGAATATTAAGGAGGCCATATACTTTTATATCCAGTAAAAAAAATATGGGGGGGTCAAGTACGGCGTTACGTAAAATATGGGGGGGGTTCATGTTTGCGTTACGGGTGCGTTACAAGGGGGGGGGGAGGGAGTATTAACAATTACCTAATTTTGCGTTACGTAATTTAAGGACAGCCCCTTAGTGTTATCTAGTTAATTATATTTTTAGTCTTAATTAGTTAATAATTGTCTAATATTTACACTTCTCCCAAATAAATAAAAGTGTTACAATCTTACGTGCGGAATACTACAGTAGTTGTATTGCCCACTTTGACGGAACGAAGATTGAAATCATCTTTGGTTTTAGAACTTTTAATAACTTTTGAGAACCATTTTGCAAGTTTGTGTATAACAAACCACGCTTTGTGCTTTGTTTTCATTGTTTCTTTACCTCTCTGATTTACTTGCCGTCTCTCTTGCACACACTCCTATAAAGGTGTTTATTTATCCTATCAGCTCGAATGAATTGCGATGTCTTGAACATTGAAAAGAATTGCTATTAGATTCTTTAACTGAAAAGAATCGAGGTACAATAGCATCATTGCAGGATAAAAAAGTTTAAAGTTCTTTTTATTTAATTTGTTGATCACGAAAGTTATTTGAATGAATAAAAATTTCCTTGGTATATTCTAGGGATATTTTTCACCTGTAATAAAGTGAATAATGCGCATCCGCCCCTATGTTTCAGTAATGAAAAAGTAGCGCGAACTTGTGGTTTACTATTTAATATATCTTTTTGATTCATAAATCTAAACTTCACATGCCTTCATTTTGTTTTACAACGCCAGTGTACAATACAGAATAAAAATAAAAAAATACACCGAGTGCGAGTGAATATTAAACTAAGAAATTGTTAAGAAGTCGTAACTCGGTTCGTTATTTTATTAGCAGTTCCTTAATTATAAATAAAGATAGACGAAATGGCGGAGAAATTTATTTATGCATATCTGAGGGAAAATTAAGTTTTACCGTAAGAATATTTCAGGAAACAAGTCGTAAATATAAAGTTGATATTCGCATATTAAAACATTAAAAAAATCTGGTGTGGCCAACACAATACCTCCCGCCATTTACAGCCCGAGTCACAAAAAAGATTAAGTTTTTTGGATTAGCGAATTTTACTCTAATTTAGACAGTTTATTTCTTAAAATATAGTCTAATCTAATCCAAGTAACTACCTTTATTTTAAACCCCTCAACAGGATTAAATCCCAATTACAGAGTGGGTTCACATTCACACACAAGCATGCCTTAATGAGATTCGAACCCAGAGCCCCGAGGGCACTCATGACATGAGGCGTTGCTCTAACCATTGAGCTACCGGAACTATAATAAAATGAAGATTTTAAATACCGGGATAAAATAGAATTCACTAATCCAAAAATGTGGATTAGCTTAAATATTTTTGTGAATCGTTAATTTTTATTAATCTAAATACATACCTACATTTTCACTTATGCTGGAAACTGTATTGAATTCCTTTTCTATTGTTCTTTTTCCTTTTTTTCTTTTTAAAATGTTACTAATATTATTTTGAAATGATTAGTTCTTTGATAGTGACATTTATCGGTCAGTTACATGCATTTGAATAACTGCGTTTTGTTTATTTTAAGCGTAGGTCTGGGATTTAAATTATATATTAATTTTATACATAAAATATATAGAAAAAGTATTAATGCAAATCTATAGAAAATTTAATAATCTTTAATTTTTATAATAACATTAATCTCGAAAATGGCACAAAATTGACCCCTGTGGTGCACTCTCTACGCCAGCAATAAGTACCCGTGAGGTGACGCCTGGTAAACGCCAGCAGGGTTCAAATATTTCATCATTACTGATATCTGTATACAAAGCAGATTGGCACACCCAGCAATGGGTAATAAGCCGTGATGATATATTTATTTTATTTATTTATTTATTTATGTTCTACGGATTACGAATCAGAAAGTTTATAAAAAAATACGAAGTAGGTAGGCTATGAATGCTTTGCTTCTTTTTAAATCTTTATCAATATCAATTTCTTGATAACATAGCAACAACGCATAATGCCCTTGGGCGTCATTTGTTATATAACAACCCTAAAAGCAGGGTTGTTATAATAATAATATGCCAGTTGGAGTCGGACATTAAATATTTTTATATCTGTTAAAATTGAAACCACAGTTAAATATCACTTAATAAGGGATTACAGCTCAATCGAATTAAGAGAAATTAGTAAAAAATAGTGAAAGTAGATGCTTAATAATGAATATTAATAAAGAAATAAAATGATATAATTGAAATACTTCGGAAATAAGGGAGTTTTTGTTTTAGCAGCTCGTCACTCATATGAAATCCATATATATTATTTTGATTGGCGACTCAAAGACTACATACAAATATATAACGAATACCGAGTTAGGGGCGGAGCCTACTACCAATGGAAGTAGAGAAATTCAAATAGCGGAGGCGTGGCTATCAGTCCAGTAATGCAATTCTCAAACAGTTTTTATTTGAATATAAATATTTTGCATTAAACTTAATAATTTAAATACATTTTCAATTATAAATCATGTCGACTTGTACAGTATAATAATATTCATTTATTTTTATTTTCTTTAATAACTGACAGTGGGCGGGTACATCTTTTCGCTTTTGTGAATTAGGTGTGCATTCTGACCAATCAGAGGGTAGTAATTATATCCCTATCGAAACCAACGCTATTTTCTTATATGAAATGCACCATTAACAGATACATGTAATGCTATGGTATGTAATGCATCTTATTTCGTGTAACACGGCAACTGTGTATACTTTTATCTTCATACACATGTATGTTAACATGGCATAAAAAATAAGTTGATTAAGTATTCTAGTGCTCATTTGCGTTGTTTCTTCCTGGTCTGTGTTAATCACGTTCCCTTTAACAAGGAAGAGCTCTCTATTATAAAGAAAAAAATTCAAAGGATATGTCAAGAGTACAGTCGTGTCATTCTGTTCCTTTATATAATAAAAAATAATACACAGACTTGTTTGCCGTCATGATTTGTTTTAGTTTTGATTTAAATACCAAACTAAATGTCAACAAAAGATTTAAGGAATGTTATAAAATATATATATATATAACAAAAAATATACAACTACATCATTAAGCGTAATTTAAATCAACTTTGCTTTTACAAAAACTTTACTCATACTTGTGTTCGTAAACTATCTCATTCTAATACATTTTCTATTTCTCTTTTTTTGCCTCATCGTCAAAGAACTTTATTATATTCACAAGAGAACTACAAACTAATAGAATAAACGTTTTCCCGTAGAATTAAATATTTGAAAATTACATTACGAAGAAATATTTCTGCGAGTTGAACCCAGGATCTTTCTATTGTTATTAGGATGCTCTACCAATTAAACTATGAAATCCCTTTAAAGCAATGAATTTTTCACATTTCACCTGCCTTAATCTTCAGACGAGTATACCCTTTTTCGGAGAATTGAGTACGTATCAGCAGGGCCGGATTATGACTTTTTTCGCCCATAGGCAACTATATTATTGACAGGTGACAGCTCTTCATGACAATTTCATGATGCACGCGCATTCAGAGCATGCGTATTTAGAAAGTAAGTACTTGTCAAATATCAAAAGTTTTCAGCATCAGTCTATTTGTCTATTTACAACAAAATATAGGCTCTCAACACCTTTTAAAAACAACAGCCAAATCACATATTCGATTCAAATATACTAGACAGAAAAAAATAAATGACAATATTTTGTATAAGTTTTTTTTTTGTGGATAATTTTCAATAATGAAAATTTGTTCAGGAGTAGAAAAAATCTTATATTTAAATTTGCTTTAACTGCACTGTATGCTCAATCAATATATGCGTCAAAACAGCCACGGCCGTTATTAACTCTCGCTAAGAGAAGTATTGGATTCATGCTAAAAATCGCATATCCAGATTTTAGTGAATAAGCCCGTTTTAAGGTCCCTAGAATCCGATTATAACATTTTTACGATGATGTCCGTATGTGTGTGTGTGGATGTTGGATCCACGATTTCTCAAATACTGTAAGACCTAAGACATTTTTAACTACGGATTCCTCAATCTAACAATAATAAGAAGAGTTGATTAAGTTTTGGTAACAAATGGACAACCGGAAGTAGTAGTTACAAGAAAAAAATCATCTAAATGTATTTATCGAAAATTTATGTAAATACTTATATTAAAGAACATTAAATTCTTTATTCGAAAAATATAAATTCATTATGATGAAAAAGAAATGCATATAAAATAATTTGATGCAAAACATCTCAGATCAAACTACTTCAAGACAAGAAATTCAAATGTTTGTAATTGATACATAAATGTCACTGTCAAAAATATTTGTATGCCATTGTCAAAAATATTTGTACGTCATTATGAAGATTATGAAAATAAAAAAAAGTCAACAACGCAAAAGAATATACGTAAAAAAGAATACAAAAGAAATTTGCGAAAAAATGACGAATATAAAGAAAAAGAAAAGGAAAATTTCAGGATATTGAATATAAAGAAAATGTATGTATTGTACATAATTTATATTAAAATATCCCATAGATTTTGCAAATATATGTGAGAATTATTTTGTAGTGAGACATGAATACATGAATTTGTATTTAAAAATATTTTTCGTTTTATGCGTACAACCAGGTAAAATATCTGGCGAGAGGTTATGTGCTGGCCACATCAGATTTTTTTAAAAACAGTTTAATTATTAAAAATCATGTGTTCCTAAAAAATCGCAGTATCATGAAATTGTCATAAAGAGCTGTCACCTGTCAATATGCCACAGAAAATACAATTTTCATAAGCTATTTTATGTTATTATGAAAAATACTGAACGTCACACGGCTGATATGCAAATAACTGACTAGGTTGATTGTAAAATCTCGGCTCCGCGTCTGTTATTTGCTTCATATCAACCTTATGCAAATACTATTTATCTATCTTATAATATAAATAACTATTTACATAGTTATTATTATTGTAATATTTAACCCCGTGAACTAATAAATTATTTAAACACAAATAAAAATTATTGTAAAAAATTCATGAACTTTATCGGGATAGATTATTATCCTTATACTTAATCCTTGTTGTAAAACGGTAAAGAAAGGCCTCTGGGAAAGGAAATGGCACATCCTGCCGTTTTGGTTTCGTGACTAGAGTTGTTAGATGGGCAATATCAATTAACATGCAATTTAGATAGGATGGTACACCGACAACAGCAACTGTCGCACCCTTTATTGCAATATGGTAACACTAATGAAACGTATAAAATTTCCTATGTATAGAATTTTTAATTTTCCCGCTACGCCTTTTATAATGAGGTAGTAAAGCCATTTTTTGCTGGCGAATATTAAATGATCGTTTAAATTGAGCAAAAATCCTATAACGTTTTAATTTTTTAATCTTCAAATATTTTACATACATACATACATACATAAAATCACGCATTTCCCACTTAGGCCCACTTTTACAATTGATGGATAAACTATGGTATAGCTATCGGAGGTATAACTTTATCCTAGCAATTATACCTTCGATAAACAAGACTGTCTTTTACAATGCATTTTTATCTGTCAGATAGTTATACCAGGAATTACGTTAAATCACTTTAGGTTGGTATTGGCACAATAAAATTATCTTCTTGTTAGACTATTTTTCTTCAATATTGTTATTATTCCTGCATTCTAATTTGCATTTTTCACGATGTTAGATAGTATAAATGTTATTTTTTATTCTGACAGTGATGATGAAATACTTGATTGACATCTGTCAACCGTATGAATAACAAAACATCGTTTGTGTTTACGTGGTATCCATAAGAACCAGGGATAAACTTATCAAAGGTTTATACGACCGATTTCCATGGGATAAGAAATACTGGTGTTTATTCTATCTGAGGTTTATCCGAGGTTTGTAAAATACAATTTCTAATTTTATACCTGGTATAGCGATATACGAGGTTTATCTAATGATTGTAAAAGTGCCCTTGATGGGTTAGCACAAACCTGAAAGAATAAAAACCAAAAAATAATCACTCTCTCTTTCAACAACATTCTTACTAACCTGACATCATAGGTACAACATACATCCTCACTCTTAACATATGAAAGTGACCGATTTTCGGTAGCGAAATACCGCAACCGGACCACAATAATAGTTACGAAACAATCATCCTTCGCCACACATTCCTGTCTAAGCACACTTCTTTCGCCCCGGCCACATTCATAATCGCATTCATACACGCTCTTCTTCTCTTCCCACTCGGAAACTTTCCTTTAGTACCTTATCAATCACATCCATCCACTTACACACTGGACGGCCACGCAATCGAACACCCTCAATTTCACCAAGATATATACGCTTTACAAGCCATTCACTCTTCATTCTCTCCACATGACCAAATCATCTCAACTGGCTCATTCCTACTCTCTTAACAACATTCTTCATACACCAAATTATTCCTCACGCGATCCCGTCTTACATATCCACATACTCCACGTAAATACCTCATTTCCACGGCAGTCACTCTCTTTTTATGCTTCCCTGTCCATGCCCAACATTCGCTTCCATACATCAAAGCAGGCACTAGCACTCCATTATACACACTTAACCGAGCTTCTCTAGATACGTTTACGTTTCGAGCAAACGTACCCAGAGCACCCATTACCTTACACCCCGTACTCACTCTCCTTTCAATTTCTCTATCAATTCGACCATCCCTTGACATCATGCTACCCAAATATACAAACTCATTCACTTGCTCCAGTTTCACTCCATCCACCAATACATTGCATACAGTCACCAATTTACTCCTTTCAAATACTAACACCTTGGATTTTGAAATACAAATTATACACAGCGTGGTTATAAAAATTTAGAACTTATTTTCTGTAGCCCATGTAGCCCCAAATAATAGCCTCATCTATGAATTGGCCTCCAAACTATTTTTATAGATAATAGAATTTTATGTACCAAGGGCGTTACGATGATGATAATGCCAGGAGGGCGACGAGGATCTAGCCCGAGGGCCTTTGGCCCGAGGGATAGATGTCGTCCGATGGGCATTATCATCTAGTAACGCTCGTGGTGCATACAAGATTTTAAGTCTCATTAGAATATGTGAAATAAGTTTTCATTTATAATAATTTTGATTACAATAATGCTTAAGCTTTGGTGTTGCTAAGGTTGTTGTTTAATTGTTTTGTTTATTATCCACATTTATTTATTTTTAAATCATCAACGTTCTATATCGTTGGAGATGATGGAATGGGTGAATTTGATGTTTCGGAAGATATTTTGTCGAAACGATGTAAAGAATTTATTTTGAATGTTTCTGTATACTTTGAGGAAGACAAACGTATAAATGACCTCCTAATTATTCCGTTCTCGTCTGTAGAAGATGTAAGTATTATATTTTGAGGTTCATTATCACATGACAGATCTCAGTTCTTTATTTATTATGCACTTATTTGTGAATATTATTACATTTTAGAGACCTTGTACGGCTTTGGATGTGTCACATGTGACGGTAAATAATATCAAAAATAAATTCAAACGTGGATAAATATCGTCCCCAAAAAATTAGTGATCCGTCATCTGTCAAAAATGAATGCGAAACATTACAGTCTGCAATTCGACGGACTTATTTCATGTGTGGTGAAAGTAAATGGCTTTTTAAGGTTTTTTTGATAATCAATTTTAAGTATTATAATTAAATTTAAAATTATTTCTGTGTTGTGCTTCCAAAGCTGTTTTCTTATATTAATTGTTGTAATCAATTAATGTATTAATTGTTGTAATCAATCATTATTATTGTAATGAATTATAATTAAAAAGAAAATAAATTCATTATATACCTTTCATATTATTTTTAATTTAAAGTCCATAAACGATGATCGGATTATAATGCGGGCATAATGAACTATTATGCCCTCATATAATGCCCCGGTTGTTATAGATATGTTTATATACACCGTACCCTAGCAATAAACAATTCATAATACTTTAGTGAGACATAAATACAATTTAATGCTTATGTTTATGTTTCTTTACATTCGTTATTATATAATTTTTTCTTCCATATTCCTTCTGCATTTTATTTTCGGTATTTCTCCTTCCGTATTTCTTTCAATTTTTGAATTATTTGTTTCTTCTTCTTCTTCTTCAGAGTCATCACTATCTTCATCTTCTGGTATTGTTCCATACCAAACTACATGGAACATCACAGTAACGCACTTACACCAACTCTTACTCAGGTCTGTTCCAAATTCGATGATATAGTTATAGGCTTCGTCATGGTTCTGAAAACGATAAATTATCCAAACGCATGGGAGAAAAGGGATAATAGCTACTAGGTATAATATAAATCCAATAACTGCTAATAAAATGAATATAGGTACACCGAAAAAAATGCGAAGACAGCATAAGAGTTGATTACAACATGCTGACATGTAAAGACAAATTGACAGACAAGTGACAGAGAAGAAAATGGTTTTATCGACTGACAAGTGCTTTCCGACAATTTTCCGACGACTAAAGAGTCAACCATTTGTATATGTGTTAGCAATGAGGTGTTGCACGGTTTTTACCTTCCGTCACCTTTAGGTAAGGATGGTATTGTCTTTGGTCAAAAAATTCGGTGGCCAGATTTTTATGAATAGGGCGCGAGCAGACACGTGACTCGGGCGTCCTTGACGTACTTGGAATCAGCTGATTTGTGTGCGCATGTCGTTTTGACAAGAACAGTGTCACTTTGACAAAACCAATGTTTTGACTTTTTTGATTTTGAACTGCTAAAATATGTTATTAATGTACAATTTTCAGGCAGTAAAACATAAGAAATTAAAAATAATAACTTCTCAACAGTTGAAAATTAAAATAAGTCAAAACATTGGTCTTGTCAAAGTGACATTGTTCTTGTCAAAATGACAAGCGCACACAAATCAGCTGGTGCCTAGCACGTCAAGGACGCTCGAGTCACGTGTCTGCTCGCGCCCTATAAGCACGTTTTTAGGTCCCTAGAATACGATTTTACTATTACCTTCCGTCACCTTTTGGTAAGGAAGGTATTGTCTTTGGTCAAAAAATTCGATGATGAGTTTTTAATGAATAAGCACGTTTTAGGGTCCCTAGAATACGAATTTACTATTTTTACGATGATGTCTGTATGTATGTGTGTGTGTGTGTGTGTGTGTGTGTGTGTGTGTGTGTGTGTGTGTGTGTGTGTGCGTGTGTATGTATGCGTGTGTATGTATGCGTGTGTGTGTGTGTGTGTGTATGTATGCGTGTGTGTGTGTGTGTGTGTGTGTGTAACAAAAATTTCGTCTGCGATAAATCTAATACTATAATTTCAAAAATTATAATTTTTTCGTATTCTTCTTCGTTACATCCATATGAAGAGCTGATTAGATTTTGGTTTCAAAAAACTGTGTTAAATATCATTTTTTCACATTTAATGTTATAAATATTAAAGTATATTTTATTCTCTATACGATTTGACTGCATTTTATACTTAATATTAAATGGATATAGAGTTAAAAAATTATAAAGAAATTAAATTTCATAAAGTAGCCATAGATGTGGAAACAGCTACTTTATTAAGAAAATTCTGGTTGAAAGATGTCAGTGTCAAGTGAAATTGACCTGGTGTGTTTGTCTTATAATTTTACTGGAAATATAGGATCTTTTGCTATAAATTTTCTGTACGGAATTTGCATAAAATACATGAAACTGCCGGAAGGCAATGTACAAGAAATAGAATCTTTAGTAAGGAACTTTCTGTATGAAAATTTGTACAAATTACATATAACTGACGGAAGGTAATGTGCTGACCACATCAGATTTTTTTTTACGATGATGTCTATGTGTGTGTGTGTGTGTGTGTGTGTGTCTACGATAACTCTAATACTACAATTCCAAAAATTATAATTCTTTCGTATTCCTCTTCGTTGCATCCATATGAAGAGCTGATTAGATTTTGGTTATAATTGGTCAACCGGAAGTACCCTCATTTGAAGATTTTAAAAGTTTTTCTTGAAAAAAGATGTTAAATATAATTTTTTCACATTTAATGTTATTATAAATTAAAGAACATTGTATTCTCTATACGATTTGACAGCATTTTATACTTCATATTAAATGATTATACAGTTATAAAATTATAAAGAAATTAAATTTCATAAATTAGCCAGCTATGCTAGAAACAGCTACTATATTAAGAAAATTCGTAATATTAACCAGCGTGCAATTACATACTATTGGAGAAGAACTACCACAATAGAAGAATCTCCATAGTAACAGACAGCCAAGCCGCACTCAAAGCTTTAAACTCGTGTGAGGTATGCTCAGGATTAATTCTGGACTGCATCCACAGATTGAATGCCTTAGGAGCGAATAACAAACTAAGACTGATATGGGTACCCGGGCACTCAGATATCGAAGGAAACCGGGTAGCCGACTGTCTTGCAAAAGACGGGACAAATATACCTTTTATAGGACCCGAACCTGCCTGCGGAATAACTGCGGAAACAGTTAAGCAGGAAATTAATACTTTGCTCTGGCAATGGCACAAACGGCACTAGACAGCCATATCAGGCCAGAGACACTCCAAGCTCTTCCTGAATGAGCCATCCAAGAAAAGAACTGACAACTTACTCTTAATGAGCAAGCAAGATGTTAGATTAATAACAGGACTGGTAACAGGACACTGTCAATTAAACAAACATTTGCACATGTTGGGCCTTAAACAAGAACCAACATGCAGAGGATGTGGAGAAGAGGATGAAACTCCTCAACATTTAATATGTCACTGCGAAGCATTTATGGCAAGCAGACATAGTCTTTTAGGAGCAAAGAAATTGCATACTGAGACACTAAAGGACATCAGTCTAAAGAAAATCCTGGAGTTCACAAAACAAACAGGACTTCTAGAATAGAAGTAAAACACGGAGGGTACAATAGACCAGAAAGGTCGCAGTACATGGACAAAGATGAACCACCTCTCGATAATAATAATAATAATAATAATAATAATAATAATAATAATAATAATAATAATAATAATAATAATAATAATAAATTCAGATACAAATGTTTCATCGTGACGTAATTCCGTTCTTTTATTTCGCCTTATAGTTACATTTCCTCAAGATCGCTACAATAACATGTTTTGCCTTCATATTTTTCCTTGCTGCGTGTTTCTTCTTCTTCTTTCTTTCTTCCACTTTCTGGATTATTAGCTTCGTTTTCCTCATTTTCGTCTTCTTTTATTATTATTCTAAAGAGAGATTGGACAGACTTAGGGATGGCCTTGTAACAAAGTGCTTGGCAGAGACAACTATCTAACGGCCTAATTCACTAAGATAGTTGTTAACATAGTCGTTAGGTAACAACTGAGAGTTAACAACGATTTTTAGCAACTCTTGTAACAACTGTCATTCATTTGGTATTCAGTAAATACATAATTAACGACATTGTTAAAAACGGTCGTTCTGAACAATCGTTGTTACATATAGCAGTGAAGTTATGAACAAGTGAGTTAAAAGGCATGTCGATTCTCAATATTTGTACATATTTTTACTCTATTCACAACCTAAAGTGACAGATTTTGATTCGTTTGACGTTTGAGTTTTTAATAATGAGTGATAAGAAAATTTGGAGTGCACGATGTTCCACGGAACAATATTCTCTAATGGTAAATTTAATGATAATTTTGGACTAATTAAATAACAAAGCTAGTTTTGCATTTCAGTTCTGATAACTGCTAGTTGGAAATTTTGCAAATGGTCGATTGACTTGAAAAATTGAAATTTTGCCCTGTAATCTCTTTATAAGACCCATAGCTAGGCTTAATTGTTAGGACAATCTGATGAAGTTCTCCAGTTTAGTACCTATATGTTTATTCATTCGATGTGACCGATTTCGAAATTTCAAGAATCTTATCATCGGGAATGACGCATGACTATCATCTAAAAGTTTTAGCAGTAAAAATAATAGACATTTGATAATGCTGAAATGGCTGTTTAAATTTCAATGTATAAGGTAAATGAAAATAAATTTCAAAAAATTGGATTTAGATCTTTTCGGGATAGAATCTAAAAATTTGTTCAATATTAAGAATTAAAATATTTAAGTTTGGAATAAATTTAAACCCTTCATCTTGTAACATGAAACATGCGGGCATATACTGACTCAGTATGCTTGAAGCGTGAGACCATCCAATTCACGAATTAAACGACACTTGTTCAGTTTGAATATCTATGTAAATATTTTTTCCTGATATCAGGATCGAGAATTGATTACCACCATCTCGCAAATTTCTTTGCATAAATCTAAAATCTTGTTTAAAATTGTATAAAATTATTGGGCATGTAGGTATATATTAGTTTATAAATAGTTTACCTTTGCTGTCGTCCCTCTATTTCCAGTAAAAGTTTATTTCCTAACACAAAATTTTCAAGAAAAACCATTTACCAACGATTGTTCAATACTAACAACGAGAGAAATGCAGTTGCTAGATTAACAACTCGACGTAACGACTAGTTGTTAAATTTTAGCAACTTGATGTAATAGTGAATTGGGATTTTGAACTTAGCAAATGACATTGAAATTAACAACTGAAAATGGTTGTTAATTTTAACAATTTTGCTTAGAGAATTAGGCGTCAAAATTTACACTAAATTTTTAACCAGCGTTATAAATGCAATTTATATGTACTGATTACTTAGGGTGTATAGTTATATTTCTTCAAGATCGTTACAATAACATGTTTTGCCACCATATTCTTACTTGCTGCGTGATTCTTCTTCTTTCTTTCTTCCACTTTCTGGATTATTGGCTTTGTTTTCCTCGTCTTTTCTTCTATTTCCGTACCAAGCACATCGGAACATATTCTTGATGATTTTCCAAAAATGTTGTGCCAAAATTTTAATCATGAGGAAGAACCTACTACAGCCATCGATACAGTCATATATACAACAAATACCCAAAAGATACGGGATATGAATGATAAGAAAGAAAAAATAAAATAAAAATAGAATAACTATAAATAAAATGATTATAGGTAGGCAAATAATTAGGCGCAGACACTTTATGATAATCTCAATTACTGTCATTGTAACTGACAAGTGTCAGTTTGATATTTCTCGGTATCCCAGATTTGACATTTTATTAACGAGATCTGTCTAAAAAATGACGATAAAGTATCATTCACAACAAAAAAAAAATCTGATGTGGCCAGCACATTACCTTCCGTCAGTTCTATGTATTTTGTACAAATTTCATAGGGAAAGTTCCTTGCTATATTAAATATTCTATTTCTTGTACATTACCTTCCGGCAGTTGCATGTATTTTATGCAAATTTCATACAGAAAATTATTATTTTGTGACGTTTTCTATATACAGTGTAATGTATCTGCAGAAATAAAAGATTTATTATTATTATTATTATTATTTCTTGTACATTACCTTAAAGCAGTTGTACGTATTTTATACAAATTCCATACAGAAAGCAAAAGATCCTATACCTATTTCCAGTAAAATTATAAGACAAACACACTATGTCAATTTCACTTGACACTGACATCTTTCAATCAAAATTTTCTTAATATAGTAGCTGTTTTCACAGCTATGGCTACTTTATGAAATTTAATTTTTTTATAATTTTTTAACTCTATATCCATTTAATATTAGGTATAAAATGCAATCAAATCGTATAGAAAATAAAATATTCTTTAATATTTATAATAACATTAAATGTGAAAAAATGATATTTAACATAGTTTTTTCAAGAAAAACTGTTAAAATCTTCAAATATGGGTACTTCCGGTTGTCCAATTGTAACCAAAATCTAATCAGCTCTTCGCATGGATGTAACGAAGAGAAATACGAAAGAATTATAATTTTTAGAATTGTAGTATGGAAGTTATCGTAGACGAAAATTTTGTTACACACACACACACACACACACACACACACACACACACACACACACACACACACACATACATACATACACACACACATACAGACAGACATCATCGTAAAAATAGCAAAATCGTATTCTAGGGACCCTAAAACGTGCTTATTCATCAAAAACTCACCACCGAATTTTTTGACCAAAGACAATACCTTCCTTACCTAAAGGTGACGGAAGGTAATTAACGTAGCGGTAGAATTAGTGGCAGTGGTAGTGGCCTGGGTAAAAGATTGAATGCGTTATAGCAAATGTAGTCGTTCACATCCAAAAATTAAGAAAATTAGTAGTAGCGCAGTGGCAATGGCAGCGGTAGGAGTTTGCAATCTCCAAACTTCTATGTTGCCACTACGCCACCGCTTAATTTTTTTGACAGTTTTGACGTTTATTGACATCTGATTTCTTATTTCATCAGATAAAATGAGCAATAGAAAAAGGATCATTTTGTGGTGTACCTCAGACGTTGCGCTATATAAACAAACAGACTTATTAATAAACTTTGCACAATTAAAAGTGAACACGTAACTTACCATTTTCGCCTATTGCAAAGGCAATTTGTGCCCACGCATTTTCTTTATTTGAAATAATTTTATACTCCCTTAATCTCTTCGCTTATCTCATACAATGGAGTGCTTGTGGATAAGGGTAATTAATAAGTCATCATCTATGTCCAATCTATGTCAGTTGCTTTTTGTGCAAAAATAAAATGACAGCTAGAACTGTCAACCTTACATCCTAGTAATTTATAATAAAATATTCCTAGAAACTATAATTTCAATAATTTTTCATTGTGAACGGAAATAATTTTTACTATAAATTTCTGCTACCGATGACTAATTCTTACACTACCGCTAATTTTTTTTATTCTGAATGGGCCTTAAGGCGGCGCCATTTTCCACAGAGACAACTATCTAAAGAGAGATTGGACAGACTTATGGGTGACCTTGTAACAAAAGGAGATTTCGGGCGACAACCGTTCACTTGCGGTATGTTGCGTTCAGGTGCGTTCACACATTCGGGCGCTAGGAACAACATACCCGGTATGCTTGGATCAGTGCTCACAGCTGAACGGGTTTGCTAGTCGAGTCAGCTATCTGTTCACTATTTCTATCTCTTTTTATCATGTATTTTTTTGAAATGTCAAAAGTCAAAACAGTCGGAGTCGTGGTCTTATGTCAAACAGAGTGACATTATTTTCGTTGACTCTTTTTTGGACAAATATGGGAAAAACTATCTTTCTCCGTTAATGCATTTTAATTGTCAGACACTATTTTTGACAGTTTTAAATGTCGCAGAATATACATAACCTCCAAGCACGGTGTCAAAAAGTAAACCATTGATTTTTGGCGCCACCACTGACCACAGCATACCGCAAGTGACCGTAACTGATCCTAAGAAGTGAACGGGTATGTCGCCCGAAATCGCCTAAAAGTGTTTGCTGATGACGGGTAAGCGGAGCGCGGGGAAAATAGTTTCTTGCATATTTCTTCAGAGGGCAGCAAAATCACAAAATTGACGAAGAATTAACATAGAAGGCAATGCAAAAAATGTAAGTAATGGAAAATTTAAACGTCAAACTGAAAAATTTAAAAGCTGACAAGACATACATAATTTTTGAACCCACATAATTTGAATGTTTATATGTTTAAAACATACAGAGACTCGTAAGATATCTTATGAACATTAATTACTTTTTATATAATAATATTTATAAACTTTTCTTTACATATCTTTCAGTAGAATTTTATGGAGAACAAATTCTTAATGCTTGTATATCGAATATCCATAAATCAGGTGATATAGAACTTCCCGAAACTTACAAATTAGGAGATAAATATCCTATTGAACATTCATTAAAAGAACTTGATCATTTGCAATTCTTCGGAAGAATTCTATATTAGAAAAGAAAGGATCCAACGCAAAATGAACTAAAAATCTACAGTAGTTTGTAAAAGCTGACAATATCGTTCATAAAGTTACCACTAAATGAGTACTCGAGTACATTTACTCGAAAGTACTGTTTAAAGTCCAAGTTTTTTACTCTGTACTCGTACTCAAGTACATTTTAAGATCTGCAGTAGGATCGCGCCGTTTCGAGCTATAGAATTGAAACGATAGATAGAATACGCGATAGAAATGAAATTTGGTATCACGCCGTATCGTTTTGTAGAATAGAAATGTAATTCGGCTACTTTTAGTTTTTGTATGTTCTGTTTTGTAAAAATTAAGTTATATTTTGGTAATTTTACTTGTAGGTAATTCTTGTGACCAGTATAAAGTTTTCTATAACGAAAAATTTACGTTTCGTTTCTATCTATTTTGACGTAAGGATGCGAAAAAAATGAAGTTTTTTTTCTTGGCGCGATACCGACTTGTAGTTTATTTTCTACAAATACCGTTTACCTAGCAACGAGTCGCCACTTTTCTACATTTCTATATGGCGCGATTCCACTACTGGTACTTTTACTTGTACTTGCGATATTTCATCTAAATACTCGTACCCAATACTCTAAAAAGTACTTAGAGTACATGAATAGTACTCTGAGTATTTATAAATACTCTGAGTATTTCTGAATACTTAAGAGTACTTCAAATTAATATTTTAAATTATTATTTTATGTCTACGAGTACAACGAACATGCTTCAGCACCATTTAATCGTTCATAAAAGATCAAATTTGTGTACCATTGATTTTTGCAGGTTCGTCATTCTATTACCAAATGCAAAACCGAAACAGAATACAGTTTATAGATTTTTCTACTATCGTTTACAAATGTCGTTGATTTCCATATTCATTTGATTTGATTAATATTGTAAATTTACACACAAGTGCGGAAATTTGAATTACTAACGATACTTTATTTAGTGACTGATAAATGTTAAATTTAAAAATTTTATTTGAAAAATACCTCTTAGAGAAGGTAATAGAAAAATCTTGTCTGTAGTAAGTAGGAAAAGTACACGGAAAAAAATAATTTGACTTCATTAGTTGAAATGTCTTAAAATGTCTCATCTGCAGTTGCATTAACTAAATTTATAAATAAATAAATCTGAAATAGTTTCTTATTTTTCTTTTATAGAAATATGTAATTTTAAATATGTCAATTTGTATTTCTAAGCTGGTTTCATCTCTTGCAGAATATTATTTTTACTAAATAATATTTTAGTTTATTGTTTTAGTAGAGTAGATAATACTACTAACAGAAATTAGGTAAAATTGATTAACATGTCCAATAAATTACCATGTACTTGTGCAGAAATCTGTTTTTACTTTATTTCTTGATATTTTAGCCAAACAAGCATGATTTTCTTTATTTGTGTTAATGTAATTGATTAAATCAGGAAATATATTTTACTGTATGAGCAGTGTTGTGACTGATCTAGATCATTTGATCTAAATCACTGATCTAGTTCATTTAGTATGGTTTTTGATCTGATCTAGATCATTTTATGTATTCAGATCTTGATCTGGATCTATATCTAAAAATTATAATATATGATCTTAAAAAAATATCAAGTAAAATAAAATAAATGCCTTAGAATTAATTAGTTCGAATGACCCTATCGTCGTCTGCACCATTGGAACTTAGTGAAAATCAGTATTGGCAGTCAAATATTAGTTCCTAGAAGATGCAATTTAAGTGACAGTAAATATCAATCTTTCATATTTTTCAAGGGAAACTTGAATAAAATTGGAGAAGACGAAAATTATTATTTTTGTTTCTGTTTCTACTTTATTCATTAATTTAGTATTTAATTAATGAGAAATAAAAAGCATTTGAAAATCGTTACTGATCTTTTTTATTGATAGATCCCAAATTTCTGATCTGATCTGGAAAAAAGATCCGATCGCAAAAATTGACATATGATCTGATCTAGTACATATTAATTGTAAAGATCTTGATCTTGGTCTAGATCCTTTATAAATTGATCTGTCACAACACTGTGTATGAGTAAATTTATAACCAATAGGTTTAGAAAAATCCTGCTTGAATGAACAAAAATTACTATTTCAGCTTATCCAGTTTTCTCTTTTAGTTAAGATTTTACCAATAGGGCAAAATGTTTTCTGTTTCAATGAATAGAATAGCCAAATTAGCTTGTGCAAGCTCAATCGTTTTCTCATCCCATTCCCCTATGCTGTACTATACCACACACGTTATGTTGTGATCTACCTTATATCGCGTAGTACGTATACGTATAATGTGTTCTGCATCTGTAGAAGCAATAAGATATTGGAAAAGTGCGTAATACTTGTGTCTTTCTTATTAAACTAATAGTAAGTTGTTCATGTATAATATTATTTATTAGTAAAGATATTAATTACATTGTAGTAAAACAATGGCAGATGATTACGTTCGGTCATTTCTCCAGGGGCCCGATTCATGAAATTTTTCGCATACGTAAGTGGGAGAGATGCGCATGCGAACTGCATATTGGTATTCTTGAAACGAAATCGTGTGGTCGTAGGCGAATATTCCGTGCGCAATTACATCGCATGGGTATGAATAACTTGAAAGTATCATTCGCACACGAAACTGTGTCTGTCACTGTTACTTGTGTTTGGTGTACCAGTACTTAGATGATATAAATCAAATTATGTTTTTATGTAATTCCGGGTACGTTTTATAAACCTAGAATCTCCATACACGTAAGTATCGTTATAATATTCTACAATAATGTGTGCTCGTGCATTCACAGAACGATGCAATAGATTGTTAGAAAGGAATTTTAGGTGCCTCTTAAAGATCTTTGCATTCCAATTCTGAAATGGTTAATAAAATTAGAGTGTTATTATTACATAACACTTGCATATTAATATTGCCATATTATGTACGTACATACTGTAAACTAAGAAAAATAATACCTACTAAATCAAATATATTATGTATATATAATAAATTTTGAATATTAAAATTACAACACTTATAAATTATGACAGCGTCGTTGACAGTTACCGCTGACAGCTTTGGTTCACAGGTTGACAGTGACAGTTAAAAAACAATTATATGATGAAGCATTCACGTGGTACAAATGTTTCGTTTAGATTGGCTGCTACAAATTACGTTCGCTTGCTTTCGAGAATCGTATGCGTAGCCTTCGGCCGAGTTTCGTTTGGTATTCAAGAATACCATTCATACGTACAGTACTGTTCGTGCACGAAACTAACCACATGAATTATGTCGCGTGCGGAAAATTTCGCATGATTTCAAGAATCGGGCCCCTGGAGATCAATGTTGACCATTGCATCGAAATAATATGATATGCCAAATGGTAAGACGTACATTATATAAAAGCATTTGATTTATATCATACACCAAACACAAGTAACAGTGACAGACACAGTTTCGTGTGCGAATGATACTTTCAAGTTATTCATACCCATGCGATGTAATTGCGCACGGAATATTCGCCTACGACCACACGATTTCGTTTCAAGAATACCAATATGCAGTTCGCATGCGCATCTCTCCCGCTTACGTATGCGAAAAATTTCAAGAATCGGCCCCCTGGGGCTTGATTCTTGAAACCGTGCGAAACTCAACGCATGCGAACAACATCGCACGGTCCTGTATCGTGTGCGCCCAAACCATTTACAAAATAGGTATTCTCGACTAGTGTGCGATATTGGTGAAGTTGTACGCATGCAAATGGATGAGCACAAACGAACGAACTTTCTACCAACCAATAATATGCTTTCATTAGTATCATATGATGTTATAATATGTTCGACTGTCACAATATTACTTTAGGTTAGGTGTTCGGGCCTCATAGCTCGCACTCATTTTAGTTTAATACAATATTTATTATATAAAAAAGGAACAAATGATGTAAATGGTGAGCAGATGATTAAACTAAATGATTTTTTTAAATCCAATGCTAAATGAAGGAAATTTAGCAGCAATTTGAATTATTATAAACATAGCCAAAAATTGTGGGAAGAAATAACCAATATTATTAAATGCAATCCCCAATTTTAAAAAATAGAAAGCTGTAGCGAAAAGTAAGTTACATATTAAGTATTTAATTTACTTAAATTCAAGAACCATTCGGCTATTTCTAATATAAGGTTTAGTTGATTCAACACTTCTACTTTAGCCAAAACCTATAATGCATAATAATGAATGTATTAAAGTCATAGCACAGACAAACAACTTGCTGCTGTTTTCTGTGGTCATAGATATAAAACAATTTAAATTACTTCCTGCACACTTTTTCTAACTTTAATTTTATAATAATAATTTATATTAGCACATATAACTCGTGGTATAACACATGCGATATCTCCTTCGAATGGTTTCGACCCACTCTATGTTAGCGCATGCGAAATTTTCATGCCTCCCCACTCTTTTCGTACTCAAGAATACCATAGGCAAGTTCGTATGCGCTAAATGTATAAAAGCGCACATGATAAATTTCGAGAACCAAGCCCCTGGTCACATATGGAGTGTTGGAAAAATTACTATTATGTTTCACAGAGCAGAACTACAGATAATTATTCAATTTAGCGTCAAATTTTGTATCTAAATTAAAAGTTTTTACAGTGTAAATCAGTTTTTTAGGTAGGATACAATTAAATAAAAAATAAGTATATATAGATCAATTTTTGCTATCATCGTTTCTATCTAGTATTCTACGAGCAATTACACTGAGTTCAGCACTGTACGCCCAATAAGGGCTTGTAGGTCGGTACCGGAACCGACTGTCTCCTTCAGACGTGTAATGATTTCCGGTGCATATGGGCACAGGGTGGGCGAAGCACTGAAGCACTACAAGTACACCAGGACACGGCACTAACTCCACTTTTTATTGTCGTAGAAGGCAGAAGTATAGGAATAAAATTTCAAAAGTTTTAAAACTTTATTTATAACAGCTAAAGTTTTATGTTAGATAAATAAATGTTAGTTTTACTATTTTAGAATTCTATTCTTCCGTAAGTATCAAATTTTATTAATACATTTTTTAATTTTCACAAATTTTCGAAATAAAAATGAAAATGCACCTCGGCACTGAAGTTTGGCCTCGGCTACTAAATTCCATAAATAAATAAATATATCATCACGGCATATTACCCATTGCTGGGTGTGCCAATCTATGCTAAATTCCATATTATGTGATAAAAAGCAGAAATATACAGAGTGTAAATGAAATAAGTACATTAAATTTAACCAGTAATATAACTCGTCGAGAGCAACAACTTAATAACTTTTTCTCGAACTCGCATATTTTTTTTAGCATTTTTACAACCCCGTAAATTGACGAGTCATTCCAAGTATTTTTCTAATAATTGAATGCAGTAGCAATTGAAAAATTTTGTTTTAGCAATTGACAGTCCTGTCAGTTGTTGCAATTAAATTTTGACATTAGCAATAAACTTTTTAATAAGGTAAAATTCTGTCAAAATGCTTATGTTTACAAATAGCAAGTACACAGACATTGTACTTACTTTCCTATGTTTTATTTATTTATTCGTATCTTTACTACATTTTAATTTGTGATTGATATAAAGTCAGTGTTATAGAGTTGTCAACGCATTTAAACGGAACGTTTCCAAATCATACGTTCCTAATATTCGCACATTTGTTAATCTTGTACATCTTTATCAGTATACGGAGTGTCACATATGGCAATTTTAAAAAAAGCAACAGTTGTATCCATACCTTGTGCAAAAAGTTCAATGTTTTCAGCACATAACAGATTTCAGTTTTGAGAATGGCTCATAATGTTCATTAATGAGACTGAATTTACTTGGGAAGTTATATTTATTATACACAATACACATCTCGACAAACAAAAATGCTGTAAAAATTTTCTTTAAAATTTTTTTGGGGGTTAACAATAAATGGACGACTAATTATTGGTACTCATGTACCTCGTTTAAATGGACAAAAGTTTGTACTTACATTTTTTGAATAACGTATTTAAACTATTATCATTAGTCGACGATAAAAAATCATAACCTAATAACTATGTTTTTGCTCTTCCTCGTTATCTCGTTCCTCCTTGTCTTCCTCTATTCACAGATGATTAAAAGCCTGGTTTAATACACAACTTTATAATTTTGTTATCCAAAATTTAAATTTATTTTAAAAATTGTATTATTAATTAATAATAAATGTTATTTCTTTGATTCGTTTATTAATTACTGTGACTGCAAGTGTAACCGACAACCGACAATTTTTGAGCTGTTTGTATCCCACTTGAATACGGCAGCAGCCATTTGTTCTCCATGGGTGGGTAATGAAATATGCAGCAAATCTTTAAAGAATTTTAATTCAAAATCTAAAAGGCTTAGAAAAAAAAGTTATTAAGAAATATTGTTGCTCTCGTCGAGTTACATTACTGGTTAAATTTAATGCACTTATTTCATTTTCACCTGTATAACTATTTTCACAGTTATCCTTTGTTCTTTCTATGACGTATAATATAGAGCAAAGTTCACTGCGATTATTGTACTTTCACCCCCCCCCCCTATTTACTTTGAGAACATGAAGGGAGAAATGATTTTCCGATGGAGAACTTCAAAAGTTCAATTTCCTGTTGGAGAAAGTGTTGTTTACTTTACAACAAAGAGCTCAGATCTTAAAGATAGTGTCACGCAAAAAATATAACAAGACGAGGAAAATTCCTTATAAACAATAAATGACTTGTAAGTTGTAATAGTACAATACTACGGAGAAAGAAGTTCGTTTTTGAAGATACATTGAAACGATTCTATTAATGATGAAGCTGGTTTACTCTTACCAAGCTTTCAGAGTAGCGTTAGCAAATATTCATAGCGCTGTACATTTATATATTTACTGCGATTGTTTGCCTCTCGCATATCCAGATTTTAGTGAATAAGCACGTTTTAAGGTCCCTAGAATCCGATTATAACATTTTACGATGATGTCCGTATGTATGTGTGTGTGTGTGTGTGTGTGTGTGTGTGTGTGTGTGTGTGTGTGTGTGTGTGTGTGTATGTATGTGTATGTGTGTGTGTGTGTGTGTGTGTGTGTGTGTGTGTGTGTGTGTGTATGTATGTATGTGTGTGTGTATGTATGTATGTGTGTGTGTGTGTGTGTGTGTGTATGTGTGTGTGTGTGTGTGTGTGTGTGTGTGTATGTATATGTGTGTATGTATATGTGTGTATGTATATGTGTGTATGTATATGTGTGTATGTATATGTGTGTATGTATATGTGTGTATGTATATGTGTGTATGTATATGTGTGTATGTATATGTGTGTGTGCATGTGTGTGTGCATGTGTGTGTGGATGTGTGTGTGTATGTGTGTGTGTGTGTGTGTGTGTGTGTGTGTGTGTGTGTGTGTGTGTGGTTGTGTGTGTGTGGATGTTGGATCCACGATTTCTCAAATACTATAAGACTTAAGACATTTTTAACTACGGATTCCTCATGTAACAATAATGGGAAGAGTTGATTAAGTTTTGGTAACAATCGGACAACCGGAAGTAGCAGTTACAAGAAAAAAATCATCTAAATATTATTTAACCAAAATTTATTTATGTAAATACTTATATTAAAGAACGTTCAATTCTTTATTCGATAAATATAAATTCATTATTATATCTTCTATAGTTTTAGAGATAAAGAAATGCATATAAAATAATTTGATGTAAAAATTCTCAGATCAAACTACTTCAAGGCAAGAAATTCAAATGTTTGATTCACACATAAATGTCACTGTCAAAAATATTTGTACATCATTGAAGATTATGAAAATAAATAAAAAGTCAACAACGCAAAAGAATATACCTTAAAAAGAATACAAAAGGAATTTGCGAAAAAATGACGAATAAAAGAAAAAGTAAAGGAAAAATGTCAAAATTACACCAGAAGGTGCCGCTTTTAATGATTTTATACATGTGGATGATGATATTGTTACTTCGGAGTTTCCCACCAATGAAGATATTGTCGAGCTCTACAAATCTGAATCCGAATCTGTAGAGCTCGACAATACAGATAACAGCGAAAGTGATATGATGGAGGATGATTTGCAGCAACCACCTTCAAATGAGTTGGTTGAAAATTCGTTGAGCGTTTTGCGTCCCTGTATAATGGTTTAAATAACATTGAAGCTTTTCTTATTGAAAATCAAAATAAAAAATTCTCTCGTCAGTCACAAATAACTGACTTTTTTACACTAAAATAATGTTTATAACTTTCATCTGTATACATATATCAATCTGTATATATCATAAGGTTAGTGATTTTTACTCAAAGAAATACATACATACATAAATAATATTTATACATATGCACCTTATTTAAAAACCCAGTCTTGATAACTCGAACTTTTTTTGTGGCAAGTCATAGTTTGAGTTATCGAAGTTCGACTGTATATATCTACGTCACAACTATTGCTATCTTTCTCGAACAACCTAATACAGAAAATGGTGCGAGAAAGATAGCTATACCTTAATGTCGATAATTATTTTCTTCCAAAAATTTAATATCAATTCTTCCTAATTTTCGTGGGCGCAATAAGCCTTAACGATGAGTACGTGCCGCCTTCGTGACACTCCATATATTGTATACACTTACCTTGAATAAGGTCAGACGTCAAATTATATAATTAATTGATTCCGTGTCGGAGCGACCATTATTCTAACTGGTTAATATCAACCAATACCAGTTCGTTGCTCGGTCGGTAAAGTTTAATTTTCCCTCATGTAGACTTCATTACCGTCAACAATTACTTATACTAACTTTAATCACTTCCGATGGCTTACAAAGTACGTGGAATTTCTTCAAAAGAATTTATAAATACCAGTATTGATTATGTATAGAAAGAAGTTTGGTGTGAACCCGAGAAAATCATGTTACCGTGTCTGGGATAGTTACAAAGACAAGATACAGGATGCGGCAGAATCAATTGACCAATTTGGAGGGGCAGGTGTTCGGGCGGTGACACTAGGTCTCCAACATGGTTTGGACCGGAGTACATCGTGGCTTCGCCGTGCGTGCGTTTTTTGAAATCAACCGATCTGTGATTGCGACGCAAAGAGCTTTTCGGCGACGGTTCAACATTCCGTGAAATAATGCTGTTCCTACCAGAGGTTATTCTAACGTGCAGTTGGACACAAAATGTGCAGTAGGAAAAGCAAATTGTGCAGTGGGAAATTAAAATCTGTGCAGTTATTTTTCATTTATTTCGAATAAGCCAAATAAATTTTTTTTTAAAAAAAGAACTAAACATATTAGTCAGTAATACATACACTTAAAATTAGTGACATAGATTTAGAAACAGTGCTTACACAGGCACTAAAATTGTACTAGCTTTTCCCTCAGACTCTTCGCTTGTCTTATCCTCATCATTGGCATTGGCCTCAGCAAAAATACCATTAGAGGTGCTCACGCTTATCATTGTGGCTTTCCGGGGATCTCATTCTAACAGGCATGTTGTAATAAATATACAAAACCGCATTTTCGGAATCTACCGACAAGCTATTCCGAGACACGATTTTATATTTTATAAATTTAATTCCGAAGAAATAGTTAAGAACTAACTCTGGAAGCGTCAGTTTCCGCAACTTTTCTATTTGTGGATGTTCTAGTATTTCGTTATAATCCAACTTGAATTGAATTAAACACAGTTCTTTCACCAAAATATAATAAACCTATACTCTGTTCCATTTAAGCCATTCAGTATTGTAGAGAATAGGGAATACTTTTAACCTCTCTGATTGGCTGAAATTGGAGACAAGAGACAAGTTTATCCAATGTAATTTCGGCTACTTAAAATTGGCGTTGATGCGAGCGATATCTGCTGAATGGCTTAAAGGGAATATAATATACAGGGATTTATTTTCTTGTGCAGTGGAAAAAAATCCTTAGAATAACCTCTGGTTCCTACTGCGAACACAATTCGGTCCTGGATTCGGCAGTTGGAGGAAACTGGTAGCACACTAAGAATAGGTACACATGGCCGACGAAGATCCATCAGAACACCAGAAAATGTGGAGCTAGTGAGAGCAGCAGTCGAACAATCGCCAAGACGTTCTGCTCGAAGGCACGCTATTGCATTGGGGGTTTCAGACCGCAGTTTGAGGAGGATTCTGCATTTATATTTGCAATTCCATCCCTTCAAAATAATGATGGTTCAGGAATTGAACCCAGCAGACTACGCCAACCGCCAAAATCTGTGTGAGGAAATTCTTGCAGCGATCCCTCATGAGGCAGCATTCTTCAGCAGCGACGAGGCACATTTTCACCTAAGCGGTATTGTGAATAAACAAAATTTTCGATACTGGGCTGAAAACAACCCCCAAGTTGCTCACGAAAGACCGCTACATTCTCCGAAACTAACGGTGTGGTGTATCACAGTTTGGCGTTATAGGCCCGTACTTTTTTGACGAGGGAGGCGTGACCGTGACCGTAAATTCCGGGCGTTATGTTTCAATGTTGCAAAATTTTCTGCGGCCCCGATTGGAAATGGTTGTTGAAGAAGAGGGATTAGGAGACTTTTGGTTCCAACAGGATGGGGCTACAGCCCACACAGCCCGAAATTCTCTAAACGCTTTAAGAGAAATGTTTCCTAGACGTCTAGTGTCTTTGAGAGGTGACGTGGGGTGGCCTGCACGATCGCCCGATTTAAGCATATGCGACTTCTTTCTTTGGGGATATCTAAAGGAAAAAGTGTTTAAACCCCCAAAACCTGCTAGAGCTAAGGGAGCAGATTGTTGAAGAAGTAAACGCGATACCCTGCGAAATGTGTCAACGGGCTGTTCAAAACTTCAGAAATCGGCTCCAGCAATGTATTGCAGCTAACGGACGCCATCTTAAAGACATAATTTTTAAAAATTAATGAGTATAAAGTGGTAAGTCCTACTGATTTCAAAAATAAAAACATTTCTTTCATATATACCCTGGTTTCCTTTTTATAACTCTTCAAAACTGCTCAATTGCTTCTGCCGCACCCTGTACAACTTTGACCGGAAGTATAAACTAATTATTTGAAATCGTTTTCAGTGAACTATAAGATGACCACTCATCCAAAGACACTCTCAAAGTGTCAGAAGAAACTGGAATGGATGATTTTGGTCCATTTTTAAAAAAATTACTGTATCAAATTTTCCAAAATATAATAATGTATTATCCCTATGTTATTTTGGCAGCAGTTGAAACTTTATGGGCATCATCGCCTCGCTTAATTACAGCTGGGGAAAATTTCCCTCTCATATTTGTAGAATATTCATTGGCTATAAATGTATAACACCCCATCTCATCAAGTTTGCCATGACTCCTTACTATCATCTTCTCTTGTTTTATTTCTGCGGTCACCACAATACACAAAGGCAGACAACGAAGGGGTATAATAATAAAATTATATTTATAGTCGTAACTATAGGAACGGGCCACATTTCCACAAAATAAAGGCCTATTGTGCGAGATATTTTACTAATTAATTTTCAGCAGTCGCCAATATTTTAGAATTAATGAAATTGTGGAATATTATTGTACATGCAGATATAAATTTGTCATTTGAATTGATGTGGATGGAAAACAAAATTCTTTTACAACTGGACAGATTGTCAACAAAAAAACATCAAAAGTAAATGAAATTAAATCCATCATAAAAAAGAGTTGATCTCAAAGATAGGCGAAATTTGTATGCTTGTGTGGCTGTCGTTTAATAAATTTTTATTAGTGCTGTTGGGAGGACGTCATCTGTCAATCTGTGCTCGTCTCGTATTACAACTTATGTCACATGTCTACGAAGCCTAAATGATCTGAATTTCTCATTCAAGAATCATGGGATTCTGTATTATGTACCGTTTGCGTAAAGACAGCGTTTAAAAATATAAAACTACAGTTACTGTTATTTTGGAGCAGAAAAATGTTGATAAACGAAACAACCAGTAACAAAAATTGTCTCACAACTCGCGCCCCAGAGCGAATGTGGAAACACGAGACTGCACTCGGATGTATAATTTCGAAGAAAGAAAAAATCTAGCTTAAAAGATATTCGAGAAAAGACGTCTCAAAATTGACCAATCAACGTGTGTTTGCTTTAATTTTACGTTACTAGGGTTTTATACAAATCAAATCTTCTTTAAAATGAGTGGGCGACTGTAGTTTTCGAAAAATGTCAGTGTCAAATTAAATTTGACAAGGTGAATAAAAAAGGCAAATTCTTACCATGTATTCAGCCGCTGATTACTTAGAAATGATTATAATTTTCGGAGAATGCAGATGTAACGCCAGAAAGGCAGCACGAGTCTATTCGGAACGTTTTCCGTATAGAAATCTTGTGGATCATAAATTGATATTGAGAGCCATCGTAAGGACGCATGAGACCGGTCAAGTTATGCCAGATCGAAAAGAAACTGTTGCTACAACACGTTGCACTGTACGATATAAATGATGATCTCGGATGACACCTTCGCTAACCTAAATTTGTTGACAGTGAAAAGTCAACTCGTAAAGTGTCAAAATTACAGTAAGTCAAACAAAATTTGTAACTCACCAGTAGTATTTTTAAAAACTAGCAACCAGTTTTATTTTGTAATAATATCATCACACCTCAAGATATCCTTCCGGGATTGGTGGATTAAAAAGTCTTGTAACTCCGTTATACAAGCAGCCGCAAATTATTTTCTTCTATTTGTTGGCAACCTATTGTCGTCGGCAAGTGACAGTTTCGTCTGGGGCGCGAATTGTGAGACAACCTGTATATATATATTGTGTTGGTCACAACAGATTTTTTCCTCTGACTATTCATTTTGTTGTAGTAATCATTACTAACTTATTAATTAATATTTTGAAGAATTGTTAATAAATATACTGAAAAAGGGTATGAATTTTTCTGGCTAGTTACTATTGAAGTAAAGTTCATATTTATAAAAAGATTTATGTGTCCGGTAAAGCTTACAGAATCCAGCATCGTTGAAAGCAGATTGCTTGATAGTTTAATATAAGCATGAGCAACGAAATGAACGGTCGACGGCTGAAGCAAATTTATTCTACGAGATTTAAATAACTCTTTACACAACTCTGTACCTAATATCATTCATACACACAATGTTATACGGTTTCGTATTGTTTTATTTTACATAGAATTTTGTTTATTGTGTAACTCATACATATAATATTCATAAATTTAGGGTAAATATACTCTTCAGACTGAGTATTTGTATGTCATAGCCAGATTGTAAAAGCAGACATTTTATAAAATGCCTAAATATTTTATAAAACATGACCAGATTGTCAACTAATGTAAATTTTGATTTGGATACAATTCATAAAAGTAAACCATATTTTTTCCATGGTTCCACCATCATTCACTAATCCAAAAATGAGGAATCGCTTAAACTTTTTTACGAATCGGTAATTTTTTCCTCTCGCTTAGGGCCGGTTTATCAATCGACTGTTAAACATCCTGTTAAACTTATCTGTCTGGTAACTATGTTTTTCTGTCTATCAATCGACTGTTAATATTTACCAGGAAGATAAATGTCATTTAACTGGCAGATAGTTACCAAGAACTTTGACTAGAGTATAAGTGACTGTTAAGGTTTAACAGAAAGAACTGTCATATGAGTATGAGTAGTTTTAGAACTTTGATAACAAAGCGTATTTTTAATTATTTAAATGATGGCTGAAATCGACGTAGATATTTTTTCTGATTCAAATAGCGATGAAGAATTGTTAGACTATATTAATATACTTCATAGAAGACCATATATTATTAGACAACGGCCTAATCACTTAGAATATTGGGACGACACCGATTTTGTAAATATATTTAGGTTAAGTAAAGGAACCGTTCAATATTTAGTCGAAATTATTGGTGATCTTATACGTTTTCCTACGAACAGGTGAAATTTTTACTGATTTGTTATATTGGAATAATAAGTATGAAAATGTTGATTACAACAATGAATATATTGATTATAACTCAAGAATATTGATTACAAGAATGAACCCCACAATGAATCCAATATTTAAATCCCTATTATCATTTTGCAAAGAATCAAATGAATATACAATTCTGAAATCTGTTGTAAAATTGTTGATTACAACAATCGATTTTGATTATAACCTATTGATTACAAGAATGAATCTACGAAAATTTCACCAATATATTAAATCTAGCATTTTTGAAGTACAAAAAGTATAGTTTAATAAGGGGCGCTAAAATATAACATAGCACACAGGCGCTTAATACCCACGGAGCTATGTTGAAAATAAATATTAAGCTAATACAGTTTATAATTGAAATAACATACAGTATGTTGTTCAACTTCGGGTAAAAACTGGCTTAATCAGCATGGGCTCGATCTTCAATAATTTTCGAGATATGAGACAGTGAAAAATGAGTTTTTACGCTCGAAAACTATGAGAGTTATGACTTCGATTAAATGAGACTTTTTATTTACCTTTCGTTTCCCTTATCTTTCCAAGTTGCAACATTCGTTTTTTTTACTCAATAATTCGAGCATGTTTCATTACTAAATTAATTAGCAATTCAACTTCACTTGGTGTAAAATTCGTAGATCTCTCCTTTTTTGCGTCATTTTACTCATATTGCCGCTAAACATAGAACTATAACCTCACAATTGTCACTGCTAAATGTCAAATATCAGAAATAGTAATACCAACTGTCGTGGTAAAAACTTATACTTCTTGTTAACTACCAGGAACATATAAAATGTACGATAGACAGAATAATCTTACCAGGAGGTTTACCAAGAGCATAAATTTTATCTGTTTGGCAAGTAACAGTCACTTTTAACAAACGATTGATAAACCGGCCCTTAGAGAAATGCATATAAAATAATTTGATATAAAAATTCTCAAATCAAACTACTTCAAGGCAAGAAATTCAAATGTTTGTAATTGACACATAAATGTCACTGTCAAAAATATTTGTATGCCGCTGTCAAAAATATTTGTACATTATTATGAAGATTATGAAAATAAAAAAAGGCAACAACGTAAAAGAATATACGTAAAAAAGAATATGAGGAATTTGCGAAAAAATTACGAATATAAAGAAAAAGAAAAGGAAAGTAGAAAAAGAAAATTTCACGATATTGAATATAAAGAAAATGTATGTATTGTTCATAATTTATATTAAAATATCCCGTAGATTTTGCAAATATATGTGAGAATTATTTTGTAGTGAGACATGAATATATGTATTTGTATTTAAAAATATGTTTCGTTTTATGCGTACAACCAGGTAAAATATCTGGCGAGAGGTTATGTGCTGGCCACATCAGATTTTTATTTATATAACTTATGCTGGAAACTATATAGATTTCCTTTCCTATTATTCTATTTACTTTTTACCTTCCGTCATTTTTAGGTAAGGAATGTATTGTCTTCGGTCAAAAAATTCAATTGGTGAGTTTTTAATGAATAAGCACGTTTTAGAATCCCTGGAATAAGATTTTACTATTTTTACGATGATGTATGTATGTATGTATGTATGTATATATGTATGTATGTATGTATGTATGTATGTATGTAAGTATATATATATATATATATATATATATATATATATATATATATATATATATATATATATATATATATATATATATATGTGTGTGTGTGTGTGTGTGTGTGTGTGTGTGTGTGTGTGTGTGTGTGTGTATGTGTATGTGTATGTGTGTGTATGTGTGTGTGTATGTGTGTGTGTATGTGTGTGTGTGTATGTGTGTGTGTGTGTCTGTGTGTGACAAAATTATATAATGCAATATCTCTAATACTACAATTCCAAAAATTATAATTCCTCTTCGTTACATCCATGTGAAGAGCTGATTAGATTTTGGTTATAATTGGTTAACCGGAAGTACCCTCATTTGAAAATTTTAACAGTTTTTCTTGAAAAAACTATGTTAAATATCATTTTTTCACATTTGATGTTATTATAAATATTAAAGAATATTTTATTCTCTATACGATTTGAATTTTATACTTCATATTAAACATATTATAGAGTTAAAAAATTATAAAGAAATTAAATATCATATATTAGACAGCTATGGTATAACTCTGGAAACAGCTGCTATATTTAGAAAATCCTGATTGAAAGGTGTCAGTGTCAAGCGCAGTTACTGGAAATATAGGGTCTTTTGCTTGAAACTTGCTGTATGGAATTTGTATAAAATACATACAACTGCCTTAAGGGCATAAGGTAATGTACAAGAAATATAATCTTTTGAAAGGAACTTTCTATATGACATTTAAGGCGATTTCGGGCGACAACCGTTCACTTGCGGTATGTTGCGTTCAGATACGTTCACACATTCGGGCGCTATGAACAACATACCCGGTATGCTTGGATCAGTGCTCATAGCTGAACGGGTTTGTGAGTCGGGTGAGCTCTCTGTTCGCTATTTCTATCTCTTTTTAACATGTCTTTTTTTGAAATGTCAAAAGTCAAAACAGTCGGAGTCATGGTGTTATGTCAAACAGGATGACATTATTTTCATTGACTCTTTTTTGGACAAATATAGAAAAAACTATCTTTCTCCGTTAATGCATTTTAATTGTCAGACACTATTTTTGACAATTTGAAATGTCGCAGAATATACATAACCACCAAGCACGGTGTCAACAAGTGAACCAACGATTTTTGGCGCCACCATTAACCATATCATACTGTAACAAACCGTAAGTAATCCGAAGAAGTGAACGGGTATGTCGCCCGAAATCGCGTATAGCAGGGATGGCGAACCTTTACGTATCAACGTGCCATTTTTCTAATGAAATGTTTAATGAGATCATAGACTTGCCGTCAAATAATTTTGACTTTGTGATTATTGGGAAAATAATAATAAATACTATCAACTCAAAACTCTTTATTTACTACAAAAAAATAGGAACATTTTGAAATGTTTCAATTATACGCGTAATTTAAATTAAAGTAAAATTAGTGTGACTTCTGTTGTTGCTGATTCGATGACAAATAACATATGTTAGGGTTGTAAGATGTTACTTTTAGCAGAATGCATGCTGAACTGGAGTCATCTGTCAAACGGTTTCTAACCGAGTCTTTAATGTTATTCATCTCTGAAAATAATGACTCGCAGGCATAGGTTGATGAAAATATTGTTAAAATAGCATGAGCCAGGTTCTTCAAACAATTAAAAGTATCTGGTAACGCATTCCATGTTTCCAAAATTTTGTTATTAGCATTTTAACTTATATTACTAGGCAATCTTTCTGTTTCAATTAATTCTAACTCTTTCCTTGTTTCAATAAATTTTTGAATCCATATTGAACTAGAATGGAAATCAATCAGCTGCATTTCAAATTCTTCAATTTCCAACCAATCAAATTGGGACAAATTCAGTTTATCAAATGACCCGCGCACCGCACCCGAATATTCCGTAGCGTAGGGATCATTCGCGTTCGCTCGTCATATAATACCTACTTCACACTTTTTTTCGTAGTGCATCATAATGAATTTTGTGATCAGTGGCCTATAGTGAACAGAGAGCTGACCCGACTGGCAAACCCGTTCAGCTGTGAGCACTGATCCAAGCATACCGTGTATGTTGTTCCTAGCGCCCGAATGTGTGAACGTACCTGAACGCAACATACCGCAAGTGAATGGTTGTCGCCCGAAATCGCCTAAAATCTCAAATCTGGGATACCGAGAAATGTCAAACTGACACTTGTCAGTTACTTCTCCGTACAATGACAGCAACTAAGATTATCATAAACTGTCTGCGCCTAATTATTTCCCTACCTTTAATCATTTTATTAATAGTTTTTACATTTTTATTATTTTATTTCGTTGTTATCATTTTCATCCCGTTTCTTTTGGTTATTTGTTGTACACAAGGCTGTTACGAGGGCTGTAGAAGGTTCGTGCTCATGAATAAAATTCTGGCACAACAATTTTGGAAATTAATCAAGACTGCGTTCCCGATGGGTTGGTACGGAAAAATAATAGAAGACGAAAATGAGGAAAACGAAGCCACTAATCCAGAAAGTGGAAGAAAGAAAGAAGAAGAAACACGCAGCAAGGTAGAATATGAAGGCAAAACATGTTATAGTAGCGATCTTGAAGAAATGTAACTATAAGGCAGAATAAAAGAACAGAATTACGTCACGATGTAACATTTGTATCTAATTTAATTTATCTAATATATTTTTTTATAGTCAAATTTTTGCGCTGTTAGGGAAATCATCAGCAATTCTTGGAACTGACCAGGCACCGGACAGCTAAATGAATGTGCCAAAACATTATCATAGTTCCAGGAAGCAAACAGTAGAGGCGCGACAGTGCTTAAATTTGAAGAAAGTCACCTTTGACTTGAAAACATTTTGCAATATTTTTTATTGTAAAGTCACATAAGTCATCACACATGTCATATTGAACCTACGCTTTAACATCTTTAATTATTTGGTAATTCAATTTGTAAAAGTTTATAGTTTTAGTTACAGTGTCAGTAGTGATTTATTTCGTGATTTCTTCAGTTTTAAAGTGTATTAACTGTGTTTATTTTTTGACGTAATATAGAATTCAAATTCAATAAGCTGATGAACTTTCCTTGTGCTGTTTGATATAAAAGTAGACGAAGAATTTGATATAAATGAAGCAGATAGACGTTTACTTTTATATTTAATGACGAAATGTCGTACCAATTCCTATACCGTTTTATCTTACATATAAACAAATATTAAAATAGAAGTGTATGTCTGTGACTAGTAATTTTAAATTTATTTAGAAATGAATTTATAGTTATTGTTTTGTGATTATTTAAAATATATGTATGTATCTATCATCTATATTCAATTCTCTTATTTCTTTCTTTTTTCAAAATTTCAATTTGTGGATACAATGATAATTATGTCACCTATGTCACAAACTACCTAGTCGACCAAGCCATCACAGTGTTCGTTAGTTTATGGAAGCAATCTGTAGATGTCACTATTTTGTATTTCGAAAAATACATTGAGTGTCCTATCTGTAGTTGAGGTGATCCGTGGAACTGACGTGGAACTGACGGTGGAACTGACGGAAGGTAATGTGCTGGTCACATCAGATTTTTGTAGACAGATCTCGTTAATAAAATGCCAAATCTGGCATACCGAGAAGTGTCAAACTGACACCTGTCAGTTACTTCTTCGTTACAATGACAGCAACTGACATTATCATAAACTGTCTGCGCCTAATTATTTTCCTACCTATAATCATTTTATTGATCGTCATTGGATTATTATTTATTATTTTACTTGTTATCTGTTCTATTCCGTATCTTTTGATATTTTGTTATCGATATGGCTGCGACACTGGCTGTAATAGGTTCTTCCTCATGAATATATATCTGGCACAACATTGGTGGAAATTCATGAAGACTATGTTTCGAAATGCTTGGCACGGAAAAAGATTAGCAGACGAAGGTGACGAACACGAAGCCAATAATCCAGAAAGTAGAAGATAGAAAGAAGAAAAAGAAACACGCAGCAAGGGAGAATATGGAGGCAAGACATGATATTGTAACGATCCTGAAGAAATATAACGACAAGGCAGAAAAGAAAGGAATTACGTCAAGATGAAATTTTTGTATCTAAATTTATCTAATATATTTTTTTTATAGTCAAAGTTTTGCGCTGTTAGGGAAATCATTATCAATGGCTGGCTCTTTGGTTGTCGGAAAATTGTCGGAAAGCACTTGTGAGAGTCCATAAAACCATTTTCTTTTCTGTCACTTGTCTGTCAGTTCTATTTTAATGAATAAGCACGTTTTAGAGTCCCTGGAATAAGATTTTACTATTTTTACGATGATGTATGTGCCGTGTAAACTTAAAATATAACGTGGTAAAATTGTTTCGTGTAGAATTCAACACTGAAATTGGTATTATAAAAGTTAGTGTAATAATATTAAGTTGGTAATTTTATATCTGTGTAAAATTTTCTACGACATATTAAATTAATACTGTGAAGTGTATTATATTTATTAAGACTAGTTTTAAACACACTTGTGGGTAAAAAATTCTTAATTTGGTGTTATTTGTATTTTTACACTAATTTTTGTACAATTTACTACAGCATATTTGTTAAAAATACACTGTCTAGTGTATTTCTAAAAACTACACTGTCCGGAGTAATTTCAAAACATAATGTGTAGAAAAAGCACTACTTTGTGTATATCTAAAAAATCGGTGTAGAAAGTACAGTACTTTGTGCATATTTGAAATATCGGTGTAAAAAATACGCTCTTATGTGTATATCTAAAATATCGGTGTAAGTGTAAATCTATACAACAGTTTATTCTTTTCGCATTTTTCGTCGTGGTCGGAAGTATAGATACTTCAGTTGTTGCTAGTTTTACAATATTAAATAATGGAAGTGGAAGAAAGTGGGCAAGAAAGTAGATCAATTTGCTTAAAATTTAAAACTAAAATATAAAACTATAATTTTGATTTGTGAATGAACCTTAACAATAGTGTCTGCATTTATAATGTAATAATTATTTAAAAGTACAAGTGTTTATATGTTGTTTTTATGTAGAATAAATTTTTTAATGGAAGTATGTACGTATTTTTTATATATCATAGCTACCTATTTACACGATATCGTGTATAACATTTATAGATTTATACTAATATTGTTAAATATTTATAAAAAAAATCTGATGTGGCCAGCACATTACCTTCCGTCAGTCGTCAGTTCTATGTATTTTGTACAAATTTCATACAGAAAGTTCCTTGCTAAAGATTATATTTCTTGTACTTTACCTTCCGGCAGTTGCATGTATTTTATGCAAATTCCATACAGAAAATTTATAGCAAAAGATCCTATATTTCCAATAAAATTATACGACAAACACACTATGTCAATTTCACTTGACACTGACATCTTTCAATCAAATTTTTCTTAATGTAGTAGCTGTTTCCAAAGCTATGGCTACTTTATGAAATTTAATTTCTTTATAATTTTTTAACTCTATATCCATTTAATATTAAGTATAAAATGCAGTCAAATCCTATAGAGAATAAAATATTCTTTAATATTTATGATAACATTAAATGTGAAAAAATGATATTTAACATAGTTTTTTCAAGAAAAACTGTTAAAATCTTCAAATGAGGGTACTTCCGGTTGTCCAATTCTAACCAAAATCTAATCAGCTCTTCATATAGATGTAACGAAGAGAAATACGAAAGAATTATAATTTTTAGAATTGTAGTATTAGAGTTATCGCAGACGAAAATTTTGTTACACACACACACACACACACACACACACACAGAGACACACATACATACACACACACACACACACACACACACACACACACACACACACACATACAGACATCATCGTAAAAATAGTAAAATCGTATTCTAGGGACCCTAAAACGTGCTTATTCATCAAAAACTCACCATCGAATTTTTTGACCAAAGACAATACCTTCCTTACCTAAAGGTGACGGAAGGTAAAAATACACTTTTTAGTAATAAAATACAAATTTTGTGCAGAAAAATAAAAAATGAGTACTATTGTACACTATAGTCAGTGTATATGAACACGAAATTCATGAAAATATACACTACAAATAGGTATATTTATACACTAAAATTAGTTAAAGAAACACACTAATAACCACATTTACTTATGAAAATAAACACTAGCTTGATGAAAATGTACACCACAAATAGGTATATTTTTTCACTAAGTTAAAAATGTGTGTACTAATAACCGCAGTTATTTGGTTAAAATAACTCATTTAAGTGTTAAAAAACTACACGGTGTAGTAGTATCTACGAAATATATAGTGTTAATTATTAACACATATCTCGGTGTTGTGTATTACCAAATGTCGATTTGGTAAATTCTACACTACAGCTGGTGGACCTATATAGACCACATTTAGTGTAAAATTTAACACGGAATTTCTTAGTGTATATATACAGGGTGTAAATGAAATAAATGCATTAAATTTAACCACTAATGTAACTCGATGAGAGGAACAATATTTCTTAATAACTTTTTTTCTTCTTTAAAGATTTGCTGCATATTTCGTTACCCGCTCATGGAGAACAAATGACTGTTGCCGTGTTCAAGTGGGATACAATCAGCTCAAAAAATGTCGGTTATCGGTTACACTTACAGTCACAGTAATTAATAAACGAATCAAGGGAAATAACATTATTATTAATTAATACGTAAGAGTACAATTTTTAAAATAAATAAATTTAAATTTTGGATAACAAAATTATAAAGTTGTGTTTTGAACCAGGGTTTTAATCACCTTTAAATAGTGTGAATAGAGGAAGACAAGGAGAGACGAGGAGCAAAAGCATAGTTGTTAGGTTATGAGATGATTATTTATCGTCGAGAAATCATAATAGTTTAAATACGTTATTCAAAAAATGTAAGTACAAACTTTTGTCCATTTAAAAGAGGTACATGAGTATCAATAATTAGTCGTCCATTTATTGTTCCCGCCCAAAACATTTTTTAATGAAAATTTTTACAGCATTTTCGTCTGTCAAGATGTGTATTGTGCATAATAAATACACCTTCCCAAGTAAATTCAGTCTCATGAATGAACATTATGAGCCATTCCCAAAATTGAAGTCTGTTATGTGCTGAAAACATTGAACTTTTTGCACATGATATGGATATAACTGTTGCTTTTTTAAAAATTGTCATATGTGACACTCCGTATTGTGATGTGATAAAGATGTACAAGATTAACAAATGTGCGAATATTAAGAACAGAATGATTTGGTGATGATTTGGAAACGCTCCGTGTAAATGCGTTGGCAACTCCATGACACTGCCTTTATGTGAACCGTGATGTCAAGTAAAATGTAGTACAGATACGAGTAAAAAATAAATAAATAAACCATAGGTAAGTAATTACAATGTCTGTGTACTCGCATTTTGACAGAATTTTACCTTATAAACAAGTTTATTACTAATGTCAAAATTTAATTGCAACAATTGACAGGACTGTCAATTGCTAAAACAAAATTTTTCATAGCTATTGCTGCTGCATTCAATTATTACAAAAATATTTGGAACGACTCGTCAATTTACGGGGTGGTAAAAATGCTAAAAAAATATGCGATTTCGAGAAAAAGTTATTAAGAAATATTGTTGCTCTCGATGAGTTATACTACTGGTCAAATTTAATGCACTTATTTCATTTACACCCTGTATATATATATATATAGGGCGCGAGCAGACACGTTACTCGAGCGACATTGACGTGCTCGGAATCAACTGATATGTGTGCGCATGTCATTTTGACAAGGACAATGTTACGTTGACAAGGCCAATGTTTTGATATAGGTATTTTAATATTTATTTACCAATATGTTATTATTTGTAATTTCATATGTTTTACTGCTTAAAAATTGTAAAATAATAACATTAAAGTAGTTCAAAATCAAAATAAATCAAAACATTGATATTGTCAACGTGACATTGTTCTCGTCAAAATGACATACGCACATAAATCAGCTGATTCCAAGCACGTCAAGGTCGCTCGAGTCACGTGTCTGCTCGCGCCCTATCGAGTCTCATATAAATTAGCTAAAAAGTTTAGTAACTTTCTACTGATGTAAATCGATTCGTATCTGGGAACGACCGTATACCATTTTTACAAACATGAAATGTTGAACTATATTCATATTTGTAATTAAATTTTCCACTGCAATTAACCTTTTCTAAAACCTATAACGAATCCATCCTACAATTATTATCAAACTTCAACTCTGCAAGTATCGAATAAGCAAGTTACTGATATTTTCTACCTTTAAACTTGTAAGGGTTGCACTGTTTCATTCGAATTATGTTCACGGTGATTAACATCGTAAACCGTGTACGAGTGAATTATACATCACCAATTTGCCATAATGAAGTTGTGGGCATAGCGAGGGAATGTCGTTATACAGGCTGTCTCACAACTCGCGCCCCAGACAAAACTGTCACTTGCCGACGACAATAAGTTGCCAACAAATAGAAGAAAATAATTTGCGGCTGCTTGCATAACGGAGTTACAAGACTTTTTAATCCACCAATCCCGGAAGGATATCTTGAGGTGTGATGATATTATTACAAAATAAAACTGGTTGCTAGGTTTTAAAAATACTACTAGTGAGTTACAAAATTTGTTTGACGTAATTTTGACACTTTAAAGTTGACTTTTCACTGTCAACAAATTTAGATTAGCGAAGGTGTCATCCGAGATCATCATTTATATCGTACAGTGCAACGTGTTGTAGCAGCTGTGTAAAATGTGTTAAACGAAAATATTATTGTCATTTGATCTGGCATAACTTGACCGGTCTTATGCGTCCTTGCGATGGCTCTCAATATCACTTTATGATCCACAAGATTTCTATCCGGAACACGTTCCGAATAGACTCGTGCTGCCTCTCTGGCGTTACGTCCACATTCTCCGAAAATTATAATCATTTCTCACAACTCGCGCCCCAGACGAAACTGACACTTGTCGACGACAATAGGTTGCCAACAAATAGAAGAAAATAATTTGCGGCTGCTTGCATAACGGAGTTACAAGACTTTTTAATCCACCAATCCCGGAAGGATATCTTGAGGTGTGATGATATTATTACAAAATAAAACTAGTTGCTAGGTTTTAAAAATACTACTAGTGACTTACAAAATTTGTTTGACTTACTGTAATTTTGACACTTTAAAGTTGACTTTTCAACAAATTTAGGTTAGCGAAGGTGTCATCCGAGATCATTTATATCGTACAGTGCAACGTGTTGTAGCAGCTGTGTAAAATATTTTAAACGAAAATATTATTGTCATTTGATCTGGCATAACTTGACCGGTCTCATGCGTCCTTGCGATGGCTCTCAATATCACTTTATGATCCACAAGATTTCTATGCGGAAAACGTTCCGATTAGACTCGTGCTGCCTCTCTGGCGTTATGT
Organism: Harpalus rubripes; assembly: GCA_963082715.1. Lineage (NCBI taxonomy): Eukaryota > Metazoa > Arthropoda > Insecta > Coleoptera > Carabidae > Harpalus > Harpalus rubripes. The sequence continues at coordinate 36,299,684 of OY720465.1, forward strand.
CCACATTCTCCGAAAATTATAATCATTTCTAAGTAATCAGCGGCTGAATACATGGTAAGAATTTACCCTTTTTATTCACCTTGTCAAATTTAATTTGACATTGTCATTTTTCGAAAACTACAGTCGCCCACACATTTTAAAGAAGATTTGATTTGTATAAAACCCTAGTAACATAAAATTACGGCAAACACACATTTTTTTTTCTTCGAAATTACACATCCGAGTGCAGTCTCGTGTTTCCTCATTCGCTCTGGGGCGCGAGTTGTGAGACAGCCTGTATGCAGGGGTTGTTACCTGGGATCAAATCAGAAGACCGTTAGATGAGATGAATAGTAGGGAATTATGAATTTTAAATTTAAAATAAATGCTATCAACATTCATAGGTACAGTTTAATTTTTAAAAATCCTTGGCCTCGATTTTGTAACATTAAATTCTACAAAATTTGCGGCCATTTCTATAAATGAAACCATAAGTTCTGAATGCTTGGGTAGTCATATCTCTAATATGAGGTTCAAAGGTATTTTTTTTTCAAGATCGTTATAAACATCAAGAGTGCCTAAAGGAACAGCATTAATGTTATATCTGAAAATTACATTATTTTTCCCTCAAATACTGATAGCATCTAGACTACTTTTTATGATACTACTATCATTTTCAGAATTAATTTCGTAACATAGTCTTAAATGGCTAGAAAAGAGCAGACAGGTACGTAATATGCATTCTGTAATATTATTAATAAATAGTAAAAATAATAGTGGTCTTCGGTTAGACCCTTGTGGTACACCTGATGTAGGAGTACAAGACTGAGGCAGAAAATTACGATATCTAACAAATTGTTTTCTATATGTGAAAAATATACGAAATAATAAATATATTTATAACTTACATAATAAGTAATTGGAAAATCTCCTTACCTAAAACAAAGAAAAAACATATATTAGTATCATACAAAAAAAGCGGTCTCGTGGCCGCGTGCCTGAGTGTTAGGTCGCGAATCTAGGGAACCGGGTTCGATCCCGACTGACGTCAAATATTTCCAATTTTAAATGGCACAAAATTGACCCCTGTGGTGCACTCTCCACGCCAGCAATGAGTGCCCATGAGGTGACGCCTGGTAAGCGCCCGCACGGTGCAACTATATCATCATTACCGATATCTGTGTACAAAGCAGATTGGCACACCCAGCAATGGGTAATAAGCCGTGATGATATATTTATATTTATTTATTTATACAAAAAAAAAATAGTTTTTTACCTCCCGCTACCCTTGCTAAGGGATCGTGCTAAAAATCGCTTATCGAGGTTTTGACCACTTATTTAAGGTCCCTAGAATCCAATTTTAACATTATCCCGATGATGTCTGTGTATATGTGGGTTCTGTATACGCTCTAACTCAAATCATTCAGAAAATTTTGTAACGTTATATTTCTACACCTTATTCTAATACGGAAAGAAGTCATTAGATTTTGCTGTATGTAAATCAGATAACCGGAAATAGCACATTACTTGAAGCTCAAAATCTGTAAAAAATTGAAAAAATCGCATCTATTTTTGTTGATTCATATAAAATTATACTTAGATAAAAGTGGCAGTTTTCTTCCGATTTTGTTCATGATTTACAATATTACAGATCTGTAACTTACAGATTTGTTCAGAATAGACCCTTATAGAATTATCTATAATTTAAATCACGGAGCCTATGCTTTAAACAAAACTCTTTGGTTACACAATTCAGACAGATCTCAAATGTAAGTAACTGACAGATAAATGTGACTGTTTTTACCTTCCGTCACCTTTAGGTAAGGATAAGGAAGGTATTGTCTTTGGTCAAAAAATTCGGTGGCGAGTTTTTGATGAATAAGCACGTTTTAAGATCCTTAGAGTACGATTTTACTATTTTTACGACGATGTCTCTATGTATGTATGTATGTATGGATTGATGGATGGATGTATGAATGGATGAATGTATGTGTGTGACGATTCTTTCGGATTGCAAACTCAAACAACACCACTTTTCAAAAATTATAATTTTTGCGTATTCCTTTCCTTTGCATCCATGTGAAGAGATTATTAGATTTTAGTTACAATTGGTCAAACGGAAGTACCATCGTTTTAAGATTTAATGTTATTATAAATATTAAAGAATATTTTATTCTCTATACGATTTGATTAAATTTTATACTTCATATTCAATGGATATAGAGTTAAAAAATTATAAAGTAATTAAATTTTATAAAGCAGCCAAGGAACACTATAAATTCTGATTGATAAATGTCAGTGTCGAGTGGAAATGACATAGTATGTTTGTGTTATAATTTTACTGGAAATATATTATAGAATCTCTTAGAAGAAACTTTCTGCATGGAATTTGTACAAAATACATAGAACTGACTGACGATAATATACTGGAAATATGGAATATTTTGCATGAAACTTTCTGTATGAAATTTGTACAAAATGCATAGAACTGATGGAAGGTAATGTGCTGGCCACATCAGATTTTTAACATATTACAATGAATTAAGTTACACTGAGAATATTATATCAAACTGCAATAACAGAAAATCGACAATAACGCCTGTTATCTAACTATTAATAACCCGAGACTATATTTGATTTATTTATTTCATCATAAATCATTTTATCACATCTACTAACACATAAAGTGCAGTGCATTTTCCATGCAAATATACATAGGAAGAGTAATAAATGCATTTGCTTACAGACAGGCATATATTAACCCTACATTCCGTGTTCAGGAACTATATTTATGCTTTTCACAAATTTGTTTTTACCTTACCAGAATATATTCACATTTCCAAGCTCGAATTTTGTATGTATACAAAGTTTATATTTAGAAAAACATGCATATGTATTCAAAATATAATTTAATTCAACAACATTTCAATATAGACATTTTAGAATGTGTTACTTGAAAATGTATTCTGCATATGAAGTCCATAACCATAACAAAAAATCTGGTGTGGCCAACACAATGCCTCCCGCCATTTACAGCACGAGTCACAAAAAAGATAAGCTTTTTGATTAGCGAATTTTACTCTAATTTTGACAGTTTATTTCTTAAAATATAGTCTAATCTAATCCAAGTAACTACCTTTTCTTAAATCCCTCAATAGGATTAAATCCCAATTACAGAGCCCCGAGGGCACTCATGACATGAGGCGTTGCTCTAACCATTTCGCCACCGGAGCTATAATAAAATGAAGATTAAATTTTAAATACCAGAATAGAATAGAATTCACTAATCAAAAAATGATGATTAGCTTAAACATTTTTGAGAATCGTTAATTTTTATTAATCTAAATACATACCTACATATTTACTTATGCTGGAAACTGTATTGAATTCCTTCCCTATTGTTCTATTTACTTTTTTCTTTTTAAAACGTTACTAATATTATTGTGAAATGATTAGTTCTTTGATAGTGACATTTCTCTGTCAGTTACATCCATTTGAATAACTGTGTTTGGTTTGTTACAAGCGTAGGCTCTGGGATTTAAATTATAGATAATTTTATAAATTTATCCATAAAATATATAGAAAAAGTATTAATGCAAATCTATAGAAAATTTAATAATCTTTAATTTTTATGATAACATTAATCTCGAAAAAATAACATTTAAAGGTATTTTTCGAAGAAAAACTATTTTGAGCTTCTAGTAAAGTGCCATTTCCGGTTATCCGATTTTCACCAAAATCTATTGGGCTCTTTACAATACAGAAAAGTTCGACATACAAGATTTCAAAATTTTGTGATTAATAGTACTTGAGTTAGAGTGGAGAATCCACACACACATACACTCAGACATCATCGTGAAAATGTTAATATTGGATTCTAGGGACCTTAAAACGTGGTCATTTACCAAAATCTCGATATGCGATTTTTAGCACGATCCCTATATCCCCTTACCAAGGGTAGCGGGAGGTAAAAAGTAAATAGAACAATAGGAAAGGAAATCAATACAGTTCCCAGCATATGTAAATATGTAGGTATGTATTTAGATTAATAAAAATTAACGATTCGCAAAAAAGTTTAAGCTAATTCTCATTTTTGGATTAGTGAATTCTATTTTATCCCGGTATTTAAAATTTAATCTTCATTTTATTATCCAAAAAGGTAGTTACTTGGATTAGATTAGACTATATTTTAAGAAATAAACTGCCAAAATTAGAGTAAAATTCGCTAATCCATAAATAAGGATTAGCTTAATCTTTTTTGAGACTCGGGCGGTAATGGCGGGAGGTATTGTGTTGGCCACACCCTTACCAAGGGTAGCGGGAGGTAAATGATCGTGCTAAAAATCGCATATCGAGATTTTGGTAAATGAGCACGTTTTAAGGTCCCTAGAATCCAATTTTAACATTTTCACGATGATGTCTGTGTGTATGTATATGTGTGTGGATCCTTCACTCTAACTCAAATACTATCATTCAGAAAATTTTGAAACTTTGTAAATAGAACCCTTGTTATATGGAATGGATCTTAATACAGTTTCCGCAATAACTAAATATGTAAGTATGTATATTTAAATTAATAAAAATTAAATACCGGGAGTTTGGTGTTGGCCACATCAGATTTTTTATCACCAAGCCATGAGTCACTGTAAAAATTATCACAGCCAGCTGCCGCGGCGTTTTACCGCAAGTTACTAGAAAAACGGAACGAACAGAATCTAGTGACATTACAGTGAACCGCGAATCGAAAAGAACAGCAAATTTCACCGCCGCGGTTTGCGGTAGACGCAGGGTAGCGGAACGAACCTAATAATAACAAAAGTAGCAACGTAGCATAAAATATCTTAGTCGGCGCTGACATCATCTCATCATTATCTTTCTATTATTAATAATAAAAAAAACATAACGTAGTCGTACGTCCTTATCTGTCCGTAACCCACATATAAATATAAATAAGAAGTCTTGTTACATTTTTAATGAAAGGATCGTGTATGCTATGGAAAAATCCAATGATTACGTATTATGATGAATGCACTTGTTTCTTGTTTTCGTTCCTTACATAAAGATAGTTATAATGATGAAGCACATAGGTCGGGGTTATCGCAAAATGAAATAATTTCATTTGGGATAAGATATGGCATTGTGAAGCGTATAGAGATCATAAAAGAGTGGGGGTGGAGTCTTTGAAGTCAGTTAGATATAAAGCTTCTGTTACAAAATAAATTCGATGCAGTTTTTTAAAGTATTGAAAATGCAGTTAAAAAGAGAAAATTTCCTAGCCATGATATTCTACGATTTTAAAAGTTCGCTCTCTCCAAAACAATGCATCGAAAATCTTCGGGATGCTTTTGGAAATAAAGCACCTAGTATCAGGTCTGTTCACAGCTGGTACAATGAATTTAAATTTCATCGAGTTTCTCTCAATGACGATTTACGCGTAGATCGGCCAATTTCTGCAGTTACGGATGAAAACATAGCTGCTATTCGTACAATGATTTAAGAAGACAACCGTGTCACATATAGAATCATACGGGCTACTTTGCTCTATCATAGCGATGTTGAAGAAGAAGACTTTTGATTTGATTCACGAGGACCGTTGGATAAAAATTTTACCTGTTTTAATAAATATTATGAAACTAAAAAATAGTATAGGTTGTATTTAAATTTGCAAAGTTGATGTCACTTCCGGTTATACCGGAAGTTCCACAATTACAATTTTCACACAATTCAATAATCAATATGTGTATCTGGAATAATAACCGAGAGAAAGGGTGTATTCACTTTTTTGTAAAAAATATCGAATATCATGAAAAAGAAAAGAGATATCGACCTGTGGTTTTAAAATCTTGAATCTACACCCTTCAAACTACTTAAATACGAATTTTCAGAATTTTTAATTTTTTAAAAATTTACACCCTTTTTTAAACCACACCACCCTCATACCCAAAAATGGGTGTGCGGTACACCTTCAACGACCTCACCAGTAAATTCCTCGTACCAAAAAACATAAGTATACCAATTTTCATCAAAATATTCCAACGGATACATTTATTATTAAACATTCTTTAAAATCGTCAAAAACTGAAAAAATCGTAAGGGGTACACCTTAGATTTTTTGCGATTTTTGGCCATTTTCAGACTTTTCCTTCTGGAGATTGTAATAGTTGTTCAAAACTTATGAAAATTGGTATGCTCATGTAATTTTGCTCGTAGAATCTAATGGTGATATCGCCAGCGGTGTATAATTGACCATTTTTGAGATATGACCCAAAAATGGGCATTTTTAAGCAAAGTTTTGAGGACGAATAAGATATCGACCTGTGGTTTTAAAATCTTAAATCTACACCCTTCAAACTACTTAAATACGAATTTTCAGAATTTTTAATTTTTTAAAAATTTCCACCCTTTTTAAAACCACACCACCCTCATACCCAAAAATGGGTGTGCGGTACACCTTCAACGACCTCACCAGTAAATTCCTCGTACCAAAAAACATAAGTATACCAATTTTCATCAAAATATTCCAACGGATACATTAATTATTAAACATTCTTTAAAATCGTCAAAAACTAAAAAAATCGCAAGGGGTACACCTTAGATTTTTTGCGATTTTTGGCCATTTTCAGACTTTTCCTTCTGGAGATTGTAATAGTTGTTCAAAAATTATGAAAATTGGTATGCTTATGTAATTTTGCTCGTAGAATCTAATGGTGACATCGCCAGCGGTGTAAAATTGACCATTTTTGAGATATGACCCAAAAATGGGCATTTTTGAGTAAAGTTTTGAGGACGAATATCTCGAAAAAGAAAAGAGATATCGACCTGTGGTTTTAAAATCTTAAATCTACACCCTTCAAACTACTTAAATACAAATTTTCAGAATTTTTAATTTTTTTAAAATTTCCGCTCTTTTTTACACCACACCATCCTCATACCCAAAAATGGGTGTGCGGTACACCTTCAACGACCTCACCAGTAAATTCCTCGTACCAAAAAACATAAGTATACCAATTTTCATCAAAATATTCCAACGGATACATTAATTATTAAACATTCTTTAAAATCGTCAAAAACTGAAAAAATCCCAAGGGGTACACCTTAGATTTTTTGCGATTTTTGGCCATTTTCAGACTTTTCCTTCTGGAGATTGTAATAGTTGTTCAAAAATTATGAAAATTGGTATGCTTATGTAATTTTGCTCGTAGAATCTAATGGTGATATCGCCAGCGGTGTATACTTGACCATTTTTGGGATATGACCCAAAAATGGGCATTTTTGAGCAAAGTTTTGAGGACGAATATCTCGAAAATGAAAAGAGATATCGAACTGCGGTTAAATCTACACCCGTCAAACTACTTAAATACAAATTTTCAGAATTTTTAATTTTTTTAAAATTTCCACCCTTTTTTAAACCACACCATCCTCATAGCCAAAAATCTGATGTGGCCAACACCAAACCTCCCGCTATTTAATTTTTATTAATTTAAATATACATACTTACCTACATATTTAGTTATTGCAGAAACTGTATTAAGATCCATTCCATATAACTAGGGTTCTATTTACTATTTTCTTTTTAAAACGTTACTGTCATTAATTTAAAACGATTAGTTCTTTGACAGTAACATTTATCTCTCAGTTACATAGATTTGAGATATGCTTGTTTAAATTTTATAAATTTATCCATAAAATATATAGAAAAAGTATTAATGCAAGTCTGTAGAAAATTTAATAATCTTTAATTTTTATTATAACATTAATCTCGAAAAAATAACATTTAAAGGTATAGATACATTTGGAAGTTTGTTATAAGAGTAAAAATAGTAAAAACGTGTTGTGGGGACCCTAATTCGTGCTTATTTACTGAAAACTCACCATCGAATTTTTGGGACGATTACATTACCTCCCTTACCTACGGTATGACGGGAGGTAATAATATTTGCTATGATTAAAACAGGCTCTTATAACACTGTTCGTCAATTTTTTAATTGTTTCCATATTTCTCATGGCACGAAACCAATAAAAAATATACTTAGGAACTATTTCTACATAATCCAACATATGTTTTATATAAAACGTGTATATAACTTCCAAATGACAAAATTAAAAACTTTGATAAAAAGTTCGAATGTGGGGTCATCAACTTCTGAACAGAAGGCTTTGTAAAAACAAAACATATGATTATCATACATACATACACGCATACATACTTACAAATGTTGGAATTTAGGTTTTATGGTGTTGTTCATAATAGTATATTATGATATAAGTGTATAAGCTAGCCTTTAAAGCACGCACGACAAGTTTAAAGCCGCGACGCGTAGCGGAGTGGCTTTAATGTCGTAGTGCTTTAAAGGCTAGCTTATACACGTGTATCATACGCTATTTTTTATTATAAATGCATCATAACCATTTAAAACTGAAAATTATTGCAAATCATACGGTTTTGATTTTTGATCCAGTGAGTTTAAGCGTTTCCAAGGAGACAGTTAGCAATTATTCGTATTGTTTAAGTTGTCAACAAGTCAATATTTTTTCACGTGATTGTGAGAGTGAGAAATGAATGAAATTAAAGAATTAGCTGAACAGGCGGAGTTAAGATTAATTCCGCCTAAATCTAAAGACGCGTATTATAAGGAATACGAAAAATTAAATAAATGGATGGAAAATAAAAATGCCGTAACTGTGGATGAAACACTCATGCTGGCCTATATGAACCAAATGGTATAACGGTAACTTGTGAAATTTATTGTACTTATTTTGTGTTTCGTTATAGTCAAATCAGTATGAACCTTCATCATTATGGTGCATTCATTCCAAATTACAAGCAATGCTAAAACTTAAGAAAGGAGTAAACATAGCTACTTTTCATAAATTGCATGCTTTCATGAAAAGCGTTAATAAAGGCTACGAGCCGAAAAAATCTTTCGTATTTTCGGAAGAACAGTTAAGGAAATTTTTTAATGAAGCCCCAGATAATACCTACTTATTTTTGAAGGTAAGCGCGAGATTATGATATTTTTTACAAAATTTAATAAATATTTTATTTTAAAGGTGGTAGCCATATGTGGAATATTTGGCTCATGCAGGAGATATGAATTAAGTGATTTGCGCCTGTCTGATATTAAAAAAGAAGGTTCTGTTTTAATTATTAATATTCGACCATCAAAAACCGAAAAAGGTCGAAAGTTTGCTGTGGTTGATAATGATGACATATCGTATGTCAAATTATTTAACAAATACCTATCTCTACGTCCAGAAAATATATCTACGGATAGAGTATTTTTGAAATACGCCAATGGAAAATGCATTAAACAAGTCGTTGGAATTAATACTTTTGGAAAATGTCCTTCTCTTCTGGCGCGTTTCTTAAATCTTCCTGACGCTACAAAGTATACCGGACACGCGTTCAGGCGCAGTTCTGCCACAATCATGGCAAACAGCGGAATGAGTGTGGATGAACTGAAGCGCCAAGTAGGATGGAAATCATCAACGGTAGCGAGTGGATATATTGAAGAATCCATACAGAACAAAATATCAGTCACGAAACGCATTGGAGAGGCACTTACCAGTACACAAACTATATTAAAAGATAATATAGACATACCAGCAAACGGCGACAGCGAAACTATAAATACCCAGCTAAAATCCTGTAATTTCCATATTGCTGACAACAAAAATTGTAATTTTTATATAAATTTAAATAAAAACCAATAATAATAATTGTTTTAGTTGCTATTCATATTAATTGTCATTTTTCGTTACCTAGGTAACTCAAAAATTTAGCGTGTTTTTATGGTCGATTTAAACACGCTTTGGCGTGTTTTAAAGAGGGATTATGATGCATGTATAATAAAAAGAATATTTTTCTTTTTTTCGAGTGTAAATATTATGAGTCTGTATAGCAACGCCTTAACTTTTCTTTCATTCTAAAGTTTAGTTTAAAAAGTTCAAAGAAACTTTGTACGTTTTACTATTTACTAGATTTTATGGCTAATTTACTCTGTATACATTTCAAGTTGAAAATTGTAAAGAAAATATAAAGTTATTCACAGTTTTTACACACCTTAATAATAAAACATCCTGTATGTATGTATAACATCCTGTATGTATGTATATATATATATATATATATATATATATATATATATATATATATATATATATATATATATATATACCGTGTGTCTATGTTAAAGGTGTACATAGGAGATTAACATGGGAAACCAGTTTTTTGCAATTTTCTGCTCGCCTAATTATTTTAAGCAAAAACGCGTCAAATAAAAGTTTTAGGGCATAAAATTCTGCATCAAAATCAATCAACAGAATTACCTTTACATGTTTTGTAACGACAGAAATTAATTATGAAAATGTCGAAAATTACGTTGAAAATATCGACAGCCATGGAATTGAACAAAAAATAAATAAATGCTTGACGTTTTATCTGTCAACGAAAATTAACGTATTTGGCGTTTCTGACAATTTGATTTTGTCTCTAGTTTTATTGTCTGAAATGATTAAAAAATGAACAGTTATACGAATGAAGAGCTAAATTCGTGACAAAATTTGAAAAGACTGCTAATGTGTCTTCAAAAAATACACGTGAGCCGCGCAATCAGAATATAGGACGAGCAGAACATGCGTTACTCTAAGAAAGAGTGTTAGGAATAAGTGTAGACCCCTTCTGTAGTACGAAGGTAGATGTATTGGAAATGAGTTGAGAGTACATAACAGCATCATACATAATTTTGTTAGGCAATGTTGAATTTTTGATATATTCATATTATTTAAACAAATCTGTATTTTCCTAACTTTATTTATTAATTTTATATTTCTATTATTGCCATAATTAACGATATGTTCAAATCAAATAAGTTAACTTACGTTGTGACAGATCACGTGACAGATAAAACGTCAAACATTTATTTATTTTTTGTTCAATTCCATGGCTGTCGATATTTTTAACGTAATTTTCGACATTTACATATTTAATTTCTGTCGTTATAAAGCATGTAAAGGTAATTCTATTTATTGTTTTAGATGTAGAATTTTATACCCTAAAACTTTTATTTGACGCATTTTTGCTTAAAATAATTAGGTGAGCAGGAAATTGCAAAAAACTGATTTCCCATGTTAATCTCCTATGTACACCATTAAAATAGACACACGGTATATAGGGTTGTATTAGATTATTAAGTTATATTAAAATGTTTTCCAATGATTTTAAGACCTGTAGAACCATCTAGCGATAATTTGTGAACTAATACTTCAAAAATACATTTATTATATTTGAATAAATAAAATAAAAATCCCGCTAAATCTCGTCTGCAAGCCAAAATATTATTTTTAAATATTTTCAATACTAAGTAAAACCGATTGAGTTTCTATGCAATTGTTGTCAATACAATCTATAAATAGACTCTTGGTTTCGACATGTTTGTAAATTTAGTTGAAGGAAACACACAATTTCAGATTTGTGCAAGATTTTATAAATTCATCTAAAATAATATTTTTTGTTGAGGGACTGATAGCGATGCCGTCTGCCGGCTATTTGTGAACTATATACGTGATAATTGGATATATAATATTATATAAGTGTAATATAATGTTTTCATGTATTTTCAGCATATTTAATGCTGATTTTTTTCTGAAAATCGATGGAGAACATATTTATGTATCTTGTATGTTCACTTACTTCCGAAAATTAAATTCTGTTAAGCATAAAATTCATAAAATAATAAAATGTAAACATATTCTAATGATTAAAATTGAAAAATTCACAATAAACCGCTATCACATTTTTACCTTCCGTCATACTTTTAGGTAAGGAAGGTATTGTTTTTAATGAATAAGCACCTTTTAGAGTCCCTAGAATATGATTTTAATATTTTTGCGATTATGTCTGTGTGTATATGTCTGTGACGATTTTTTGTCCGTCGATAGCTCTAACACTACAATTTCTTTCGTATTCCTCTTCGTCACATCCATATGAAGAGCTGCTTAGATTTTGGTTATAATTGGTCGACCGGAAGTACCCTCATTTGAAGATTTTAATAGTTTTTCTTGAAAAAACACTGTTAAATATCATTTTTGCTTCCTTGTACGAAGTAAAGGAAGTATTGACCATCCCTGAATCCATTCTGACTAATTTCGTCGTGACGTCTGTACGTACGTATCTCGCATAACGCAAAAACGTAAGCCGTAGAAAGATGAAATTTTGTATTTAGGACTGCTATAACATCTAGTTGTGCACCTCCCTTTTTGGTCATTACATAATTTCCAGAAAATGGTACTTTATTTGAAGCCTATAATACATTTTAATGAAAAACTATATTAAAATATAATCCAAAACTTTTTAAATTTGGTATATAAGACTTTTATGTCAATTGGAATAACATAGTAGATTTTGGTTAAAACAGGCTAACCGGAAGTGATATATTCCTTGAAGTTGTTACCAGTTTTTCTTGAATAAAATGGTTTCATTTTGATTTTAGAAATAAATGATTCAAACAAGAGTTTTAGAGAATTAAATTCTGCGTCTAGCACATCAAGTATTATTAAATTAGCCCTTTGTATAAGCGAGATATGTAAATTTAAAACTTATATACTTTTTGGTTTCTGTAATGAAGTTTGCAATGGATTAGAACAAAAATAACAAAAAAAAAAAAATAGATGTTAATATCAAATTACGTCAAATACGTGCAATTTTATAATTGAGTCTATACTACATATATTAGTCTTGCGTATAACCGTACAAGGAAGTCATGTGGTGTCCACATCAGATTTTTTCATAATTAAATAAAAAGATGGCGCCAGATATAGTCATGAAAAACAATCCCACTACTATCATTCATGGCCAATAGAAAAACAGTTTGTTCATCATTTACGTTATTTATATAAATAAAAGTAGGCGATAGTTTGACATGTTAAACTGTATGAACTTCGACGTCACTTTCTGTGTCACATCACTTGACTTTTTCAAAATATTAATAATTAATTATTGTAAAATATTTAATGGATATTTTGTAATATTTTCAAATTTCAAGCTATTTAAAGGACAATGTTTTTTAAAAAATTTAGTAAATTTAGAAGGCATATAATTTTTTTTGCAACAGCCGTATTCCTAGTATGGTATATATATATATATATATATATATATATATATATATATATATATATATATATATATATATATATATATATATATATATATATATATATATATATATATATATATATATATATATATATATATATATATATATATATATATATATATATATATATATATATATATATATATATATATATATATATATATATATATATATATATATATATATATATATATATATATATATATATATATATATATATATATATATATATATATATATATATATATATATATATATATATATATATATATATATATATATATATATATATATATATATATATATATATATATATATATATATATATATATATATATATATATATATATATATATTTTAACTGAAAATGTTTGAAGGAAGGGAAATAACGTATGGTCCTAAAGTTTTGAGACAATTTTTTAATAAACAAAAAACTTGTTTTCATTTTGACAATTTAGTTTTTTCGATTTGATGCAGCAAAATGTCATATAAGCTAGATATTCGTAAAGGAATTTACAATCTTTGGGCGAATGCCTAAGTGTGATATTGTTGCAGTTTATCGCGAGCACAATATCTCTGTGGCAACAATTTATCGGACAATAAAAGATTGTGAAGAAGGTATACCGTGTTAATTTGCGCAAAAGTAGTCGACCAAAAATTTTGAGCCACATGAGAGAACAAAGATTAATTGCAGCCGTTAAAGGCAAAGTTGGAGTGTCACAACAAACTGTAGCCAGAAGATTCGATGTTTCGACGACCACTGTTTTTAGAACACTTTCTCGACATGACGTGGTTTTTCAAAAAAGAAGAAAGACACCAAAATATATCGTGGCCCAATTAGAAAAAATCCCTAGATGTTGTTAGTTAAGGCGCATTCATTTTCTCAATAAACTTATTGTAATGGATGACGAGAAATATTTTACTCTGTCCCATTCAGAGATAAAAGGAAACGATGGTTTTTATACTAATGACATGGAAAACACACCAGACAATGTCAAATTTAAAGGTAAATCTAAATTTCAGGATAATATTTTAGTATGGTGTGCCATTTCTGAAGCCGGATATATCTCGCAGCCGTACATTGGTCGTGTTCGAGGAGAAGCCTTAACTGCACAACTTTATATTCAAAGATGCCTCTCTAAATTGCTTCAATTTTTAAATACACATCACGCCAATGATATAATGTTTTGGCCTGATCTATCTTCATGCCATTACGCCAGAATAACTAGAGACTGGTATAAAGAAAACAACGTAGACTTTGTTCCGAAATTGGACAATTCTACCAATGTACTTCAAACTCGACCAATAGAAAAATTTTGGTCAATATTGACCAGAAAATTGTACGACAAGGGATGGGAAGCTGCAAATGAAGAACGATTAGGACGTCGCATTTACCAAAAGATTCGAGAAATCGACCCAGATGTTGTCCAGAGGATGATGGGTCAAATCCGAAGAAAATTAAGGGCAATTGAAGATAATGATCTATGATCAATAATTTAAATGTTAAATATTAATTGTTATACTTATTGATAATTGTTGTAATAATTAGTTTAAAAAATTAAAGATCTTTAAAAAAGTTAGCAGTATCTACAAATTTTCTCAAAACTTTAGGACCATACGTTATATTCCGTGATTTTTTTAATCCCTCCTTATGTTTCAAGCCATGAATACTAATAATAATAGTAATAATAATAAAGTAAAATATAGTTACATTACTATAGAAAACTTTTAACTAATATTACAAAACTTATATTCTCTTGCTTCGAAATCTAATATAAAACTTTAAATTTTAATCCCGCAACACATTTATTTTAAAACTTATATTATTATCTCCACTGTTTCAGAACTCCATTAAATCTTTCTAAAACAGCATAATGGCATGATGACGTCAGCTTTGTTTACTTTATACGTGGTGACAGGCCGCTAGTGACGTCATAACGTATTCAGGATCATAGGAGCCTGGATGATGGAATGACAAGTGAAGTTCGTTAGAAAAATGCGCGCTTTTCATTGGGTGACGTGGCCTGAAACAGTTTCGCATAAATGAGCGAAATATCTCTACAGTATAGACTCTATACAAACGGTTACTTTTGTAAGGTAAACCTATAGAATATTCTATTTAAAAAAAAATAATAGTTGAATTCATTAAAAATACGTTGAAAGATCAGGGTCTAATCAATGGAGGACAGTAATGCATCAAATATTATTAATGTACTTTTTACCTCCTGCTACCCTTGGTAAGGGAGGTATAGGGATCGTGCTAAAAATCGCATATCGATATTTTGGTAAATGACCACGTTTTAAGGTCCCTAGAATTAAATTTTAACATTTTCACGATGATGTCTGTGTGTAAGTGTGGACCCTCCACTCTAACTCAAATACATACTATCATTCAGAAAATTTTCAAACCTTGTATTTCGAACTTTTTCTATAATGGAAAGAGCCCATTAGATTTTGGTGAAAATCGGATAACCGGAAATGGCACTTTACTAGAAGCTCAAAATAGTTTTTCTTCGAAAAATAACATTTAAAGGTATTAATGTTATTATAAAAATTAAAGATTATTAAATTTTCCATAGATGTGCATTAATACTTTTTCTATATATTTTATGGATAAATTTACAAAATTAGCTATAATTTAAATCCCAAAGCCTAAGCTTTAAACAAACAAAACAAATGTATGTCACTGACAGATAATAATAATAATAATAATAATAATAATAATAATAATAATAATAATAATAATAATAATAACTTTATTTAGCTTAATTGCTATACAATTACAGTAATACAAATTTCTTATCTACTATATAACATTTGAGTATACAAACAATCTTTAAAGCTAGGTAAGTAAATAAAACACTATGTTTTGTGTAAATAATGATCTTTTACTTTAATTTTAAACAATCTTAAATCTAAAATCTTTAAACTATCAGGTAACTTATTGTATATTTGTACGCCTTTAAATAATAAAGTATTTTGTCCTTGGTGGGTGTTTTTTTGCTTAATATAATATTCGTATTTTTGTCGGGTATTATGGTCATGATTCTCTTCAATTTTGATTAATTTACTTTCAAAGTATTCTGGCTGAATTCCTACTTTTATTTTATGAATAAATATTATTATTTGAATTTCTAGTAGATCTTTAATATTGCACCAATTTAGTTGTATTAACATATGATTTACACTGGTATACCTGTTACATTTTAAAATTGTGCGCATTGCACTATTTTGAAGCAATTGTAACTTGTTCATATCACTTTGATTGCTTAGATACATAATTGATCCCGCAAAAAAGAAGTGAGGTAGAATTAGAATAGATAAATGTCACTATCGAAGAACTAATCATTTCAAAATAATATTAGTAACGTTTTAAAAAGAAAAAGTAAATATAACAATAGAAAAGGAATTCAATACAGTTTCCAGCATAAGCAAATATGTAGGTATGTATTTAGATTAATAATAAATAACGGTTCACAAAAATGGTTAAGCTAATCCTCATTTTTTGATTAGTGAATTTTATTCTATTCCAGTATTTAAAATTTAATCTTCATTTAGTATTGCTCCTGTGGCTCAATGGTTAGAGCAACGCCACATGTCATGAGTGCCCTCGGGGCTCTGGGTTCGTATCCCACTAAGGCATGGATGTGTGTGAATGTGAATCCACTCTGTAATTGGGATTTAATCCTGTTGAGGGGTTTAAAAAAAGGTAGTTACTTGGATTAGATTAGACTATATTTTAAGAAATAAACTGTCAAAATTAGAGTAAAATTATTTTAATATTTTTTATGACTCGGGCTGTAAATGGCGGGAGGTATTGTGTTGGCCACACCAGATTTTTGTCATTGTGGTCAAGAACAAACAATGTTAAGGAATTACCGATCTCAGACAAAATTGGGACCTTCGCTTCGCTAAGTACCCAAACATTGTCTTCGGTCGGTAAACTGTCCTTACCGTTCTTAATACTTAATATACTATAATAATGAACGCATATATTTTTTTGTGTCTTTATCACAAAATTTGATACTTGAGAAGTAATTGTCTTCATTTTCTTAAAGATATTGCGCGACATTTTGTATTTCTTTTTAAAGTCACCTACAAACCTGCGATTTAACCTGATATCTCTGTTCCTGCAATATACGTTGACTTTAACGTTGGGGTAATCCTGCTGCACATGTGTTCCTGCCCTGAATCAGGACTGCGGCTTCTTTGATTCAGGAGCCTGGGTAAATAATTGCCACTAAAGCTTTAAATAGAAACCCGGAGGCGTATTTACAAACACTACCTCGGTACAGCCAAAATACATAGTTAATGCGAGTGTTGTTCTCTTTCCGCTGAGCCTAGTAAAGTAATATACAATTTACTTACAAAACACATTTATTTATAATTTTGCAAAGCATTCCCCTCCACAATCAATACATTTTTGCATCCATGAAAACCAATCTCCAAAGCATTTTCTGCAATCTTCTCGCGTCAGTTTCTTTATTTCATTTTTAAATACGTCAACAGCTTCTTCGGCCTATGTAAAAAGTGAATCCCGAAACTTATCCTTTGCACGTGGAAATAAAAAGAAATTATTTGGTGTCAGGTCTGGACTATACGGCGAATGACCCATTATTTCAATGTTTTGAACATTCAAATAATCAGTCGTTCGAGCAGCAATGTGCGGCCGAGCATTGTCTCTCCTTCCCCGTGGACGTTTTTCGCGAACATTTTGAAGAACTTGAGGTAAACAAACGATAGTGTACCATTCAGCATTAATAGTACAACGATCCTCCAGTGATACAATGCAAACATGTCCAATAATTCCAAAAAATGTGGCTACTATCTTTTTGTTTCGGCTTTTTTCGCGAATAACTTTCGTTAGAGCCGACTCATTCTCAAAGACCCAAACTGCGGACTGTTGCTTTTTTCGAGATCCTAGCAGTTATTACAATTGTCCTAGATGTGAGGACCCGTGTAAGCGGTTTTGAGAGGGCTAACTCAGAGAGGCAGTAGAGTAGGGTGGGTTTTAAATATATTAACTCTGAATGGGCGCCAGGTAAATGTAAAATACGCGCTCTCAAATAACGTGATTTACCACACGGTACGGTAAGGACAAGGCGGGAGATTACGGGATTATATGCGACGCATAGAAACGCAAAATGTAACATTAACAAACATTTAATGATAGGACGCAGTACATATAACATTTAAATTCAAATGCCAAGTCGCGGCGTAAATCAAATGAAGGTTGTGAATACTGAAT
This sequence comes from Harpalus rubripes, assembly GCA_963082715.1. Taxonomy (NCBI): domain Eukaryota; kingdom Metazoa; phylum Arthropoda; class Insecta; order Coleoptera; family Carabidae; genus Harpalus; species Harpalus rubripes. Next base: position 36,318,065 of record OY720465.1, read on the forward strand.
CGTGCTCATGCGAGGCAATGGTGTAAACAAAAAGTCACTGTAGAATTACAAAATGGCGCGGGTAAGCGAAGGACGATCGTCTATGCTGTTCCGCGGAAGTAAACAAAAAAAAGTAGGGTTAAGCCAACTTAGAGCTATTCGCAGAAGCTTGATACAGCTGTGAAAAGTGAAAATGTATGATAAAATGGTACGCACGCGGAAGTGGCTTTACAACGATAACATACACTGATATTCCGTTAAATCCGTAAGTACAAATGTCAACACAAACAATTACGATCATAGAATGCGCAATGTAAATTACTCTTAAATTGTAGATCTTAAGTACATCATGCACATTGGAAATATAATAATACACACACAGAGAGGCTGTGGTGTCAACGAGCATGTGAAACAGAGATATTATAAAATTCTTAGCTGGTCGCTGACTCCTGGAGAACGTCACGGAAGGGTGAGGACCTCTTGGTGAACAGACAGCAACTGCTGACAGGTATAACACTCCTAGATGTTGTAGAACTCGACGGAGGTGACGTGGATGCACCAGCTCCCCGTTACGTGCTTCCAACGTGAAAATATGGCGAAGACGTACAATCACTGATATGGTAGACAGACGTAGAGTAACCATGCAGCGGCAACGTCGTGATGATGTCGAAATATATGTACGTGACGTGAAGGTATGGTTGCAACGTACAAATATGGCCGTACGTAGAAATAATCGTAAAATAACGATAAATACGTAGAATAAAAATCGCTACGTAACGTATAATATACTATGTGTGAACACAAAATAAAAAGCCTGAAATAGAACGAGAGAATTAGTCTTCGAGACAACGCAAAGAGGTAAGTGGGTGCAAAGCACATTGTGAAATCTCACCTGAGCTGGTGTGCGGCTTTTAAAGTGACTTTTCAGTTGCAGGATTGTCTTATGAGATCCCGAATAAATCGGAGGAATAACACTATTCCAAAACGGTAGCCGATGTACAAAATATCCCCTCACAAGGGCAAAATACGACGAAATACGATACTCTTAACGAGATACGAAACTGTACATCTGACTCCAATCACTGCTAGACTAAGAAGAACGACTTTAAAACCAGATTTTCGAAACTGTGCCGAAGAACTAGTCAGGACATTTTCAAAAGCGTCGACTGAGTTCATTCACCTGACCTTGAGGAAGAGTGTGTTAGTAGGCCAAGGTTTCTCAACACGGGGGTGTAGTCAGGGTTGCCTGAGGAGTGGCGCTAGGAAAAATCGTAGTGTAACACAGTATACATATGTTTCATCACCTCTGATGATGTTGTACACCAAACGAGACGATCCATTGTTAAAGTGATCAAGTGTAGATCTGCACCATCTCAAACGATTTTCTTTGTGACTGGAGTCAAATTGTGGGGAATCCAACGAGAACAAAGCTTACGTACCATCAAATAGTGTAAAATGATGTCAACTGCTTTCACACCAATCTTTAAAGTTGCTTCAACATTCCTGACAGTAACATGCCGATCCCCTTTAATCACGTTCTGAAGAAGACCAACCAAACAATCGATGGATTGCCTCAAAATATTTATTTCAAATAAATAATGCGTAGAATTAATTTTTTTACCTTCCGTCACCTTTAGGTAAGGAAGGTATTGTCTTTGGTCAAAAAATTCGGTGGTGAGTTTTTGATGAATAAGCACGTTTTAGGGTCCCTACAATACGATTTTACTATTTTTACGATGATGTCTGTATGTGTGTGTAGGTATGTATGTATGTATGTATGTATGTATGTGTGTCCGTGTGTGTGTGTGTGTGTAACAAAATTTTCGTCTACGATAACTTCCATACTACAATTCTAAAAATTATAATTCTTTCGTATTTCTCTTCGTTACATCCATGCGAAGAGCTGATTAGATTTTGGTTAGAATTGAACAACCGGAAGTACCCTCATTTGAAGATTTTAACAGTTTTTCTTGAAAAAACTATGTTAAATATCATTTTTTCGCATTTAATGTTATTATAAATATTAAAGAATATTTTATTTTCTATACGATTTGATTGCATTTCATACCTAATATTAAATGGATATAGAGTTAAAAAATTATAAAGAAATTAAATTTCATAAAGTAGCCATAGCTGTGGAAACAGCTACTATATTAAGAAAATTTTGATTGAAAGATGTCAGTGTCAAGTGAAACTGACATAGTGTGTTTGTCTTATAATTTTACTGGAAATGGTTATAGGATCTTTTGCTTTCTGTATGGAATTTGTATAAAATACATACAACTGCTTTAAGGTAATGTACAAGAAATAATAATAATAAATCTTTTATTTCTGCAGATACATTAGACTGTATATAGAAAACGTCACAAAATAATAATTTTCTGTATGAAATTTGCATAAAATACATGCAACTGCCGGAAGGTCATGTACAAGAAATAGAATATTTAATTTAGCAAGGAACTTTCGGTATGAAATTTGTACAAAATACATAGAACTGACGGAAGGTAATGTGCTGGCCACATCAGATTTTTATAATCGTTATTTGGAGTATTTTCCCCTAAAATAATCTATGACCGATTGACAGAGTTAAAACAATGATAATCTAGTCAGCAAAGACCAATTTAATGAATAAAATTTCTCCTACCGGTGTATTATAATTGTAAATGTAATTAAACATAAGTAATTCAGTTATTTTATCTTTATATCTAACAGTACACGATGCAAATGTAAGAAAAAATACAATTTCAACATATTATCTTCACACTTAATGAATAAATGAATGAAAGATGTTAAACTTTCACTCATCCTCACTGATTTCAATGTACTAATAATTCTGTACATATACATATAACTGTTCATTAATCAATTACTTTTTAAACATTTACATAAAACACAAAACGGAGCAGTAAAATAATTAGGCTAATGACTGCATTTTGTAATTATTGCATATGAAGTATGTGGTACTGAAAGTAATAACATTTACGAATGAATTTCTTAGTAACTTATATACAGTAAAGGTCAGTAATTTATAAGAGTGATTACAGTAAAACAAATATAAATTTATCATACACATATCTTGATATATGTAGTTCATTCCTAAAAACTCGGGAGAATGGTATAAAATAATAAAACTTTGAATATAGAATCATTAAAAAAATATATTGTGTTAATATTATTAAACATTCACCCCTATTCTATAAGAAATTGCTAAATCTTAGCAACATTGCTAAAAAAAAAATAGCCAATAGAAACAAAAGTAAAGTCTGACATTTTCATATTTTCTTCAGTGTTTGCAATGGGTATTTTTTAAAAATTTTCAAAATATAAAAGTAAAAACGCTCTAGATTTAATAGCTATTTATGTAATAAGTTGCGAAAGAAATGTGTTTTAAGCACGCGACGTGAAAATTATCCTACGAGGCGTAGCCGAGTTGGATAACACGTCTAGTGCTTAAAACACGATTTCGCAACGTATTCCATACAAGATTTTTTATACTAGCGTTTTAAAACAGATTATTTACATTTATTCTCAAATGTCAACATTTTGAATTTTTCAAAATTTAAAAGTAGGCAGGCATCAGTTTCATCTTTTTGTTGCTATGGGATTCAATATGTTGTTTAATAAACATTGATGTCAACGTGCTCGGTGAATAATTTTTGTTGAGAATTTTTGGTAATAAATTTACTTAAAATGAGTGACTCAGAGATTGACTGATATTGAAAATGGTGCAGAGGCTGCATTGGCTACACTGGTTCCAGGAAAATCAAAAAAATTGTATGAAGAAACTTAGAAAAAATTTGACAGTTGGTGTGCGGAGAAAAACGTTGGGCAAGTTACAGAAAAGGTAGTTTTAGCCTATTTTTCGAAATTATCATCCATTTATAAGCCATCCACTTTATGGAGTAATTACTCTAAGCTCCGAACTATGATATACCTTAATAAGAATGTGGATATAAGTTAATTTACCAATCTTATTGCATTCTTAAAAAGAAAAGCTAGTGGATATAAGCCTAAAAAATCAAAAATATTCACTAAGCAAGAGATAGTTCGTTTCATGAAGGAAGCTGATGACAAGGATTATTTATTGGCAAAGGTTGTGTTAATTGTTGGAATCTATGGGGCATGTCGCCGGGAGGAACTTACGTTTTTACGTGTAGGAGATATTGAAGATTATACTTCTTTCATAAAAATTAATATTCCAAATACTAAAACGAATATTTAACGATTTTTTATGATAACTGAAGGGTTTATCGATGGAATCAACTGTTTAGCAATGTTTCGCAAGTACGCACAACTTCGACCTACTCATACTGAACATCAACGGTTTTTTCTAACCTACAGAAATTTTAAGTGTTGCACGCTTCCTGTAGGTATAAATACCATAGGTGGTATAAATTGCAGAGTTCCTCGGCCTCCCAAATGCTAAAGAATAAACCGGGCATTGCTTTCGGTGGTGTTCTGCAACATTTTTGGTTGATTCGGGAGCAGACATTACAGTGCTCAAGCGACATGGAGGGTGGCGTTCAAGTTCTGTTGCTGAAGGCTACGTTGAAAATTCTTTGGAAAACAAAAAAGAAATTTCACGAAGAATTTTGGGAGAAAAAGAAACAGCAATTAAAAAAATAAAAATTGTCGACAAAGAATCAGAATCCAGCAGCACATCTACTTCAGTTTCTACCCACATTGAAGTTAGCCAAGAAGAAGTATTAAGAACATCAAATGTTCAATTTAGTAATTTAAGTAATTGCGTTGTAAATATTTATCATAAATAAACAATTATAATAGGTATTTAGTACTTTTACTTTTACACATTAAACTGTCATTTTTAAGCACTAGTGCTTAAAAGTACTTCAACAACGGAAATGACAATCGAAAAGTTGTTGTTATAATACGCTAGTATAAAAAAATATTTAAACATATTAAAAAAATTCGAAAACTCCCTCATATTGTGGTGATTATTTGTATAAATATTTAACTACTCCAAGCATAGCATTCATTAAAACTTATAGATTGATTTTACGACAATGAATAGTAAATACAGTAATATGTACCAACATAAAGTTAAATTTAATGATAATGTGTAACAGAAACATGGATAAGATGTGACACTATTATTATAATAGTTTGACAACTATCTAAGCAAATAAGGAATATCCTTTACGACGTACGAAATGGTTGTGATGTTTACTTACCCCTACGTTGATACACTTGCTTGAATCAGTGGCGTATCACACAGAAATTTCCAAGGGGGAAAACAGAAAATATTGTACGCGTATAATTAATTATAATAAATAAATAATTACTATACCCGCTAGTCAATTTTTGTGACTATAGGTATTTAACGGGTAAACTTTTTCAAACAAACGACAATAAGACAATTGAAACAAAGTGTACATTAACTTTTTCATAGATGGTGTAATCATGTTTGTAGGAACTAATCTTGTATGTTTGTATTGTTTGATCTACATAAAAACAATAACAGTAAAGTAATCAATTAAGATAACTATTGCGCGGTTAAATAATTAACTACAAAAACTAACAAAATTAATAGACCGAAACTACCTATTATACAGTTAATGAACTGTTTTCTGGACAAAGGTTCACAATATACTATTTATACTGTTTATATTTTGTTTGTTGAATCTGTTTAAGTACTTCGGTATAAAGAGTTAAAATGAAATTTATTTTCAATTTTTAAATAGCAAAACAGGAATCCCTACAATGTTGATAGCAGATTTGCACACCCAGTAATGGGTAATAAGAAGCCGTGATGATATATTTACATTAGGGTGGACCTTTAAAGGGGTCAAGTCGAATTTTATCCGGGCCGCCCTAAAGTGGTTCCAAATAAATAAAAAATCTGATACAAATTCCATACAGACAGTTTCTTGCGAAAGATTTTGTATTTTCAGTACATTACCATTCCTCAGTTCTATGTATTTTGTACAAATTCCATACAGAAAGTTTTTTAGAATTGATCCTATATTTGCAGCAAAATTATAACACAAACATACTATTACTACGTTTACATGCAGTTTTGAGAATGGTTTCAGTTTTCAGTCAAAATTAGGCGAAACTGTTAACATGCAATTTTCAAAATAGGTTTACAGATTGATTTGAAAACAATTTCGGCGCATGCGCATTTGACCGATGTAAGTAACAGATCCTCTTCACTCCAAATTCTTCGTTTTGCTATATTCCAATTATTTTTTCTACTTTGTAGCACTACGCACTAAAACTACACAGCTGTCAGTTTATTTGTAGGTTCGTAACACTAAGTAACAGAAGGCGACAGAAACGTCATGCTATATAAGCATGCGCAATTTCGAAACTGAATTTTAAGTGTTTACATGAGTAGTTTTGAAACTAGTTTCCAAGTTAGACCCGTGAATTTTAGTTTTGGTTTGAGATAACTCAAAACCGTTTTGACTCTGTATACATGGCGTTTTCAAAATTAAAAACGTTTTGAAAACGGTTTGAAAACTGCATGTAAACTCACTATATGTCAATCGCACTTGACATTGACATCTGTCTATCAGAATTTTTTTAAATTATATTAGCTGTTTCCAGTGTTATTGCATAGCTGGCTGCTTTATGAAATTTAATTTCTCTATAATTTTTTAATTCATTGAATATAAAGTATAAAATGTGATCAAATCGTATAGAGAATAAAATATTCTTTAATATTAATAAATAAAATAAATATAAATATATCATCACGGCTTATTACCCATTGCTGGGTGGCCAATCTGCTTTGTACACAGATGCGGTAATGATGAAATATTTGTACCGTGCGGGCGATTACCAGGCGTAACCTCACGGGCATTCATTGCTGGCGTGGAGAGTGCACCACAGGGGTCAATTTTGTGCCATATAAAATTGGAAATATTTGGCGTCGGTCGGGATCGAACCCGGTTCCCCAGATTCGCGACCTGACACTCAGGCACACGGCCACGAGACCCCATATAAATTAATATAATATCATTAAATGTGAAAAAATGTTAAATCTTCAAATGAGGGTACTTCCGGTCGACCAATTATAACCAAAATCTAATTAGCTCTTCATATGTATGTAACGAAGAGGAATACGAAAGAATTACAATTTTTAAAATTGTAGTGTTGGAGTTATCGTCGGAGAAAAAATCGTCACACACATATACACACAGACAGCATCGCAGAAATAGTAAAATCTTATTCCAGGGACTCTAAAACGTGGTTACTAATAACTTCCTTACCTAAAGGTATGACGGAAGGTAAAAATTGTGCAGGCAATATTTCCGCTTAATATAAATATTTATTTGACCGTGCCTAAATGCACTTGATTTTTCCCCATTTAAATAACATTGGGTTTTGATGCATTTTGGAACTGTATTTTTATCAAAGGCAATAAGAGGTTTAAAAAATCCACTTAATATAGGAATATACTCTACGAGTCACCCGAGAATATGTGGACAAAATTTAAAGTCCCAATCAATATTCTTAAGGCATTGGTAGATAGCTTTTTTGCGCTTTTGGGCGATAGTTTAACCATCTATAATTATCTTAAGAATAATGATTGGGACTTCAAATTTTGTCCACATATTCTCGGGTCATTCTAGTATATATTCTAATATTGAGTGGATTTTTACCTTCCGTCACCTTTATAGGTAAGGAAGGTATTGTCTTTGGTCAAAAATTTCGGTGGTGAGTTTTTAATGAATAAGCACGTTTTAAGGTCCCTAGAATACGATTTTACTATTTTTACGCCGTCTGTATGTGTGTGTGTGTATGTATGTACATGTGTGTGTGTGTGTGTGTGTGTGTGTGTAACAAAATTTTCGTCTACGATAACTCTAATACTACAATTCCAAAAATTATAATTCTTTCGTAGTCCTCTTCCTTGCATCCATATGAAGAGCTGATTAGACTTTGGTTATAATTGGTCAACCGGAAGTTTTTTCACATTTAATGTTATTATAAATATTAAAGAACATTGTATTCTCTATACGATTTGACTGCATTTTATACTTCATATTAAATGGATATAGTTATAAAATTATAAAGAAATTAAATTTCATAAATTAGCTAGCTATGCTAGAAACAGCTATTATATTCAGAAAATTCAGATTGAAAGATGTCAGTATCAATTGACATATTCGTAGTATATTTGTGTATTATTATAATTTTACTCGAAATAGGATGTTTTTGCTCCAAACTTTCTGTATGGAATTTGTATAAAATACATGCAACTGTCCAAAGGTAATGTACATACAAGAAATTTAGAATCTTTTGCAAGGAACTTTCTGTATAGATTTTATAGAAAATACATAGGCATTTACGAAAATTCTACCGGTAGATATCACATCTACCGACTGTGTTCGAAATAACGAGTGGTAAAAAGGTAGTGATGCAAAGCGAAGCGCACGCGTTAAAAGTGGAAATGTGTTCAAAGTATGACTCTGCTAAGTTTAACTACATCAAATTTCTAACCTGTATCAAATTTTTTTGTAGGTTATGGATCTACCCTGTTTACCAGTTGCATTCTTAATATTTCAATTCCGGTAGGTATAAACTGATAAACAGCTGTTTACCGGTAACAGATCACAGGTAGAATTTTCGTAAATGCCTCATATAATTGACAGAAGGTAATGTGCTGGCCACATCAGATTTTTTAAACCTCCTGTTGGCTAGGAAAAAATAAAGTTCCATAATGCGTCAAAACCCAATGTTATTAAATGTGGAATCATTGCCAGTACAATTTTTATTTATTTATTTGGAACCACTTTAAGTGTGGCCTGGTTAAAATTCGACTTGGCCCCATTTAAGGATCCTAATATTTATCCCCCAATTTTCCGATGTATTATGAGGTACGCCACTGTGTTTCTTCTTCCTTGTGGAAGCATCTAGGCGACAACAGAGTCATCTGTAGGTGAACAAGTCAATTCAGAATTCCACTTGGGAGTTCTCACTTTGCTTGTTTGATTCGCTTTTGCAATATGCTAGAGCTTGAGACAGACTTTGCGGCTTCTATACTATATTTATCTACCCGGGGAATATCTGAATCTAGACTACATCTCACCTACACTTATTGCATTATTGAATGGTATACAGTTTGAATATTTTATAGATATAGATAAATTATGTTTCTATTCACAGATATCGGTAATGGCAATACGAGCGTTGCGTTGAAAATTGTTAGTTATTAATAGACCATTGCATTTTTAAACAAAAAAACTTTATTGTTTTTCAGAATATTTTCCATTCAGACTAATACACTTGTGCAATTTTAAAAACCACTTTTTAAAACATTCGGAAAATTCAATTTCTGAAAGGTTCTCAACAATTCTTTGAAATACTGTAACTGCTGCATCTGCGCTGGAAAATCTTTTACCTCGCATCATTTTTTTAACAGTTGGAAACAAAAAGAAATCGCACGGCGCCAGATCTGGACTATACCACAGAATATATACATGACTAACATCAACAGAAGCAACACTGTTGTATGTATTTTCGTCCGTGTGTTCATGGCTATGTGTTCGTGAACTTGGACCAGGGAGGGGTAACGTAAGGAGATTGGGCGTACTCGGGTATGCCAGGTTTTGCCAGTAACGGAGTGACGGCATTCGTGTGCAGGGCGGTTCAGCGCAAGAATATTACGACTACGAGGGTACCCTTTTATATTTCGGGATTAGAGAACAAAAACAAATATTAATCATCGAAAATAGCTTTATTGTTTTTCAAAATATTCCCCATTAAGATCTATACACTTTTGCATGCGTTTGAACCAATTGTCGAAGCACTTTTGCCACTCTGATTGAGGTATCTCCAAAACATGCATTCTGAACGCATCAACCGCTTCTTCAGGTGTCGAAAAACGTTGACCTCTCATTTTATTTTTTACGTACGGGAATAAAAAGAAGTCATTCGGTGCCAAGTCAGGACTATACGGCGGATGACTCATCAAATCGATGTTTTGAGTGCTCAAAAATGCAGTTGTTTGAGCTGATGTGTGAGAGCTAGCATTGTCGTGGTGAAGAGTGATCCGTCTTCGGCGGTTGGTTTTCCTGATTTCTTGGAAGACAACTGGCAAACAAATGGTTGTGTACCACTCAGAATTGACTGTTCTGCGTTGTTCTAGTGGTACGGTTGCGACATGTCCAGTTTTTCCGAAAAAACAGGCGACCATTTGCTTGGAAGTGCTTCGTGCGCGAACAACTTTTGTGGGATTTGGCTCATCTTGAAACACCCATACAGTCGACTGCTGTTTACTTTCGGGCTCATACGCGTAAATCCACGATTCATCACCTGTCACGATGTCATAGACGTGTTTCGAAGCACCGCGATCGTATTTTTGAGCATTTCTTTCGACCAATCGACACGAGCCTTTTTTTGAGCGATTGACAAATTGTGTGGGATCCAACGCGAACAAATTTTTTTGACAGTCAAATGTTCATGCAATATTGAATGTATGCTGGTCCAACTAATGCCTAAGGTTGCCTCAATCTCACGATAGGTCACATGACGATATTGCAATATCAGTTCGCGCACAGCATCAATGGTTTCCGGAACAACAACTGATTTTGGACGACCTTCACGAAATTCGTCTTGGAGTGAACTACGACCTCGGTTGAATTCACCATACCATCGATAAACACTGGTCCTTGATGGAGCTTCATCGCCAAAAATTGAATTAAGTTCATCGATGCACTGTTGTTGACTTAATCCACGTCGAAAGTTGTAAAAAATAATCGCACGAAAATGTTCACGATTTAATTCCATTTTTTGGCCGAGATGAATCTTTTAAGTTACTGTAAACAACACAAATAGCGCTCGTATGTCAAAACGTTCTGAGTACGTATAACCTCAAAAATGTCAAACTTTACGATAGAGCTGTCAGTTGCCAGATTGCAACACTAGGGTTGTCCAATCCCGAAATATAAAAGGCAACCCTCGTACGAGACTAGACTACTAGACATAATGCCGGGTGGTATAGTATATTGTTGTGTAAAAGGATGTCGAAATAATAATAAAGATAAAACAATTCTAAAAAGCTTTTTTAGATTACCGACTGACTCAGAAATATATTATATTTATTTTATTTTACATTTCTATCGACCGCCTCAGTATATTACGGTTACACTAAAATTTATATGTAATTCTTAAGGGGTTTTATTAATTTAGAACAATTATTATATTTTTATTTATATCAAATGGACATTTAAATTTGTATTAGGTTTCAGGTATTTTCTGCATGTTTTCATTTTAATTTAAACCGGAAAAGGTATTAAAGATATGCTATTTCAAACAAATTTATAGTACTATACTAACATTTATATCAAAATAAATAATCTTTCCTCTTAGATACCTAGGCAGATATCTTACGTACGCCTATGCTAGCGCGTAAAGCGAACCTGTTGAAGGTCACCAAATTCAAACACACACGTATAAGGTAGTGTTGTACCAATGACTATACGGAGGATGAGTTACCAATTGAACTCCCGAATCTTTCAAAAAATCCAATGTTCTGGCAGCAGTGTGGGAGGATGCGTTGTCATGATGGACTAAGATGTTACGCAAACCTTTGGCGACCTGTTTGTAATTTAGCAATCATCTGTGGTAAAGCCACTTCGCAGTACCATTCAGAATTAACAGTTCTGCGATCTTCAAGTGGAATAACAGCAACAGGACTACTTCGGCGGAAAAAAACAGCAATCATTTTTTTATTGACGCTTCTGCCACGAATTACTTTTGTGGGCAAGTCTTCATCTTCGAATACTCAAACACTAGACTGCTGTTTAGTTTCCGGGTCGTAACTGTATACCCAAGATTCGTCACCTGTTACAATGTATGCCACTTGCTTGGAAGCTCCGTCAAATTTTTACAACATAAATTTACACCAGTCTACTCGATCCTGTTTTTGACTTTCTGAGAGCAAATGCGGTATCCAACGGCTTGCTAGCTTTCTTACCCCAAGATGTTTATGCAAAATGGTATTCACTGCCGAGGATTCAATCTTCACTTCCTCCTGAACCTCCCTATAAGTAATATTTCGATTGGACTGAATCAAGCTTGCCACACCATCAACATTTTCTGAACAGGCAGCATCCGCAGGTCTTGCTTCGTCTTCTCGCAGCTCTCGCCCTCGTCGAAATTCGCGGAACCAATGATTAACAGCGGATAATGAAGGGGCAGCATCGCCAAAAGCTGCTATCAAATTTTCATGGCTTTGCTGGTATCCTAACTGTCTTTTATAGTCATAGAAAATCATAGCTCTAAAGGCAGTTCGCGGAATGCTCATTTCAACTGAATTAAAAATGCAAAACTACTTAACTTACAAAATTAACTACGTTTCACAAGGAAATCTGAACGTTCGACAAAAGGCTACTTGCGTGGTACTGAAAATCTGATATCCATCACTAAATACCTAAAGTAAAGTTGAAAACGTATGTAAAAATATAAATTTTATCTTAAAAAAATTATGTTTTTTAAAGAAATTAACAAAGAAGATTTTCTTTGTCGTCATTATTTTGAACTGGGGAAAGGGATGCATATTTAAGAATGTAACCTGTAGATGGCGAGCGAGTGCAAGTTTTAATTTGATTTTGACATTAGTTCATTTTTCTGTCACTGTATTTCTTCTTTATTATTTACAGTTTGCGTGGTTTCTGTTACTTTTATTACGCATTTCGATTTATTAAGCAGGATTTTAACTTAACTTATACTCGTACAAGATTAAAATGACAAACGAAAATATTAACCTCCAAACTATTATTCAAACGTCAAACAGATGTTCTGTCATGTTTAAATTACCCGCACATGCCGTTGCTATTGGACGTACCGATGTTATTGCTTTACGGCCATTCATTGGTTCGGCGTAATTCTACGTCATACACGGCGGTAATTTAAATATTAAAATATCATTAATTTTTTTCTGGCCAATTAATGAAAATTTTGCCAAAAGAAAAAATATGGGTAGCATGTTTTTATCGTCACTTCATGGAGTAATTAACAGACAAAACACAATTATATATGTATTGTATCTATGTTTTTTATGTCTTTAAACATATTAATGTATCCTAAAAATTATACTTGTAGATAAATCTAATAATCAATTATTCATTATTTACAGTCATAAAAATCAATATGAACATATATAATAGATGATACAAATAAAGAAAATGTTAGAGTATTCATACACATTTTGTAATACATAATATCCATGAATTATTTGTAAGTGGAAACAATAAAATTACTTTATTTTAGGCATTATGAATAAATCAATTTCAAATTATGTAAATGTGTACTCTTCAACAATGTAAAGACTAATTGCTTTCTTCGATTTTCAAATAGTTAGTTCGATTTAATACAAAAATGTACAGATATTACTAAACAACCGTCAGAAAGCGGGGGACCCACCTCTCAGATATTTGTCATTACTGTATGATGCGCGCAGTGAGAAGATTTCAAACTTTATAGCCTTAGCTTTTAATGGAAGGTGAAAATAATTCGTTGTCGTTACAATACCAAAACAGCATCTTAGTGATAACTTCTGTGAACTAACTAAAGTTGTAATGCGGTAAGTTCAACAAGTTTGTTAGTGTAAAGCACTATACAAACTTAAGTTTAAGCTGTTCTACATTATTTGTCGCGTATTATTCGAGTTGCCAACATAACTTTGGTGGGAAGAGCCAACTATCAAGAGTGTATAATAATTATTATATTGATTTCTGTCATAAATCGTCATCTACCAACATTCGTGACATGGGACTTTGAAAGGCTGCTAAATTTGCTTTATTCCTTAATCCAAAAGTAAAAATCTGGTGTGGCCAACACAATACCTTCCGTCATTAATCGCCCAAGTCACAAAAAAGATTAAACTAATCCTTATTTTTGGATTAGTGAATTATACTCTAATTTTGACAGTTTATTTCTTAAAATATAGTCTAATCTAATCCAAGTAAATACCTATTTTTAAACCCCTCAACAGGAGTAAATCCCAATTACAGAGTGGGTTCACATTCACACACATCCATGCCTTAGTGGGATTCGAACCCAGAGCCCCGAGGGCACTCATGACATGAAACGTTGCTCTAACCATTGAGCCACCGGAACTATAATAAAATGAAGATTAAATCGTATATACAAGGATAGAATAAAATTCACTAATCCAAAAATGAAGATTAGCTTAAACATTTTTGTGAATCGTTAATTTTTAATAATCTAAATACATAGCTACATATTTACTTATGCTGGAAACTGTATTGAATTCCTTTTCTATTGTTCTATTTACTTTTTTCTTTTTATAACATTATTAATATTATTTTGAAATGATTAGTTCTTTGATAGTGGCATTTATCTGTCAGTTACATACATTTGAATAACTGCGTTTGGTTTGTTTAAAGCGTAGATTTGAGGATTTAAATTATAGCTTCGAGTAAAGTGCCAGTTTCTGTTATCCGATTTACACCAAAATCATTCCATTACAGAAAAAGTTCGAAATACAAGGTTTTATAATTTTCTGAATGATAGTATTTGAGTTAGAGTGGAGGATTCACACATACACACAGACATCATCGTGAAAATGTTACAATTGGATTGTAGGGACCTTAAAACGTGGTCATTTACCAAAATCGCGATATGCGATTTTTATCACGATCCATATACCTCCCTTAGCAAGGGAGCGGGATGTAAAAAGTATTGTTCCTAAATCTTTTCCTTATATTCTTGTAAACATCTTGAAGTCTTCTTTCAAGTGTACTATAACACTAGCCATACCGGAAGGTCGCATGATGGAAGGTCAGTGACCCTGAACCGACCCGACCCGAGACTTTCCGATCAGATCCGTCTTACGTCATTACACAAGCATATAAGAAATATAAAGAATATTATCTGAATCGAGTCGGTTTATCTTACGGTCTAGCAACTCAAGTGATTAGAATATACTGACTAAGATTAGTCACTACACAGCTATATACAGTGCACATGCAACATATGGTATAAAAAGAGATAAAAAAAAGCAGGCAAGTTGAGATACAGATCCGGGTTTGAATTCCAGAGATTCAGATTCAGAACACCACAATTATACAGGGTGTAAATGAAATAAGTGCATTAAATTTAACCGGTAATGTAACTCGACGAGAGCAACAATATTTCTTAATAACTTTTTTTCTAAGTCTTTTAGATTTTGAGTTAAAATTCTTTAAAGATTTACTGCATATTTCGGCGCGCGCCCATGGAGAACAAATGGCTGCTGTCGTAATCAAGTAGGATACAAACAGCTCAAAAATTGTCGGTTATCGGTTACACTTGCAGTCACAGTAATTAATAAACGAATCAACGGAAATAACATTTATTATTTATTAATTAGTAATAGTGCAATTTTTAAAATAAAGAAATATAATTTTGGATAACAAAATTATAAAGTTGTGTATTAAACCAGGCTTTTAATTACCTGTGAGTGAAAAGTGGTGGACAAGGAGGGGCGAGGTAACGAGAGGAAGATCAAAAGGATAGTTATTAGGTTATTAGATGATTATTTATCGTCGATAAATCATAATAGTTTAAATACGTTATTCAAAAAATGTAAGTACAAACTTTTGTCCATTTAAAAGAGGTGCATGAGTATCAATAATTAGTCGTCCATTTATTGTTCCCGCTCAAATATGTTTTAATGAAATTTTTTACAGCATTTTCGTCTGTAGAGATGTGTATTGTGCATAATAAATACACCTTCCCAATTATATTCAGTCTCATTAATGAACATTATGAGCCATTCCCAAAATTGAAGTCTGTTATGTGCTGAAAACATTGAACTTTTTGCACATATTATGGATATAACTGTTGTTTTTTTAAAAAATTGTCATATGTGAGACTTCGTATTGTGATGTGATAAAGATGTACAAGATTAACAAATGTGCAAATATTAAGAACAGAATGATTTGGTGATGATTTGGAAACGCTCCGTGTAAATGCGTTGGCAATTCCATGACACTGTCTTTATGTCAACCGTGATGTCAGGTAAAATATAGTACAGATACGAGTAAAAAAATAAATAAATAAACCATAGGTAAGTAATTACAATCTCTGTGTACCCGTATTTTGACTTTTTTTGACAATTTTACCTTATTAACAAGTTTATTACTAATGTCAAAATTTAATTGCAACAATTAACAGGACTGTCAATTGCTAAAACAAAATTTTTCATAGCTATTGTTACTGCATTCAATTATCACAAAAATATTTGGAACGACTCGTCAATTTACGGGGTGGTAAAAATGCTAAAAAAATATGCGATTTCGAGAAAAAGTTATTAAGAAATATTGTTGCTCTTGCCGAGTTATATTACTGGTTAAATTTAATGCACTTATTTCATTTACACCCTGTATAATATTAATGTAGGTGAACCAAAATATACTTTGATTCTTGGGAGCAAGATTTTGTGAGAAAAGAAATAGTTATCGCTTGTAAAGCATTTCTGTTTATATTTCATACCACCATTCACCGTAATTTGCTTAATTTGCGTGAAGTTCGTAATGCGTGCGAAGGCGTTTGATTTCCGTTAAAGTTAAAGAACTTTATGAAAGTAAAAATAGACTGAATCCACTGAAACATTGGTGGAATGAACAGTTAATTTACATCAGCTCCAAACCGGTTTCACAAATCGAAATCAAGTTTTTTGCAATTCCGATTACAACTTATCGGAATTTACTGTCGCCTATATTTATCTTTAAATGGGAATGAATAGAAAGGAATAGAATTAAACCAATGTGGATATTAACCGACACTACTATTCCCATTGCTTTTCAATAAAACACGAATAATTTTCCGGTCTCATTTGATGGATCCAGCTTGAATATTTCTTTTTTAGCAAATTACTATAAGCCATACTTTTTATTTTTTCTTATCTTCTTTTTTGGTTTTTTCATTCACCACCTGACACAAACCCACATATAACCTTGAAATCCAGTATTGAATGAATCTCATACGGAGAACCAACACATGTCCTGTGTCTACATGTCTAGAGACCGTACATCAACATCTTCCACTCCTCCACATGACCACATGTGTTGTATAATGATTACGTTGAATCATCCGTGTATATATGTATAGGTTAGAGAAAGTATATAAGACTTAAAAGAGTACAACGACGCACACTTAACATACTTGAGTTTGGAGTTAAGCGGAGTTAAGTATAAGGTTGTGTTTATCTAAGAAAGAGATGGACCATGGATCAACGTTGAGATTGTAAAAAATGTTTTAAACTTTTTAGCTCCCGCTACCCTTGGTAAGGGAAGTATGTAGGGATCGTGCTAAAAATCGCAAATAAAGATTTTGGTAAATGAGCACGTTTTAAGATCCCTAGAATCCAATTTTAACATTTCACGATGATGTCTGTCTATATGTGTGTGTGGATCTTTCACTCTAACTCAAATACTATCAATCAGAAAATCTTGAAATCTTGTATTTCGACCTTCTTCTAATAGGCAAACAGCCCATAAGATTTTGGTGTGATTCGGATAACCGGAAATGCAACTTTACTTGAAGCTCGAAACAGTTTTTCTTCGAAAAATACCTTTAAATGTTATTCTTTCGAGATTTGTCTTATTATAAAAATTAAAGATTGTTATATTTTCTACAGATTTGCATTAATACATTTTCTACATATTTTATGGATAGATTTATAAAATTATCAAGCAAATCTCCTTGGTTACACAGTTCATATCTCAAATGTATGTAACTGACAGATAAATGTCACTGTCAAACAACTAATCATTTCAAATTAATAACAGTAACGTTTTAAAAAGAAAATAGTAAATAGAACCCTAGTTATATGGAATGGATCTTAATACAGTTTCCGCAACTACTAAATATGTAAGCATGTATATTTAAATTAATAAAAATTAAATAGCGGGAGGTTTGGTGTTGACCACATCCGATTTTTGGGTATGAGGATGGTGAGATTTAAAAAAGGGACGGAATTTTTAAAAAATTAAATATTTGTATTTAAGGAGTTTGAAGGGTGTAGATTTAAGATTTTGAAACCGCAGGTCGATATCTCTTTTCATTTTCGAGATATTCGTCCTCAAAACATTACTCAAAAATGACCATTTTTGGGTCATATCTCAAAAATGGTCCATTATACACCGCTGGCGATATCACCATTAGATTCTATGAGCAAAATTACATAAGCATACCAATTTTCATAATTTTTGAACAACTATTACAATCTCCAGAAGGAAAAGTCTGAAAATGGCCAAAAATCGCAAAAAATCTAAGGTGTACCCCTTGCGATTTTTTCAGTTTTTGACAATTTTAAGGAATGTTTAATAATTAATGTATCCGTTGGAATAATTTGATGAAAATTGGTATACTTATGTTTTTTGGTACGAGGAATTTACTGGTGAGGTCGTTGAAGGTGTACCGCAAACCCATTTTTGGGTATGAGAATGGTGTGGTTTAAATAAGGGTGGAAATTTTTGAAAAATTAAAAATTCTGAAAATTTGTATGTAAGTAGTTTGAAGGGTGTAGATTTAAGATTTTGAAACCGCAGGTCGATATCTCTTTTCATTTTCGAGATATTCGTCCTCAAAACTTTACTCACAAATGCCCATTTTTGGGTCATATCTCAAAAATGGTCACTTATACACCGCTGGCGATATCACCATTAGATTCTACGAGCAAAATTACATAAGTACACAAATTTTCATAATTTTTGAACAACTATTATAATCTCCAGAAGGAAAAGTCTGAAAATGGCCAAAAATCGCAGAAAATCTAAGGTGTACCCCTTGCGATTTTTTCAGTTTTTGACAATTTTAAGGAATGTTTAATAATTAATGTATCCATTGGAATATTTTGATGAAAATTGGTATACTTATGTTTTTGGATACGAGGAATTTACTGGTGAGGTCGTTGAAGGTGTATCGCACACCCACTTTTGGGTATGAGGATGATGTGGTTTAAAAAAGGGTGGAAATGTTTAAAAAATTAAAAATTCTGAAAATTTGTATTTAAGTAGTTTGAAGGGTGTAGATTTAGGATTTTAAAACCACAGGTCGATGTCTCTTTTCTTTTTCAAGATATTCGATATTTTTTACACAAAAAGTGACACACCCTTTCATGAAATATATATTTATGTAAGTAGTTTTAACTGTACTTTTAGAAAAAAATATAATTGGAAATATGGTGTGATCCAAGCTAAGTGAATATGCATTAAGCTTAAATATACACATATCCTAAATTGGTTACGGTGTTCAGAGTAAGTTTATAATCGTATAAATACATACTCGTACATGTTCCGTTCGCCCCTTTTAATGTAGTTTAAAAACGGGACATAAACGTCCCGGTTTACGGCGTTTTGATTTACAACGGCAGTTGAAGTTAATGTTGAATGTTATTGTAAGTTTTTCATGGATTGCCGAACAGTTATTTCATCATTTGTCACGCTATATTTCATAGATACATGAAATTTTTATTGCCCTCATCCTAGCAATGGCGTATCTATCGCAGACATCAAGAGTATTCAAAGGGAGCTTACAATTTTAATAGCATTCAGTAAAACATGTATATGACCATTAACCTTAATAATAATATCAAGACATTTTACCTATATCTGGGTACATCAATCTGCTATGTTTGTGCCAAAACTTTTATTCATAGTGTAACGTGAAAGAGTACCTACGACACTTGTTCCGCAAGGCCCCAGCCAGCGCGTGCAAGCCGACGCCTATGATAGAAGCGTTCTAATAGGAAAGAAGAGCCTAGGTAGGCGATCGATAACACAGATACGGGCGTGGAGGCAGGCGACGTAACGGGACTACTGAGTAAACAATAGGGGAGATAAGCGTAATTACCGGCGCATTATGACGGAGAGTTTTTAAAAAAATATTAGAACAAATATACAGGGCGTAAATGAAATAAGTGCATTAAATTTAACCAGTAATGTAACTCCGCAAGAGCAACAATATATCTTAATAACTTTTTTTTCTAAGTCTTTTAGATTTTGAGTTAAAATTCTTTAAAGATGGGGTCTCGTGGCCGCGTGCCTGAGTGTCTGGTCGCGAATCTGGGGAACCGGGTTCGATCCCGACCGACGTCAAATATTTCGAATTTTAAATGGCACAAAATAGACCCCTGTGGTGCACTCTCCACGCCAGCAATGAGTGCCCGTGAGGTGACGCCCGCACGGTACAAATATGTCATCATCATTACCGATATCTGCATACAAAGTAGATTGGCACACCCAGCAATGGGTAATATGCCGTGATGATATATTTTATTTATTTTAAGATTTGCTGCATATTTCGTTACCCGCCCATGGAGAACAAATGGCTGCTGCCGTATTCAAGTGGGATACAAACAGCTCAAAAATTGTCGGTTATCGGTTACACTTGCAGTCACAGTAATTAATAAACGAATCAACGGAAATAACATTTATTATTAATTAATTCGCAATAATACAATTTTTAAAATAAATAAATTTAAATTTTGGATAACAAAATTATAAAGTTGCGTATTAAACCAGGCTTTTAATCACCTGTGAATAGAGGAAGACAAGAAGGAACGAGGTAACGAGGAAGAACAAAAGCATAGTTATTAGGTTATGAGATCGTCGACGAATCATAATAGTTTAAATACGTTATTCAAAAAATGTAAGTACAAACTTTTGTCCATTTAAACGAGGTACATACCAATAATTAGTCGTCCATTTATTGTTCCTGCACAAACATTTTTTAATGAAAATTTTTACAGCATTTTCGTCTGTCGAGATGTGTATTGTGCATAATAAATACACCTTCCCAAGTAAATTCAGTCTCATTAATGAACATTATGAGCCATTCCCAAAATTGAAGTCTGTTATGTGCTGAAAACATTGAACTTTTTGCACATGGTATGGATACAACTGTTGCTTTTTTAAAATTGTCATATGTGACACTCCGTATTGTAATAAAGATGTACAAGATTAACAAATGTGCAAATATTAGGAACAGTATGATTTGGAAGCGTTCCGTCTAAATGCGTTGGCAACTCTATAACACTGCCTTTATATCAACCACAAATTAAAATGTAGTAAAGATACGAATAAATAAATAAACCATAGGTAAGTAATTACAATGTCTGTGTACTCGCTATTTGTAAACGTAAGCATTTTGACAGAATTTTACCTTATAAACAAGTTTATTACTAATGTTAAAATTTAATTGCAACAACTGACAGGACTATCAATTGCTAAAACAAAATTTTTCAGAGCTATTGCTACTGCATTCAATTATTAGGAAAATACTTGGAACGACTCGTCAATTTACGGGGTTGTAATAATGCTAAAAAAAATGCGATTTCGAGAAAAAGTTATTAAGAAATATTGTTGCTCTCGACGAGTTATATTACTGGTTAAATTTAATGTACTTATTTCATTTTCACCCTGTATAAGCGTCCGTCAGAAGGACAGTTAGATAGATAGTAAGAAGTAAGGAGTAGTCCGGGCAGTTGAATATACAGACGTTCTTGAGTCAGTTGAGTATATAGACGCTGTGGAAGTCGGTAGGTTGGACAGTTGAACGTGATATAAATAAATAGTGACATAAATAGTCGAAATAAATAATCAGTAAGATCGTGTAAATAAATAGTCATATGAATTGTTTAAATATATAATTATTCTTAAATTGAAGAGTGATGCTATAGAAGCGTCAGCTGATTTTTCTCTTACATTTGTACAATATAATTATTCTCTTTCTTTCTTATGAAGCTTTCACTGTTTTTCTGACTTCTGACGTTATTTATTTAATTAAAATAAAACTAGGTTACCTTTGTAATCAATAAAGCTATATTTACATTTCTGCAGCTCCTAAATCTTCTTTATTTCGTGTGATTGTAAATAAACTGCTAGCTAATGAACTACGTCTGTGGGTCTGTTTGTTTAACTTGTCCTGCTACTGCCATTGGTGTTCTATTTGGCGTCTATCGGCAGCTGTGTGTACACTATACATCGTACTCTTGTCGGCAAACCTCAACGTGATTTCAACTTTTCATTTTGACTGAGCGACTAATATAGATCAAACGGAGACGCCGTGAACGATTAGACACACAAAACGTTAAGCACAGTAGAATGTTTAATAGGAAATATTAAAGAAGGAAATAATTTCGAAGATGTTTTCAAAAATTAGTAAGTCAGAAATAAAAGGTTTTTCAATAAGGGCGGGTCGATGTTGAAATGGAATAAAACAAGATGTGTGTGAGGTATTAACGAAATTCTTTTTTTTTTAATTTGAAAGGCCCATGTATGCCATTATGTATGGAATATAATATCCTTCAAATGTCCGCCGCGGCTTCTCACGGTGGCACGGATCCGAGTGGCGATGGCATTGGTAATGTTAACTTTAAGGGCATCCGTCGATTGCGGCTTATTGGCATAGACCTGCGACTTCAGGAAACCCCACAAGAAAAAGTCTAGTGGGGTCAAATCGCACGATCTTGGTGGACAATTCACGTCACCTCTGCGAGAGATAACCGTACCCTCAAATCGTTCATGCAGAAGGTCCATTGTGGCGTCCGCTGTGTGGCACGTAGCGCCGTCCTGCTGGAAAAACATGTCGTCTACCTCCATATCATCCAATTTGGGAAAAAAGAAATCTGTTATCATCGTTCTGTAGCGCTCGCCATTGACGGTGATGGCCTCACCAACGTCGTTTTCAAAAAAGTACGGACTAATAACGCCGCCGGCCCAAAATCCGCACCAAACGGTAACTTTTTGTGGATGCATTCCGACCTGGTGAACCTCGTGTGGGTTGGTGTCGTCCCAAATACGGCAATTGTGTTTATTAACATAGCCATTCATCCAAAAATGCGCCTCATCGCTAAAGATGATTTTTCGGCCAAAATTTGGGTCCTCTTCCAAATGCTCCGAAGTCCAGTCAGCGAACAAACGGCGTTGTCTATTGTCATTAACTTTGAGCTCCTGGGTCAGTTGGATCTTGTACGGGTGTAGGCCCAAGTCCCGACGCAAAATTCGCCAAGTTGAAGTCTGCGAAAGGCCGAGTTCTTGTGCACGGCGAGGAATTGATTGCCTCGGGTTCTCCTGCACACTTTCTCGGACCGCGGCAATGTTCTCGGCCGATCTGGCGTTCCTTTGACGTACGGGTGTTGGCTGATTATTTACCGTACCGGTCGTCTCGAATTTGGCCACCAAACGTTGGAGAGAGGGCCACCGCGTCTGCCGTAAAATGGGCGCAACGCGCGCAACGTTTTCACTAACGAGCATTCATTTTGATAATACAGTTTTATCATTTGGAAGTGCTGCTCAATCGTGTAACTTGCCATGGTGATTTGGCATCTGTGACAGAATAATAAACAACAGATTTGACAGACGCCACCAAAACAACATTGCCGCCACAGCCTGCCAACATCGACCCGCCCTTATTGAAAAACCCTTATTTAAATCGATACCGACAGGGTTTCCAAATAGGTTTTATTTACAAATTACTAAACTGTAAATGATGTGATTCACTCAAAATATTCAATTCACGAATGCACGAATCCAAACAGACAGGATGTACAATCCATTGGCAAAGTTCTTACAACAAAATTACAAAAATTTCAGCCGTTTCCTTTCGAGCACAAGAGGAACTGGTCAATTAAAAACATAACAAAATCCCAGAGATTGTGTTGGCTCATTAAGCATTACAAAACTTCAAACGCACAAAGCCACACTCACACAGACAAAAACACCAACTACCAAAACTACAAAGATAACAATCTCGTTCTCTATAATGACTCTGTAAGTTCATTCAGGGCATTCGACTCAGGTCTGTAATCATGAGCGATGAGCTAACACTTTCTACTCGTCAAAAAGCGAAAGAAATTATTCGGTATTCTACTCCAAACTACAAGTAGAACAATCATGTTTTGGAAGTCGAAAAGATACAAGTAGATATAGAGAAGAATCCGTGGTATTAAGATTGTATTCATAATAAAGGAAACAATGTACAAACAAGAAAAACAGGAGTTGGAAGGTGTTAAGAAACGGATATGTTTTCTCTTTCAATTTGAGATGATATGTAGGTATGATGAATGGATGCTGTATTTTTACGACGTTCAAAGAGAATATTCACCTACCTAAAGCACAAAACTTGAGTCCTTATACTTTTTTACCTTCCGTCACCTTTAGGTAATGATGTTAAATATAATTTTTTCACATTTAATGTTATTATAAATATTGAAGAATATTTTATATTCTATACGATTTGACTGCATTTTATACTTAATATTAAAAGGATATAGAGTAAAAAATCTGATGTGGCCAACACAACACTTTTCGCTATTTAATTTTCATTAATTTAAATATACATATTTAGTTATACTAGAAACTGTATTAAAATCCATTCCATATAACTATGGTTCTATTTACTATTTTCATTTTAAAACGTTACTATTATTAATTTGAAATGATTAATTCTTTGACAGTGACATTTATCTGTCAGTTACATACCTTTGAGATATGAACTATCTAATCAAGTATATAGAAAAAGTATTAATGCAAACCAATAGAAAATTTAATAATCTTTAATTTTTATAATAACATAAATCTCAAAAAAATTACATTTAAAGGTATTTTTTTGGAGAAAAACTATTTTGAGCTTCAAGTAAAGTGCCATTTACGGTTATCTGATTTACACCAAAATCTAATGGCTTCTTTCCATATTAGAATAAGGTATAAATACAAGGTTTCAAAATTTTCTGAATGATAGTATTTGAGTTAGAGCGTAAACAGGAACCACACACACATACATCATCGTGAAAATGTTAAAGTTGGATTCTAGCGACCTTAAAACGTGGTTAAATACCAAAATCTGGATATGCGATTTTTAGCACGATACCTATACCTCCCTTACCAAGGGTAGCGGGAGGTAAAAAATTATAAAGAAATTAAATTTCATAAAGTAGCCATAGATATAGAAACAGCTACTGTATTAAAAAAAAATTCTGATTGAAAGATGTCAGTGTCAAGTGAAATTGACATAGTGTGTTTGTCTTATAATTTTACTGGAAATATAGGATCTTTTGCTAGAAATTTTCTGTATGGAATTTGCATAAAATACATGCAACTGCCGGAAGGTAAAAAAGAACAAAAAATATAATCTTTTGCAAGGAACTATCTGTATGAAATTTGTACAAAATACATAGAATTAACGGAAGGTAATGTGCTGGCCACATCAGATTTTTTAAACTTATTTTAAAAACTAATATAATGACCCCTCTATCTAAAAGCATTTAATATTAAATAATTCTTGTGTTCGATGAGAACAAGACAAATGAATGCAAACAGAAAACATAAAACAGACGAAGATCACTGCAGCATGCAATAACAAATGCACATCGCCTACAGTCTTGCTTGTTGTAATTATCAAAATGAAACCATCAGCAACGGTCTATACATTGGGCCGCCATCTTGGCAACTGAAGAGTTGGAACAATGGACAATGGAATTCCAGAGCCAACGCGATTACAGGAAGGAAAGGTTATTCGATGCGAGGATGTTTCCGTTTCACAGCCAACGAGATGAGAGTGAGATTAAAACTTAGACGATTTAAAGAAGAATTGGAAACTATTTTTTAAGAAGTGATATTTGAATTTTTACTTCGAATACTGTATGTAAAAAATAAATGTCAGAACATGCCGTAGTGCAGTAGCCATTTTTATACTGTAATTATGTCAACATTTTCAATAGGCTACTTGCGTGGTACTGAAAATTTGATATTTATCACTAAATACCTGAAGTAAAGTTGAAAATGAATGTAAAAAATTAAATTTTATTTCAAAAAATTATTTGTTTTTTAATAAATTAAGAAAGAAGATTTTCTTTGACGTCATTATTTTGAACTGGAGAAAGCGATGTATATATTTAAGAATGTAACCTGTAGATGGCGAGCGAGTGCTAATTTTAATTTGATTTTGACATTAGTTCATTTTTCTGTCACTGTCTCTCTTCTTTATTACTTATAATTTGCTTGGTTTCTGTTACTTTTATTACGTATTTCGATTTGATAAGCAGGATTTTGAAGGATTTTAACTTAGCTTATACTCGCACAAGATTAAAATGACAAACGAAAATATTAACCTCCAAACTATTATTCAAACGTCAAACTGATGATCTGTCATGTTTAAATTACCCGCACATGCCGTTGCTATTGGACGTACCGATGTCATTGCTTTACGGCTATTCATTGGTTCGGCGTAATTCAACGTCATACATGGCGGTAATTTAAATATTAAAATTTCACTAATTTTTTTAAGGCCAATTAATGAAAATTTTGCCAAAAGTAAAAATATGGGTAGCAAGTTTTTATCGTTTCTTCAAAAATATTAAATAAAAAAATCTGGTGGCCAGCACATAACCTCTCGCCTGATATTTTACCTGGTTGTACGCATAAAAAGAAAAATATTTTTAAATATAAATACATATTGGGATTTTCAAATAAGAAAACGATAACTAGCGGCGAATATTAGAACTACAAACAGTGGTACATATTTGACGTTTACAAGAAACTATCACTATAAGACTACAAAATTTCCATTATACATACTTGAATTATAAATAAAAAATACTAATAAATGAGAAAATAATACAAAAACTAAAGAAACATAATTGACAGCAGTAAACGCTTACAAATGTCAACAAAAAGTGTACCATTGTTTAATGCGATCAGCGCCATCTCTTGATTCTTGAAAATCCCAATATTCATGTCTCACTACAAAATAATTCTCACATATATATTTCTACTTTCCTTTTATTTTTCTTTATATTCGTCATTCTTTCGCAAATTCCTTTTATATATTACGTATAATCTTTTGCATTGTTGACTTTTTTTATTTTCATAATCTTTATAGCGATGTACGAATATTTTTGACAGTGGCATACAAATATTTTTGGGAGTGACATTTATGTGTCACTTACAAACATTTGAATTTCTTGCCTTGAAGTAGTTTGATCTGAGAATCTTTACATAAAATTATTTTATATGCATTTCTTTATCTCTAAATCTATAGAAGATATAATAAAGAATTTATATTTATCGAATAAAGAATTTAACGTTCTTTAATATAAGGATTTACATAAATTTTCGATAAATAATATTTAGATGATTTTTTTCTTGTATCTACTATTTCCGGTTGTCCAATTGTTACCAAAACTTAATCAACTCTTCGCATTATTGTTAGATTGAGGAATCCGTAGTTAAAAATGTCTTAAGTCTTATAGTATCTGAGAAATCGTGGATCCAACATCCATACACACATCATCGTAAAAATGTTATAATTGGATTCTAGGGACCTTAAAACCTGCTTATTCACTAAAATCTGGATATGCGATTTTTACTATGAATTCAATACCTCTCTTAGCGAGAGGCAAAAATGGCACGCAAGTAGCCCATTGTTATAAGGATTCCACATTCGAAAATAGTATATTAAAGAACGTGTTTTATAAGACATGTTTTCTAATTGACAAGTGCGAAAGAAAGTCTTATAAAATGAATTCTTTATACTATTTTTTATATTTTGCGCCTTCTACAATAACATTTACTTACTTACTCAATTTGTGATTATATTTATAACCATTTGTACATTTTCATGTAAATAATCTTCCCTAAATAAAAAAAAATAAAAATAATTTCGACATTATATTATTAAAATGAATTGTCAATTAACTAAAAATAAATTAGGTAAAAATGGGTTAAAGAAACGTCATCTGGTACAAACCGTCTAAAACAAAAAATTGCGTATCGTAATGATTTCATTATGAACGCAAAATATAAAAATAATATTTATACCAATTCCCTTCCATGTAAAATTTTATTTATAAATATTTTAACTGTGCCTTTTATTTTTGTGTCCTGTATTTTCTTGACAAAATTCATGACTCACTAAATCAAGCCATATGCGCCATATTATCCTTTACCTTGCCATTTCTTATTTCTGGCGAATACATCAAAACCTAATTGATTCTGTTATACCGTATATTTTTATTTCTTACGTTCGGGTAAACCTATAGATGTAGACTTGTGGACCTACCTTTCTTGCTTCGGACAGTTATTATATTCCTTGGATTCAAGCCCACCGCTGTTCATTTCGTCCTGTAGGATTC
This sequence comes from Harpalus rubripes, assembly GCA_963082715.1. NCBI lineage: Eukaryota > Metazoa > Arthropoda > Insecta > Coleoptera > Carabidae > Harpalus > Harpalus rubripes. Next base: position 36,346,158 of record OY720465.1, read on the forward strand.
AATTCCATCTCTCGCTCCAAGGAGCTGGAGTCTATTTATTCTGATCTGGGTCAGATATGACCCGGCTGGACGTGATGGTGATATCATACATTGTAAAAGTCTTACACGATTTTTTTCTTTGCTTTGATGGATAGTATAAGCAAAAAAACCTACCTGTATTTTCTATTTTGTATCATATTAATTTTTATTAACCCTTTGAGACCTTTTGTTTAATAAATACGGTACAGTATTTTTACCTCCCATCATACCGTAGGTAAGGGAGGTAATGTTATCGGTCCAAAAATTCGATGGTAAGCTTTCAGTAAATAAGCACGAAATAGGGTCCCCACAACACGTTTATACTATTTTTACCTTCCGTCTCCTTTAGGTAAGGAAGGTATTGTCTGGTCAAAAAATTCGGTGATACGTTTAATGAATAAGCACGTTTTAGGGTCCCTAGAATACGATTTTACTATTTTTACGATGATGTCTGTATGTATGTATGTATGTATATATGGATGGATGTATGTATGTGTGACGATTTTTTCGGATCGCATAACTCCAATACCACCTTTCCAAAAATTATGATTTTTGCGTATTCCTTTTCTTTAGATCCATATGAAGAGCTGATTATTTTGGTTATAACTAGTCGACCGGAAGTACCCTAATTTGAAGATTTTAACAGTTTTTCTTGAAAGAATGCTGTTAAATATCACTTTTTCACATTTAATATTATTATAAATATTTAAGAAAATCTTATTATACGCCTGGTAAACGCCCGCACGGTACAAATATGTCATCATCATTACCGAAATCTGCGTACAACGCAGCTTGGCACACCCAGCAATGGGTAATATGCCATGATGATATATTTATTTATTTATTTATTCTCTATACGATTTGATTACATTTTATACTTCATGAATATAGAGTTAAAAAATCTGATGTGGACACCACACGACTTCCTTGTACGCAAGACCAATATGAGGATGAAGTATAGACTCAATTATAAAATTGCACGGGTTTGACGTAATTTGACATTAACATCTATTTTTTTTTTTTGTTATTTTTTGTCCTAATCCATAGCAAGCTTCATTACAAAAACCAAAAAGTATATAAGTTTTAAATTTACATATCTCGCTTATACAAAGGGCTAATTTAATAATACTTGATATGCTAGACGCAGAATTTAATTCTTTAAAACTCTTATTTAAAGCATTTATTTCTAAAATCAAAATGAAACCATTTTATTCAAGAAAAACTGTTAACAACTTCAGGTAATATATCACTCCCGGTTAGCCTGTTTCAACTAAAATCTGCTATGTTATTCCAATTGATATAAAAGTCTTATATACCAAATTTGAAATGTTTTGGATTATATTTTAATATAGGTAGTTTTTCATTAAAATCTATTATAGGCTTCAAATAAAGTACCATTTCTGGAAATTATGTAATGACCAAAAAGGGAGGTGCACAACTAGATGTTATAGAAGTTCTAAATACAAAATTTCAGCTTTCTACGGCTTACCGTTTTTGAGTTATGCGAGATACGTACGTACAGACGTCACGACGAAATTAGTCAGAATGGATTCAGGGATGGTCAAAATGGATATTTCCGTTGAAATCTCAAAACCGAAATTTTTCCTGATTACAATACTTCCTTTACTTCGTAGGAAGAAAAAATTATAAGGAAATCAAATTTCACAAAGCTATAAACATTAAAACATCTACTACATTAAGAAAATTCTGATTGACAAATGTCAGTGTCAAAGTGCAATATACATAATATGTTCGAGTTATAATTTTACTGGAAATATATAGAATCTTACAAGAAACTTTCTGTATGGAATTAGTACAAAATACATAGAACTGACGGAAGGTAATGTGCTGGCCACAACAGATTTTTTTTACCGTATATGGCTTTATCGACAAAATAAGCCCCAGTAATAGTTAAAAACTGTAAATAAACTATAAATTACGAGGGGTCCATCACTCAAGAAATCCTTGTACACTTTCATAAAAATCCTATTGAAAATCCTGAAAATCTTTATCTTAATACTGCAATCTTTGCAATCAACATTACAATCCCAAAAATCATTACAATCTTTATAAAAAAAATTTAAAATCTTGGAAATCTTACTTGCAATCTCATATTCTTAGACAAGTCTATGCAAGTTCATGGTAACTATCTCAACAAATCTTTGTACATTTACATATAAATACGATTGCAAATCCTGAAAATCTTTCTTTAATACTGCAATCTTTGTAATCAACAATCCCCAAAACAATCTTGTAAAATCCCAGAAATCTTTCCAATCAACATTATAATCCCAAAAATCATTACTATCTTTGTAAAATCCCAGAAATCTTGTTAGCAATCTTATATTCTTAGATAAATCTATGCAATTTCATAGCTACTAATTCAAGAAATCTTTGTACACTTACATAAAAATCTGATTGAAAATCTTTGACATTCTAATAAAAGCCCTATAAATCATCTTGAATCTAGTAAATCTTCAAAGATTTACAATCTTTGTACACTTAGACGTCGAGTGACGAACCCCTCGATAAATTATGTTTTAAATTTTATAAATTATTTGCCATACTTTCAAAATTCACACTTCTGATTAGAGAAATAATAAAAATTTTAACTATTGTTGATCCCTGAGACCGTGTACGTATACTGAAAGGTTATGTTGCATGTTTGATGTAAAATATAATAATATAAATAAATGTAATTTAATATTATGAATCCATAGAGTAACTATCTACCTTTCTGTTTTTAAACTAGAATTGATAGTTGTAGGGCATCAAAGTTTTTCCCTAATATCATATTTCACTGAGTTTCATTTCATTTCAAAATATAATAAAAGACTGAGTGCACTATTATAGTTTCAATGTTTTAAACGTTATCATTCTAAAATAGAACATATTTCATTTGAACTATCAAGTGAATAGTAAATGAGGTTTTAATTTAGATTTTATACCCTGACACCTACGAAGAGTAATTTGTAAACTTTACCGGTTAATTATAAATTCTAGTTTAATATTTTTCTTATCAAGTAATTTAAATTTATTTATGTGGGTGTTGAATTTATTTTTCATGAAACATAAGTTTATAATTCTTTCTTTTAATTTTAATTTATAAGTTTTTGCACTTTATAATGTTATTATTTAATATTTAACGACCACACATGTACCCCTATACATGCAAATAAAGTTTGATAAAAAAATAAAAAGAATTTTTATTTGTTAAAATCAATTAATAACCAAATCATAATTAATACTTTTTCTACATATTTTATGGATAAATTTATAAAATTATGTATCTATTATTTAAATGCCGAGGCATACGCTTTAAACAGACAAAACTCTTTGGTTATGCATTTTTTCAAATGCATGTAACTGTTAGATAAATGTGCTAAAAATCGCATATCAAGATTTTGGTAAATGACCACGTTTTAAGGTCCCTAGAATCCAATTTTAACATTTTCACGATGATGTCTGTATATATATGTATGTATGTATGTGTGTATCCTCCGCTCTAACTCAAATACTATCATTCAGAAAATTTTGAAACCTTGTATTTATACCTTATTCTAATATAGAAAGAAGCCATTAGATTTTGGTGTAAATCAGATAACCGGAAATGACACTTTATTTGAAGCTCAAAATAGTTTTTCTCCGAAAAATACCGTTAAATGTTATTTTTCGAGATTTATGTTATTATAAAAATTAAAGATTATTAAATTTTTTAAGGTTTGCATTTATACATTTTTCTATATATTTTATGGATAAATTTATAAAATTATAATAAATCCCGGAGCCTACGCTTTAAACAGATAAATGTCACTGTCAAAGAACTAATCATTTCAAATTAATAATAGCTACGTTTTAAAAAGAAAATAAGTAATTAGAATAATAGGAAATGAATTCAATACAGTTTGCAGCATAAGTAAATATGTAGGTATGCATAAAGAATACTAAAAATTAATGATTCACAAAAAAAGTTTAAGCTAATCCCTATTTTTGAATTAGTGAATTCTATTCTATCCCGGTATTTAAAATTTAATCTTCATTTTATTATCATTAGATTACACTATATTTTAAGAAATAAACTGCCAAAATTATAATGTAAATGACGGGAGGTATTGTGTTGGTCACACCAAATTTTTATTTAGCGTGTTTCGTTATCTGTACTTACTTTTTTAAAAAACAACTAGTAAGGATATTGGCATTATTGGAGTGCCTCCCTATCGTGTATTTGTGCACGAAATTATGACGTCACAAAATCAGACTCAGAATCTTTGTAAAGAAAATCATGAATGAAAAGCATAATAATATTAAATATATTTGATGTATAGGTTAATTTTTCATTTATGAAAGAAAAATCAACATTTTTTCTTTTTGGTATGACCCCTAGCTCATTTTGCAAAAGGAAGTAGGTATAGTGTATATCGCAAAAATGTGCCAGAAACCATATAAATTTCTTCATAATTATTTTTTACGTAAAGAAATTCACTAGCAGAAACAAAATTTTGCAAAAAATATTGCTTACAGAAAGTACAAATTTTTAGTGCATATTGTCCTGGTTTAATCCTTTGTTTATACTCTCATTAAAGGATTAAATCAATTTGCCTTTTTATACCGCCATAAAAAGTAACCCCAATATTAAAAAGTATTTTTACGGCGACTGCTTTTGTAATGGGACACTTTATGTCTCGGGAGACATATGCACGGACATGCAAACTCAGCACGATACACGTTTTGCGTAGCATTCAATCTCAGGATTACACACAACGCACCGCAAAGAATAAAAGATCTAATCATATACAAAACTTAAAAAATCTGGTGTGGCCAACACAATACCTCCCGCCATTTACCGCCCGAGTCACAAATAATATTAAGCTAATGCTTAGTTTTGGATTAGCGAATTTAATATAATTTTGGCAGTTTATTTCTTAAAATATAGTCTACTCTAATCCAAGTAACTACCTTTTTACCTCCCGCTACCCTTGATAAGGGAGGTATAGGGATCGTGCTAAAAATCGCATATCGAGATTTTGGTAAATAACCACGTCTTAGGGTGCATTCACAAATGAAAATTAGGTTTAGATTTATGGTTTATACTTTAGATTTAAAGACTTTGGCCGCATATTATGTAATGACTCCATTCACACCTCAGAATTTAGGGTCTCTAAATCCAAATCATAAAGCTAAACATTGCAAGGTCCAAACTTTAGGTTTTTGATTTAGTTTGACGTCACAAACTTCACCAATGAGAACGAGTCTGAAATGATATAGATATATACACCCATCTTTATTTAGTATCCACTTGGTGGATGCGAAGAGAACATGGAGACTGTCAAAACTCAAAACTTAATTGCTGATATATAACGAATAATGCCAAGCAAATGACAGTTTCACGGTTTCGAAGCATATAGGTACATAGATATCTGTACATACCAAAATTAAATTACAGTTAATTTAAACTTACATTTATGAATGACATACTTAAACCTAAACAAAAACCATAAACCTAATTTTCATTTGTAAATATATCTTTAAGGTCCCTAGAATCCAATTTTAACATTTTCACGATGATGTCTGTGTGTATGTGTGTATGGATCCTCCACTCTAACTCAAATACTATCATTCAGAAAATTTTGAAACCTTGTAGGTATTTCGAACTTTTTCTGTACTGGAAAGAGCCCATTAGATTTTGGTGCAAATCGGATAACCAAAAATGGCACTTTACTAGAAGCTCAAAATAGTTTTTCTTCGAAAAATACCTTTAAATGTTATTTTTCCACAATAATGTTATTATAAAAATTAAAGATTATTAAATTTTCTACAGATTTGCATTAATACTTTTTCTATATATTTTATGGATAAATTTATAAAATTATCTATAATTTAAATCCCAGAGCCTACGCTTTACACAAACAAAACTCCTTGGTTGCACAGTTATTCAAATGTATGTAACTGAAAGATAAATGTCAATTCAAATTAATAAGTAACGTTTTAAAAATAAAAAAATAAATAGAACAATAGGAAAGGAAATCAATACAGTTTCCAGCATATGTAAATATCGAGGTAAATATGTAGGTATGTATTTAGATTAATAAAAAATAAAATAAATATATCATCATGGCATATTAGCCATTGCTGGGTGTGCCAATCTGCTTTGTACGCAGATTTCGGTAATGATGATGACATATTTGTACCGTGCGGGCGTTTACCAGGCGTCACCTCACAGGCACTTATTGCTGACGTGGAGAGTGCACCATAGGGATCAATTTTGTGCCATTTAAAATTCGAAATATTTGGCATCGGTCGGGATCGAACCCGGTTCCCCAGATTCGCAACCAAACACCAATAAAAAATTAACGATTCGCAAAAAAGTTTAAGCTAATTCTCATTTTTGGATTAGTGAATTCTATTTTATCCCGATATTTCAAATTTAATCTTCATTTTATTATCAAAAAAGGTAGGTAGTTACTTGGATTAGATTAGACTATATTTTAAGAAATAAACTGCCAAAATTAGAGTAAAATTCACTAATCCAAAAATAAGGATTACCTTAATCTTTTTTTTGACTCAGGCGGTACATGGCGGGAGGTATTGTGTTGGCCACACCAGATTTTTTAAACTTTAGTAATCCGTATCATACAGTTTTCAGGTTTATTTTTAATGTGTTCAGTGTAAAAGGCGCTTTACCCTATTTGTACATGTGTGTATACATACATGAAACCTGTATTTACACATATGCATATATACTGATCTTATTATGCAACAGTGCAAGGCCATAATCACCACATATGCTGACTGTGAAATACAGATAACTATAACAAAACTAGTACTCCCTATTTGTGTTCAAAATCAAATATTTGTGTTACACCTTACGTTCTGTTATCTACAGATAACACATTATTTTACTATATCTATATTTATTTTTAGAATAATATTTGCTTCACAAAAGATTTAACATAAAATATGGAATATTAAATTTGAACAAAAATAAAAATTAAAGCGTGGAGAGTGCATTTAAAATTCGAAATAATTTTGGTGTTGGTCAGGATCGAATCTGGATTCGCAACTAGACACTCATGCACGCGAATATAGTGAGTTGTTTTGCAAGTTCTCACAGGGTTGTACGAAGGTCACGCTAGAATTACTGATAATAAGCGAAACAGGGAGACAGTGGGAATCAAAATTTGCACATCATTTTAAACAAACAGTTACTTATCAGCCATTTTAAATTAAATTGCGAAAGTTAACTAAAACTTCTTTAATCAATATTTTTAAGGTATTAACCATTTTTGAATCATGGCAGCTTTGGCTTTAGCAGTTTTTAAATTTGCCACATATTAGTTTGAAAGCATTTCCAAAAAATCTGATGTGGCCAGCACATAACCTCTCGCCAGATATTTTACCTGGTTGTACGCATAAAACGAAAAATATTTTTAAATACAAATAGATATATTCATGTCTCGCTACAAAATAATTCTCACATACTGCAAAATCTATGATATAAATTATGTACAATACATACATTTTCTTTATATTCAATATCCTGAAATTTTCTTTTTCTACTTTCCTTTTCTCTTTCTTTATATTCGTTATTTTTTCGCAAATTCCTTTTATATTCTTTCTTAAGTATATTCATTTGCGTTGTTGACTTTTTTTTATTTTCATAATCTTCATAATAATGTACAAATATTTATGTCAATTACAAACATTTGAATTTCTTGCCTTGAAGTAGTTTGATCTGAGAATTTTTACATCAAATTATTTTATATCTATGTATTTCTTTATCTCTAAATCTACAGAAGATATAATAATGTATTTATATTTATTGTATAAAGAATTTAACGTTCTTTAATATAAGTATTTACATAAATTTTCAATAAATAATATTTAGATGACTTTTTTCTTGTATCTACTACTTCCGGTTGTCCAATTGTTACCAAAACTTAATCAACTCTTCCCATTATTGTTAAATTGAAGAATTCGTAGTTAAAAATGTCTCAAGTCTTATAGTATTTAACAAATTGTGAATCCAACATCCACACATCCACATACGGACATCATCGTAAAAATGTTATAATCGGATTCTAGGAACCTTAAAACCTGCTTTTTCACTAAAATTTGGATATGCGATTTTTAGCATGAATTCAATACCTCTCTTAACGAGAGGTAAAAAGATTTGTTGTAAGCTTTGAAGAAGAAGAAGGAACGAACATATTTAAAATATTTTTTTTAAAATATGAATCACGTGTTTTATTTTCAACCTTGTTTTCAACATTTCTAGCATATCGCTTATATATAAAGATCAAAATATTTTGTTATAATCAACATAAACGAAAAATGTTTAAAATATTTTAAACGCACCCCTGTTTTGATATTCAGTTACCCTAGTCGGCCATCTATTTTCAGCCAGACATAGTAATGTATTTCTGTGTTTTCCTAGTCCAGTATTTTAATGGGTTCATGCAAAAATTTCATACCTGAATATTTCGTACAATTCTATTCTCTAGGGTTTCAAAAGAAACCACATCTATAAAATAATTTAAACGTCATATTTTCTATTTTATTCATCGTTACGTGGTGCTTTTGATTTTAGGCACGACAAAAAAAGGTAAAATAAATAAATATATCATCATGGCATATTACCCATTGCTGGGTGTGCCAATCTGCTTTGTACGCAGATTTCGGTAATGATGATGACATATTTGTACCGTGCGGGCGTTTAGCAGGGGTCACCTCACGGGCACTTATTGCTGGCGTGGAGAGTGCACCACAGAGGTCAATTTGTGCCATTTAAAATTCGAAATATTAAAAAAAGTAAAGATATTTTGTATTAAACAAATAAATAAATTCATAGGTTAAGTTTACTAACATAACATATTTGAATGTAAATAATAAAACTTTTAAATACAGCAAAAAAAGGACCATTATCTGGGTCTTTGTACAAATTTTACAGACTTAAATCAATTTGCAACAAAGGCACTACAAAAACACAATTTCTTTGTAGTTTTGTACTTTGATTCTCTAGAATAGAACAAGAACAGTTTCACAGTTTTATGCAGATTTTGTTATAACTTATGTACGGAAAATAAGTCAAAACATTACTGAACTATCATAAACAAACATTATTTTGTTGTATATAAACACAAACAATAAGATAAACGAGTGATTCGTATCGAAAGTTGCCAATAGTATTTTTCAATTATCAGTGTTTATCTTTATAGTATTATAGTAAATTATTTTATACTTTATCGTATTTATAATAAATAATTATTAAACTTACCAGCTAAACACGCTTCCAATATAGTTAAAACAGCTACAATCCACAAGTAAATGTTAAAGTATCGTTCATTTTCTTCCATAGTTCTAGTTCTTTGTTTAAGCATAACCGGTGCAAACTTCAAAACTTTTAAAACTTTTTTCAAACACAACCAAATTGCAAATATGTATTAAACACTCAATTTAAACACTTCCTAACACGTATTTTAACATTCAAGTCACACATTTTGCAATCACTATTAAAAATAACCTCCATTTTAAAAACAGTCACCTGTGGTAAGGTAAGCAAAACCTACCGTTACTCGAAAACTTTTCCCCACAACATATTCACTAAGTTTTAAGCCACAATCTTACAAATATTACACTATTATTTAACACAGTTGTTCTTGATAACTTATGGAGTAGTTAACACACTACATTGTTGAAGTTTTCATATATTTTGGCGGTTTAAAACAGAGAGATGTTACCGCGAACACGACAGAAACGCAACACAACTTCCAGCACGATGTTTGAAAGAATTTAGTGTAGCTGCGCATGCGTGGTCTGCGACCAATGACAAGTTTACTGGAATGTTGAATTATTCTACAGGTAAATTTACCTGCCACAAGAATTCAAGAAGAAAAGGTATTTAAAGGGAATAAAAGACATACAATAAAACTTTCAACGAAATATATGCTGTTTCAAAATGAAAATTTGCATTCAAATAACCGTAATTTTGATTTTTATTTGAATATATTCATTGTTAAATATATATTTATTATTAAAAACGGTTAAAATATCAAATATTGTTGATATAATATTGGCGGCAAACACTGAAATCCGTTAATCCCGGTGTGGAATGATCAGAAAACCGCTACACCGCCGGAAGCCAATCACTCCGCTTCGCTCCGTGTTTCAGGGACGGCAAGAACTACATTAACCTTGATTTTAATAGGTCTGGGACTGCTTTCAGAAAAGATAGGGACGTGCTACAATAGATCTACAGTGACATTTTTGCTTATATTTGTTAACCAGGGCCGTATTACCGCTTCGCTCCGCGTTGGCTCCCATCGATGCTTAATATAACATCCCTAACTTTAGAGGGAAGTTTTATTTTATGTTGTTTTCAAAATAATATCGGCCAAGTGGTGTCTATAACTGTCGAAACCACTGTTGCAAGCGACTTATGAAGTTTCGCATAACTCTTTCGATTATTTCTTCTTTCTTCACTCTCTCCTTTAGGGTTTACTGGTTCTTTGGCTTTGAGATAACCCCACAGAAAAAAGTCGCACGGTGCTAAATCAGGCGAGCAAGCGGGCCAATAAATATCGCCTCTCAGAAAAATTAACAATTTGTCCTGTATTGATACTCGCGCTGTTTTTCTATAAATTATGTTTCTATTGTTTTTTGAAACACTCTCCTTTTAACTCAACACATTTATGCATTCGATAAAACCAATTGTTAAAGCAAGAAATCCATTCTTCTTGAGACACTTGAGAGACCATGTTTTCGAACAACCGCTTCTTTTGCACTTGTATATCGGAAACCACATATTTTTTCCTTTAATTTGGGAAATAGGAAGAAAGCATGAGGTTCAAGGTCAGGACTGTATGGTGGATGCTCCAGGAATTCCACCTTTGATTCTTTTAAATAGGCTTTAGTTTGCGCAGCAGTATGTGAGGATGCATTGTCCTGATGCAATACTAGTTTACTACGAGGCCTATTTTCACGCACTTTTTCAAACATCCGTGGCAAACATTATGTACCAATTAGAAGTTACTGTTTTCCTATTTTCTAATGCAATATTGACAGTCGGACTGTATTTTGAGAAAAAGGAGGCAATCATTTTTGTACCTTCGAACTCGTTTTACTTTGACAGGATTGGGGTCTGTTGGAAAGACCCATTGAGCTGATTGTCGTTTTGTTTCAAATTAAAATGCATACATCCATAATTTATCACCTGTTATAGATTAGATTTACCTTCGTTGTACTTTTTTAATGTTTTAATGCACCATTCAACACGATGTTGCTTTTGACCTTAAATTATGAGGTATCCAACGGTATCAAACTTTCCTGCCTTTTAGATGATCGAGCAATTTTTTTTTATAGCGATCATTCCAATGCCCAAAGTAGCCCGTATAATTCTGTATGTGACACAGTTGTCTTTTCTAATTATTGTACGAATAACAGCTATGTTTTCATCCGCAGAAATTGGCCGATTTTCGCGAAAATCGTCATTGAGTCGATGAAATTTAAAATCATTGTACCAGCTGTGAACAGACCTGATACTAGGTGCTTTATTTTCAAAAGCATCCCGAAGCTTTTCGATGCATTGTTTTGGAGAGAGTGAACTTTTAAAATCGTAAAATATCATGGCTAGGAAAATTTCTCTTGTTAACTGCATTTTCAGTACGACGTACGTACTTTATGCATGGAAAATTACTGATAACAGATAACGAATTGTAACAAGAACTGCCATGATACCTAAGGATGTACTTTTGTTTTGCAATGCATTTATTTTTCGTAGCTACCTTGATTTGTTTGCAGACACTTTCGGTGTTACCCTCGTATAGGGCGCGAGCAGACACGTGACTCAAGAGACCTTGACGTGCTTAGAATCAGCTGATTTGTATGCGCATGTCATTTTGACAAGAACAATGTCATGTTGACAAGACCAATGTTTTGACTTATTTTGATTTTTAACTGCTAAAATGTTATTATTTTTAATTTCATGTGTTTTACTTCCTAAAAATTATAAAATATTAACATTTTAGCAATTTAAAATCAAAATAACTCAAAATATTGGTCTTGTCAAATTGACAATGTTCTTGTCAAAATGACATGTGCACACAAATCAGCTGATCACAAGCAAGTCAAGGTCGCTCGAGTCACGTGTCTGCTCGCGCCCTATAGGCGAGAGGAAATAAGCAATATGACATCTGGTGGTATTTTGAGGAACTATAGTTGGGATAATTGATACATGTGACATTTCTTTGACTGTATAAACACAAGTGTTATCTATTATGTTCCTAATATTTGCATTTAGATATATAATATCTCTTAATATTACACACGTAATGCATAAATGGAATTAGTAAATGTCAAATTATCCCGTTAACATTAATTCCTTTAAAAGCCATTTTGGCGCAACGATCTTATTTTCTATCGTCTATAGGCTTCCACGGTAAAGGCGTATTGCTCGTTTGCCCACATTATTTTTGCGATTGATTTTATTTGTAACAGAAACTTCCCATCCACCTGCCTCCCTAGACACAACCACCACTCTTTTACGACCCCTACTGGCTTCACAATGCTATAGTAAAACTAGGGAGGTTACTCTGCTGCAACCTGTGTATATGGTAACAATTGCCTGAGTGTCTAGTCGCGAATTTGGGGAACCGGGTTCGATCCCGACAGACGCCAAATATTTGCAATTTTTAATGGTACAAAATTGACCCCTGGGGCGCACATATATATATATATATATATATATATATATATATATATATTTTCTTATTAAAAATTTAATAAAAGTTGTTTTATTTTAGCCAAAAGATTAATTTTCACGTTCTTTTTTAATTCCATAATCTCCAAATTAATACTGCTAACGCCATCAATTGTGAAAATTATTAACTATATTTTTAGAGCCCCCCCCCTATTTTTTTATTTTTAAATAAATTGTCTTATTAAATATGTTATAAAAGTTATTTTGTTTTTGCCAAAAAAATAATTTTCACGTTCTTTTTGAATTCCAAAATCTCCAAAATAATACTGCTAACGCCATCAATTGTGAAAATTATTAACTATATTTTTAGAGGACCCCCCTATTTTTTATTTTTAAATAAATTGCCTTATTAAATATGTAATAAATGTTATTTTATTTTTGCCAAAAAATTAATTTTCACGTTCTTTTTGAATTCCAAAATCTCCAAAATAATACTGCTAACGCCATCAATTGTGAAAATTATTAACTATATTTTTAGAGGACCCCCCCTATTTTTTTATTTTTAAATAAATTGTCTTATTAAATATGTAATAAATGTTATTTTATTTTTGCCAAAAAAATAATTTTCACGTTCTTTTTGAATTCCAAAATCTCCAAAATAATACTGCTAACGCCATCAATTGTGAAAATTATTAACTATATTTTTAGAAGACCCCCATTTTTTTTATTTTTAAATAAATTGTCTTATTAAATATTTAATAAAAGTTATTTTACTTTTGCCAAAAAATTAATTTTCACGTTCTTTTTGAATTCCAAAATCTCCAAAATAATACTGCTAGCGCCATCAATTGTGATAATTATTAACTATATTTTTAGAGGACCCCCCATTTTTTTTATTTTTAAATAAATTGTCTTATTAAGTGTTTAATAAAAGTTATTTTACTTTTGCCAAAAAATTAATTTTCACGTTCTTTTTGAATTCCAAAATCTCCAAAATAATACTGCTAACGCCATCAATTGTGAAAATTATTAACTATATTTTTAGAGGACCCCCCATTTTTTTTATTTTTAAATAAATTGTCTTATTAAATGTTTAATAAAAGTTATTTTACTTTTGCCAAAAAATTAATTTTCACGTTCTTTTTGAATTCCAAAATCTCCAAAATAATACTGCTAACGCCATCAATTGTGAAAATTATTAACTATATTTTTAGAGGACCCCCCATTTTTTTTATTTTTAAATAAATTGTCTTATTAAATGTTTAATAAAAGTTATTTTACTTTTGCCAAAAAATTAATTTTCACGTTCTTTTTGAATTCCAAAATCTCCAAAATAATACTGCTAACGCCATCAATTGTGAAAATTATTAACTATATTTTTAGAGGACCCCCCATTTTTTTTATTTTTAAATAAATTGTCTTATTAAATGTTTAATAAAAGTTATTTTACTTTTGCCAAAAAATTAATTTTCACGTTCTTTTTGAATTCCAAAATCTCCAAAATAATACTGCTAACGCCATCAATTGTGAAAATTATTAACTATATTTTTAGAGGACCCCCCATTTTTTTTATTTTTAAATAAATTGTCTTATTAAATGTTTAATAAAAGTTATTTTACTTTTGCCAAAAAATTAATTTTCACGTTCTTTTTGAATTCCAAAATCTCCAAAATAATACTGCTAACGCCATCAATTGTGAAAATTATTAACTATATTTTTAGAGGACCCCCCATTTTTTTTATTTTTAAATAAATTGTCTTATTAAATGTTTAATAAAAGTTATTTTACTTTTGCCAAAAAATTAATTTTCACGTTCTTTTTGAATTCCAAAATCTCCAAAATAATACTGCTAGCGCCATCAATTGTGAAAATTATTAACTATATTTTTAGAGGACACCCCATTTTTTTTATTTTTAAATAAATTGTCTTATTAAATGTTTAATAAAAGTTATTTTACTTTTGCCAAAAAATTAATTTACACGTTCTTTTTGAATTCCAAAATCTCCAAAATAATACTGCTAACGCCATCAATTGTGAAAATTATTAACTATATTTTTAGAGGACCCCCCATTTTTTTTATTTTTAAATAAATTGTCTTATTAAATGTTTAATAAAAGTTATTTTACTTTTGCCAAAAAATTAATTTTCACGTTCTTTTTGAATTCCAAAATCTCCAAAATAATACTGCTAGCGCCATCAATTGTGAAAATTATTAACTATATTTTTAAAGGACCCCCCATTTTTTTTATTTTTAAATAAATTGTCTTATTAAATGTTTAATAAAAGTTATTTTACTTTTGCCAAAAAATTCATTTTCACGTTCTTTTTGAATTCCAAAATCTCCAAAATAATACTGCTAGCGCCATCAATTGTGAAAATTATTAACTATATTTTTAAAGGACCCCCCATTTTTTTTATTTTTAAATAAATTGTCTTATTAAATGTTTAATAAAAGTTATTTTACTTTTGCCAAAAAATTAATTTTCACGTTCTTTTTGAATTCCAAAATCTCCAAAATAATACTGCTAACGCCATCAATTGTGAAAATTATTAACTATATTTTTAGAGGACCCCCCATTTTTTTTATTTTTAAATAAATTGTCTTATTAAATGTTTAATAAAAGTTATTTTACTTTTGCCAAAAAATTAATTTTCACGTTCTTTTTGAATTCCAAAATCTCCAAAATAATACTGCTAACGCCATCAATTGTGAAAATTATTAACTATATTTTTAGAGGACCCCCCATTTTTTTTATTTTTAAATAAATTGTCTTATTAAATGTTTAATAAAAGTTATTTTACTTTTGCCAAAAAATTCATTTTCACGTTCTTTTTGAATTCCAAAATCTCCAAAATAATACTGCTAACGCCATCAATTGTGAAAATTATTAACTATATTTTTAGAGGACCCCCCCTATTTTTTTATTTTTAAATAAATTGTCTTATTAAATATGTAATAAATGTTATTTTATTTTTGCCAAAAATTTAATTTTCACGTTCTTTTTGAATTCCAAAATCTCCAAAATAATACTGCTAACGTCATCAATTGTGAAAATTATTAACTATATTTTTAGAGGACCCCCCCTATTTTTTTATTTTTAAATAAATTGTCTTATTAAATATGTAACAAATGTTATTTTATTTTTGCCAAAAAATTAATTTTCACGTTCTTTTTGAATTCCAAAATCTCCAAAATAATACTGCTAACGCCATCAATTGTGAAAATTATTAACTATATTTTTGGAGGACCCCCCATTTTTTTTATTTTTAAATAAATTGTCTTATTAAATGTTTAATAAAAGTTATTTTACTTTTGCCAAAAAAATAATTTTCACGTTCCTTTTGAATTCCAAAATCTCCAAAATAATACTGCTAACGCCATCAATTGTGAAAATTATTAACTATATTTTTAGAGGACCCCCCATTTTTTTTATTTTTAAATAAATTGTCTTATTAAATCTTTAATAAAAGTTATTTTACTTTTGCCAAAAAATTCATTTTCACGTTCTTTTTGAATTCCAAAATCTCCAAAATAATACTGCTAACGCCATCAATTGTGAAAATTATTAACTATATTTTTAGAGGACCCCCCCTATTTTTTTATTTTTAAATAAATTGTCTTATTAAATATGTAATAAATGTTATTTTATTTTTGCCAAAAATTTAATTTTCACGTTCTTTTTGAATTCCAAAATCTCCAAAATAATACTGCTAACGCCATCAATTGTGAAAATTATTAACTATATTTTTAGAGGACCCCCCCTATTTTTTTATTTTTAAATAAATTGTCTTATTAAATATGTAACAAATGTTATTTTATTTTTGCCAAAAAATTAATTTTCACGTTCTTTTTGAATTCCAAAATCTCCAAAATAATACTGCTAACGCCATCAATTGTGAAAATTATTAACTATATTTTTAGAGGACCCCCCATTTTTTTTATTTTTAAATAAATTGTCTTATTAAATGTTTAATAAAAGTTATTTTACTTTTGCCAAAAAATTAATTTTCACGTTCTTTTTGAATTCCAAAATCTCCAAAATAATACTGCTAACGCCATCAATTGTGAAAATTATTAACTATATTTTTAGAGGACCCCCCCTTATTTTTTTTATTTTTAAATATATTTTCTTATTAAAAATTTAATAAAAGTTATTTTATTTTAGCCAAAAAATTAATTTTTACGTTCTTTTTTAATTCCAAAATCTCCAAATTAATACTGCTAACGCCGTCAATTGTGAAAATTATTAACTATATATTTAGAGGACCCCCCCCTATTTTTTTTATTTTTAAATATATTTTCTTATTAAAAAATTAATAAAAGTTATTTTATTTTAGCCAAAAATTAATTTTCACGTTCTTTTTTAATTCCAAAATCTCCAAATTAATACTGCTAACGCCATCAATAAAAAAATAGGGGGGTCCTCTAAAAATATAGTTAATAATTTTCACAATTGATGGCGTTAGCAGTATTAATTTGGAGATTTTGGAATTCAAAAAGAACGTGAAAATTAATTTTTTGGCCAAAATAAAATAACTTTTATTAAATTTTTAATAAGAAAATATATTTAAAAATAAAAAAATAGGGGGGGTCCTCTAAAAATATAGTTAATAATTTTCACAATTGATGGCGTTAGCAGAATTAATTTGGAGATTTTGGAATTCAAAAAGAACGTGAAAATTAATTTTTTGGCCAAAATAAAATAACTTTTATTAAATTTTTAATAAGAAAATATATTTAAAAATAAAAAAATAGGGGGGTCCTCTAAAAATATAGTTAATAATTTTCATAATTGATGGCGTTAGCAGTATTAATTTGGAGATTTTGGAATTCAAAAAGAACGCGAAAATTAATTTTTTGGCTAAAATAAAATAACTTTTATTAAATTTTTAATAAGAAAATATATTTAAAAATAAAAAAATAGGGGGGGTCTTTTAAAAATATAGTTAATAATTTTCACAATAGATGGCGGAAGCAGTATTAATTTGGAGGCTTTGGAATTCAAAAAGAACGTGAAAATTAATTTTTTGGCAAAAATAAAATAACCTTTATAACATATTTAATAAGACAATATATCCAAAAATAAAAAAAATAGAGGGGTCCTCTAAAAATATAGTTAATAATTTTCACAATTGATGGCGTTAGCAGTATTAATTTGGAAATTTTGGAATTCAAAAAGAACGTGAAAATTAATTTTTTGGCTAAAATAAAATAACATTTATTAAATTTTTAATAAGAGAATATATTTAAAAATAAAAAAATAGGGGAGGTCATCTAAAATTATAGTTAATTATTTTCACAATAGATGGCGGAAGCAGTATTAATTTGGAGGCTTTGGAATTCAAAAAGAACGTGAAAATTAATATTTTGGCTGAAATAAAATAACATTTATTAAATTTTTAATAAGAGAATATATTTAAAAATAAAAAAATAGGGGGGGTCCTCTAAAATTATAGTTAATTATTTTCACAATAGATGGCGGAAGCAGTATTAATTTGGAGGCTTTGGAATTCAAAAAGAACGTGAAAATTAAAAAAAATAGGGGGGTCCTCTAAAATTATAGTTAATTATTTTCACAATAGATGGCGGAAGCAGTATTAATTTGGAAGCTTTGGAATTCAAAAAGAACGTGAAAATTTATTTTTTGGCTAAAATAAAATAACTTATTAAATTTTTAATAGGAGAATATATTTAAAAATAAAAAAATAGGGGGGGTCCTCTAAAATTATAGTTAATTATTTTCACAATAGATGGCGGAAGCAGTATTAATTTGGAGGCTTTGGAATTCAAAAAGAACGTGAAAATTAATATTTTGGCTAAAATAAAATAACATTTATTAAATTTTTAATAAGAGAATATATTTAAAAATAAAAAAATAGGGGGGGGTCCTCTAAAATTATAGTTAATTATTTTCACAACAGATGGCGGAAGCAGTATTAATTTGGAGGCTTTGGAATTCAAAAAGAACGTGAAAATTTATTTTTTGGCTAAAATAAAATAACTTTTATTAAATTTTTAATAGGAGAATATATTTAAAAATAAAAAAATAGGGGGGGTCCTCTAAAATTATAGTTAATTATTTTCACAATAGATGGCGGAAGCAGTATTAATTTGGAGGCTTTGGAATTCAAAAAGAACGTGAAAATTAATATTTTGGCTAAAATAAAATAACATTTATTAAATTTTTAATAAGAGAATATATTTAAAAATAAAAAAATAGGGGGGGTCCTCTAAAATTATAGTTAATTATTGTCACAATAGATGGCGGAAGCAGTATTAATTTGGAGGCTTTGGAATTCAAAAAGAACGTGAAAATTTATTTTTTGGTTAAAATGAAATAACTTTTATTAAATTTTTAATAGGAGAATATATTTAAAAATAAAAAATAGGGGGGGTCCTCTAAAATTATAGTTAATTATTTTCACAATAGATGGCGGAAGCAGTATTAATTTGGAGGCTTTGGAATTCATAAAGAACGTGAAAATTTATTTTTTGGCTAAAATAAAATAACTTTCATTAAATTTCTAATAAGATAATATATCTAAAAATAAAAAAAATAAGGGGGTCCTCTAAAAATTTTGTTAATAATTTTCACAATTGATGGCGCTAGCAGTATAAATTTGGATGTTTTGGAATTCAAAAAGAACATGAAAATTATTTTTTTGGCTAAAATAAAATAACTTTTATTAAATTTTTAATGAGAAAATATATTTCAAAATAAAAAAATAGGGGGGGTCCTCTAAAATTATAGTTAATAATTTTCACAATTGATGGCGGAAGCAGTATAAATTTGAAGCTTTTGGAATTCAAAAAGAACGTGAAAATTAATATTTTGGCTAAAATAAAATAACTTTTATTAAATTTTTAATAAGAAAATATATTTAAAAATAAAAAAATAGGGGGGGTCCTCTAAAAATATAGTTAATAATTTTCACAATTGATGGCGTTAGCGGTATTATTTTGGAGATTTTGGAATTCAAAAAGAACGTGAAAATTAATTTTTTGGCTACAATAAAATACCTTTTATTAAATTTTTAATAAGAAAATATATCCAAAAATAAAAAAAATAGAGGGGTCCTTTAAAAATATAGTTAATAATTTTCACAATTGATGGCGTTAGCAGTATAAATTTGGGTGTTTTGGAATTCAAAATTAACTCTACCCAGTTTTAGGTCGTAATTATCTACCCGTTTAAGGGTTGAATATATAGCTTTAGTTTTGACAAAAATGGATTCCTTGAGTAAATTTACATATGTGTATAAATTTTTGTTACAATATTTTGACAGATGCATTTTTAAATCAATTATTTGATACTTACCTATAAATATTGTTTTACAAATTTATTTATAGTTTTTAAACCAGTAGAATAAATATTTTGAAAATTGGATTGTTTATATAAGAAAGTACGTAGAATACACTGGTGCTATCGACAAATTTTTATCTTTACCCATTTTTGGGTAACAAGCAACCACTCATTAATTGGCGAGAGGTATTGTATTAATTTTATCAAAAATCGATTCCCCGGGTCAAAATACATATGTGTACCAATTTTTGTAAATTTTATTTATAGGATATAGCAAATATCCTAATTTGTATTTTTGTCGGCGATCGACGGAACACTAGCGGACAAAAATATCAGATATTTGCGGTAAATTCAAAATGTGATTATTCTGAACCCCTATACCAAAAGTTGTTATTAAAATTGGTACACATATACGAGAAAGTACGTAGAATCTAATGGTGAAGTCGAAAATTATTTATCTCTACCCAGTTTTGGGTGGTGAATATCTACCCACTTAAGGGTTGAATATACAGCTTTAATTTTGGCAAAAATGGATTCCTCGCATAAAATTACATATGTGTACAAATTTTTGTTACAATGTTTTGACAGATGCATTTTTAAATCAATTATTTGTTATAACCATAGTTCAATGACCTTTACAAGTTCCTGAATATTGTTTTACTAATTTATTTATAACTATTTGATCAGTAAAGCAAATATTTTGAAAATTTAAATATTTATATAAGAAAGTACGTAGAATCCAATGGTGCTATCGACAAATTTGTACCTCTACCCATTTTCGGGTAACAAACAGCTACTCATTAATTGGCGAGAGGTACGGTTTTAATTTTATCAAAAATCGATTCCCCGGGTCAACGTACATATGTATACCAATTTTTGTCAAAATATTCTTCTTAAAATTATTTTAAAAGCATTCCAAAATAATTATCAGTAAAGCTAACAAACGGTAAAAATATAATACAAAAAATTGAAGAATTAAAAAAAAAGTTTCAAATAAACTATATATAATTTTTAATTTTCAGTAATTTGTTTCAAACAAATACTTATGAAAAGTCTATAGTTTAGTTGAAAAATGAATATTTTGAAAATTTTAATACAATATGAGACCCCCACTGCATTCTATCGGTAAAACTTTGTACTACATACGTAGTACATTTCATAATATATTAATAATTATTTTTATGCATACTCAGATATTCAAAAACATTAAATAGGTTGTAATTTATAATATTCTTTAGTAAATTAACTTTTTTATTGAATAAAACCAAAATTTTGACAAATTTTGGTCCAATTTACCAAAAATTAATACCACTTGTGACATCTATAGGCAGTAACATGAACTATAAATTTTATATTCGTTTATAACGATGTGATGGGTTTTTCACGTTGTCTGACCATTTTTAATAATAATTATTATAATAATAATAACAAAGAAAAATGAAAAACAGTTCCTACAATTTAATTCTGATGATATTTCATTCATGGCGTAGATACATTTTTATTTTTATTCATTATCACTGATATTAAAGAGTAAATAAAAAAAGTTTTAACAAGACTATCCTTTATTTTTAACTACAAATATTTTTTATTGTGACAAACATTTACAAAAACCTTTTAATTCAGCTAGCAAATAGATTTTCTCAAAATTGTTACCAAAATTTAATACTACTGCTGTACTCTATGATGAAAATTGTGAACTATTTTTAATGTGTTTTAAGCAAGTACGTTGATGTAATGTTTTGGATCATTTGACGTATAAAAAATTATTATATTATTTATTTTAAACATATTAATATATAAAATATTGTTTGATACACGATTTTATGGTTATTATATTATAAAATAAATATTTGTTGTTCCTTTTATTGTTATTAGTTCATTTTGCAACCATTGTGCACATGATGTCGCCACCTGTTTGATAAACAATTTTGACCTTCATCAAATCCAGGACTGTAATTAAAAATTATTGTTTGTAAAACATTGTGATAAGGTTTTTTGGCTGAAACTTATATTTATTTCAATAAATTTAAGAGAATAGTTTTTTAAAAATACATAATAAAGTATGAAAGTTGATTTTTTAAGAAGATATACTGAAATATTGGCAAGCTGCAAATTTCCTGAATACGTTCTGTATTATTATAACAAATATGTTTGGAATGTGGATTGTAGTAGGCGCTGGCGCCTAAATTCCTGAAAATATATTTTGGTATTTCATCAAAATTTGACCATGTACAATGTTTTTCAATTATATATTGTTATTATATGTATTATAAAGGTTTAATAAATATAATTTTATGCATATTATCCATTTTTTATTATAATAAATACGATATTTTTTGATTACATAGCACGAATGTACAGAAAAAAAATTAATTGTTTATGAATATTATAAACAATGATTATAAACTAAATCTTATTATAAATATTTTACTAATAAAATAATATAGTTTATAGAAATAAACATTTAATACAAATTAAATAAAAAAATATTATTTATAATATTCACATGACTTTCATAATTTTTTGTTTACATTTTTCTTGGTTAAATTTTCATAAAAACATAATTTGTTATATATCAAAAGAATCAGCATAAAATTCTGAGTATAAAAATATAAAATTCATTAACAATAACTATAAAATATCGCCAAAACCTTACACATTTCATTTGACATACTTAGATTTTTTCATTTACAATTTTCAGTACAAAATTTTCATTAAATAATAATAAATTATACATCAAAAGATTCAACGTGAATCACTGAATAAAATAATATCAAACACTTTTACTAAAATACTAAATAAATACATAAATTAGTTGTTTCGTTTATGGTCAAAATTATTCATCATATTTTGTGGTCTATTGTCATCCGTACACGTTTTATCCTTTCTGTTTCGTCCCAGAGACTTTGGCCACATAAAAATCAACCCCTGTAGTTTAATCCTGTGATATTTCGTCCCTTAGACATCTGTAATCTTCGCTGGACAGCTCCGAACATTTGCAAAGTTTGCATTTATAGTTGAATTGTATGATCAGCTGATTTGCTTTTCTGTGAATAATATGTTTACAGTAATAAATGATTATTATTTATAAATATACGTACCTTATTATTATAATATGTAAAATATTGTTATGCCCATTTGGTTTGAAGGGTATTATACGCTTTAATTTAAAAGCTGTTCAATTTAGTATTTTTATTTTGTTCCAAACATGTGTATTTGTTTATTCATTAGCTGCCATTTTTTTATTATGTTATAATTACTGTTAACAATAATTTAAAAATATGAATTATTAAATTTTAATATATAAAACTAAATAATATATTTTTTAAATATAATAAAAATATTAAAACATTTGTTTATAAATTTTTACAAATATTAGTTCAGGATTTTTTCTACAGATGGCGGAACTGGTATTGATTTTTAGGCTTCTAGATCCTATTTTTGATTTATCGATTTTTCTTGATAATACAAGTATTTTAAAAAAACATTTATTTGAAATCATATGCTCAAAATGAAAAATTATTATCAGTTTTAATAGTTTCAATATTATCTGAATAAAAAATATGTGTATTTGTTTATTAATTAGCTGTCATTTTTTATTAAGGTTATAATTATTGTTAATATTAAATTAAAAAATATAAATTATTAAATTTTAATACATAAAACTAAAGAATATATTTAAAAAAAAATAATAAAATATAATAAAACAAATTTGCTTATAAAGATCTACAAATATTAGTTCCGGATTCTTTCTACAGATGGCAGAAATGGTTTAAAACATACCTTGCAATCTGATTGGTCAATTGATTTGTCGATATTATTGATTTTCTCCCATTTATACGATACATCAACGTACTTGCTTACAACATAACATTATAAAATAGGTCACAATTTTCATCATAGAGTACAGCAGTAGTATTAAATTTTGGTAACAATTTTGAGAAAATCCATTTTCTAGCTGAATTAAAAGGTTTTCGAAAATGTTTGTCATAATAAAAAATATTTGTAGTTAAAAATAAAGGATAGTATTGTTAAAACTTTTTTTATTTTCTCTTTAATATCAGAGATAATGAATAAAAATAAAAATGTATCTGTGCCAAAAATGAAATATCATCAGAATTAAATTGTAGGAACTGTTTTCCATTTTTATTTATTATAATTATTATAATAATAATTATTAAAAATGGTCAGACAATGTGAAAAACACATCACTTCGTTATAAAAGAATATAAAAATTATAGTTCATATTACTGCCTATAGATGTCACAAGTGGTATTAATTTTTGGTAATTTGGACCAAAATTTGTCAAAATTTTGGTTTTATTCAATAAAAAAATTATATTTACTAAAAAGTATTATAAATTACAACATATTTAATGTTTTTAAATATTTTAGTATGCATAAAAATGATTATTAATATTTTATAAAATGTACCACGTATGTAGTACGAAGTTTTGCTGATAGAATGCAGTGGGGGTCTCGTATGTTATTAAAATTTTTAAAATATTCATTTTGCAACTAAACTATACACTTTTCAAAAACATTTATTTGAAACAAATTACTCAGAATTAAAAATTATAGATACTTTATAAGAAACTTTTTTTTAAATTCTTAAATTTTTTGTATACTAATTTTTATCAAAATATTTCAACGGATACATTTAATATTAAGCGTAAGTGGTACACCTCAGATTCATATCCACCCGTTTTTGGGTGTAAATATTTAGTTTATAGTGTTATTTTTAGTGTTAAATAGTAATAATAATAACTTTTGTGAAATAATGGCAATTTTAAGACAATAATAATTATGATTACGAGTAATTTCGTGTTAAACGGAACATTGATGGACCCTATAAGCCGAGTTCGTTACAACCAAGGTAGGAATAATCTTTTATTCATTCGGTTTTAGTATAATTTTTAATAATTTTAGAAATTATATGTAACATTTCGTATTTTGTCTGAAAGTTCAAGAGATGTCACTACTGATACAAAATAGGGTTTTTTTTACAAAATTTTCCCTAATTTTAAAAAGAAATTTCAAAATTTAACTTTGAAAAATTTATATTTATTAATATTATTGATAAATATAAATTATCCGAATTAAGAATCGTCCAATAAATATAAGAAATGTATTTGTTAATTATTTTGACATTTACAACAAAATGGCTGTGTTGTTTAACCATTTGCAAGCGTAATTTGCATAAATCGACTTTAAGGACCTTTTGAAGATATTTTTAATGAAGGATAATACCTGTAATGATGAATTAAGATCCCTAAACAAGTTTTTAGTGTGCTTGTTTACTTCTAAGTATAATATTATATATTTAATTTATATAAGACTATAATATCAAATGTTACTAGTGACAAATATTGACGTTAATCAGTGTTTTAAATTATTGTGGACAAATTTTTGACTATGTTTGTGTGTTTGAAGTGTGCTGAAAATATACAGGGACGAAATATCAACGGCTCCTTAGATTTTTGGTCCAAAATATCGACAACTGATACAAGGTAGGATGTTATGGTTTTACTAAAATAAGTAGGTCACTTCATTTTTGGGAAACTGAAAGGTTTTAGACAAAAATTTTATTAGGAAAAGTTGTTTACCCTGTAATTTGAGGTAGGGTTTATTTGAAACTTTCTTTAAAATTATGTTTTTTTTTATTTTGACACAAATAATTTGAAATAATTGCGTAGGCTTCCACAGTCTGAGTCATGAGAAATATTCGTTTTCCGGGAATGGACTGTGTCATATTTTGAGTCAGAGCTCAACGTTTCGCCCGCAGTCGTATGGGGCATCTTCAGGAGCAAGGGAGATAGTACTGTCTTAAACAAGGTTATCCGACGTGTCAACCACGCTAGAAGCCGAGTTTAAGCAACACGTCGGGTAACCTTGTAAACTGAGTCTCCCCCTCTTGTTGCTTAAACTCGGCCTCTAGCGTGGTTGACACGTTGGGTAACCTTGTTTAAGACAGTACTATCCCCCTTGCTCCTGAAGAAGCCCCATACGACTGCGGGCGAAACGTTGAGCTCTGACTCAAAATATGACACAGACCATTCCCGGAAAACGAATATTTCTCAACAAATATTTTGTAAATAAAACGAAAATTATTCAATTTTTATGCAGAAATCATTCAGAAAATTTTGAAACCAAGTATTTCTACCTTAGTCTAAAAGCTCTTAAATTTCATTTCAATTTTGAGAAACTGAAAGGTTTTAGACAAAAAATTTATTAGGAGAAGTTGTTTACCGTGTATCATACCACCATATAAATTTGTAGTTTTATTAATATAAACCCAAGAAACAACAGGGTATATTTTTAAGGTAGCATTTAAATATTCAATCAAATGCTTGACAAATACATAATTTACTTTCGAAATTGAATCAGTATGTTTAAATCTATAAAATTAATATTATACACCATTTGCTTGTTTGTTCATATACAGAGTGACCTGAAAAACGCGCCACTCAAAATAACTTTTTTAGGCGTAAGGGCTCACAATTCATGGTATTTGGTATGATGGTAGCGCTACCTGTATAACCGAAAGTGGCAATAACATATATTTCAAATGGGACACCTTTAACATATTTGGAATGTACGTAAAATTGTGAATTCAACGATGAGCTTGAAGCTAATTTATATTGAAGAAATAAATTACAAAAAATAAGAGAAAATTATAAATAATTAACCCAGTAAGCCATGGTAAGCCAGGCAAATTAATATCACTTCCGGTTAAACCGGAAAGGCAACGATTATGCCAAAAACAAAATATAATCCTTAGAATTAGTATCCCCGGATAAGCATACAAAATTTCAACTTAATATTTTGCACTGGGGAGATACTATCCACAATTAACTGATTTTCCATATAATACCCCATGTGTCGTGAAAATGACAAAATTGGATTATAGGGACCTTAAAATGTACTCATTTACTAAAATTTTGATATGCGATTTTTAGAACGATCCCTATACCTCCCTTACCAAGGCAGGTAAAAATAATTATAAATAAAAAAGAATATTTTGAATGGTCCGTTTTTTAATGACACCTTTTATATGTATACTTGTACTCTTCTAAATGGTTCAAAGTATCATTTTCCAGAATTACTATACTTGCGCCTAAAGTAATTTTGTTTAAATTTTTTCTTTTGTTTGCTAATATTTTTGTTTCTAAGTTTCCAAATTTTTGGGTTGTGTTCCATTTAGTAGTTTATATGTAATTTTGAAAACGCCATTTATTTATAAATTTCGTAAATATAATATGTATTATTATCGAATAATATATTTGTATTTTGATAAATTTGTAATGTAGAAAAATTAGTTTGAATTTGTTTAAAATTATTTGTATTTTGTGTTAGTAATATCCATGTATTTGGTATTAAAAATAATTTTTCATTGTTTGCCTGTAAAAAATACTTAATATTAACTTTAAATATAAACAAATAATACATTTAAATTAAAGACCTAAGTTCCATATTATAAAATCATATTTTCAACTTCCATCATTTATAGGTAAGTTAAGAATTAAAAATATATGTATGTTTAAAATGAAAATAAATTAATATTATCACAAAATAATTTTAAATTAATATGGTTTAATGTAAAAACAAGCAATGTTCCCATTTCGTATTTATTGGAATAATAATTCATTTAATTTCTATGTAAAATAAAATCAAAACATCTAGTACCATCTTGTGTTCAAATTTGAATTAATTACATACATATTTCATTCAAAAAATTGTAAGAAAATAGTGCAAAATCTTGCTGGTTCGCGTATTAATTTTTGTATATATTAATTCAAGATATTTTCTACTCTACGACAAGTAGTTCTATATATTTCAATTTCAAACAACAAGTGACAAGCAACAATGTAAATACAGAACTTTGGTTTGGACAAGTCTGCTACACCCCAGTGTTAACGAACGCGGAAAAGCATAAATTGACGATTTTATTATTAATTTATTTTATTGAATTTATTTACAAAAATTACGAATTTGGACACGTTGGTGCTGCCACCAAGCAACGAAAATTTTTACTATTAGGCGCATAGAATGTTTAAATATAATAATATAAAATACATTTTTGTATAAATGGTGTTATATATTTTTTTAAAGTAATTGTTGAGGTGTTTTCTCCATTATAGCTGTGAGTGCCTGTGAGGTGATGCTTGCTAAACCTTCTCATACAATAATATGCATAATATATTTATATTTAATAAATGATATGTTACCTCTTCAAGTATTTTATAAGATTTATTGCAGTCCAAATCCAAAATATATAAAATATTTTGATTCATATAATTATTATAATGATAATCTTCTGTGTTATGTATTACTATATGGATGTCATTTTCAAATATTGTATTATACAAATTAATTTTTACACCTAGAACAAAACATGTAACACTTACACCATTAAGGAGTTGTTAATCCGTGTGATACTTTCCAAATTTACATTGTACATCAAAAACTATATGTGTATACAAATGTTTATAAATTTTCAGCGTTAAATACAAATAAATTGTCAAATTCCATGATCAAGCGAATTTTTGAAAATAATTTTTAGAAATATGTGCCATGCCCGTAATTTTGTCTAGATATTTACAATAAAAGTAACAAAAATAAATTTTGGCTATCAGTTTTTGAGTAATTAACAAACTTATTAAAAAAGTGAATGACCATTTTTTGTTTATTTAGTTGTGACAAGCCGTAGGGCAAGAGTAGTACATTATTATTCATGTTTATGTACATTAATTTAAATAGTTTCTGTATCAAATTTTAACTGAATATTAAGGAGGCCATGTACTTTTATACCCAGTAAAAAAATTGGGGTGACAAGCCGTAGGGCAAGAGTAGTACAATATTTTCCATCTTTATGTACATTAATTTAAATAGTTTTCGTTACAAATTTTAACTGAAAATTAAGGAGGCCATATACTTTTATACCCAGTATCATATATAACTTCTGATTCTCTACAACTTTTGTCATATGCATTTTTTCGTAAAGTTGATGGTTTAGCAGATAATGATGTCACATCCAAGAATGGGTGGAAATTAAATTTTTCCGTATCAATTTTTAAAATATACGTATTTAGCTACATACATACCCAAAATTTTGTTATTTAATATTTTTAAATACGAGCGCTGTGAATTTTTAAAATTATTAAATTTTAATAGGCTGCTGAAAATCTCAGATTTTGATATTTATTTCTCGGAAACGGTAAGAGATAGAGATAAAGCGAATAGGACCTTTTTCATAGCAAATCGAATTCTAGGGGGGGGGGTGTATATTTAACTTTTTATCATACGACGTACCAGTTCCAAGTTACGACGACTTATATGAGTTTTAACGGGTTTTCAGCCTCTACACCCTTAATTTGGGAAAATATCGAAAAATGTTTAATATACGATTTACATAACTTCAAATTCTCTACAACTTTTTTTGTATGCATTTTTTTTGTAAAGTTGATAGTTTAGCAGATAACGATGTCACACCCCAAAATGGGTGAACATCCGATCTTTGGATATGGATTTTCGGAATCTACATATTTTTCCGCGTATACACCCAAAATTTGTTTTTTTAATTATTAAAAATAAGAAAAGTCTAAAATTGCCAAACCCAAAACTGGGTCAAACAGTAAAAATATTTTTAGTGTATCATATATAACTCTTGATTCTCTACAACTTTTGTCATATGCATATTTTTTGTCAAGTTGATGGTTTAGCAGATAATAATGTCACACCCAAGAATGGGTGGAAATTAAATTTTTCCGAATCGGTTTTTAAAATCTACGTATTTAGCTACATATATACCCAAAATTTTGTTATTTAATATTTTTAAATACGGGCGCTGTGAATTTTTTAAATTATAAATTTTAATAGGCTACTGAAAATCTCAGATTTTGATATTTATTTCTCGGAAACGGTAAGAGATAGAGATAAAGCGAATAGGACCTTTTTCATAGCAAATCGAATTCTAGGGGGGGGTGTACATTTAACTTTTTATCATACGACATACCAGTTCCAAGTTACGACGACTTATATGAGTTTTAACGGGTTTTCAGCCTCTACACCCTTAATTTAGGAAAATATCGAAAAATGTTTAATGTACTATCTACATAACTAAAGATTCTCTACAACTGTTGTCGTATGTATTTTTTTTTTGTAAAGTTGATAGTTTAGCAGATAATGTTATCACACCCTAAAATGGGTAAAAATTTAAATATTGGATATCGATTTTCGGAATCTACGTATTTTTCTGCGTATACATCAAAAATTTGGTTTTTTAATTATTAAATATAAGAAAAGTCCAAAATTGCTAAACCCAAAACTGGGTCAAATAGGAAAAATATTTTTGGTGTATCATATATTACTTTTGATTCTCTACAACTTTTGTCATATGCATTCTTTTTGTCAAGTTGATGGTTTAGCAGATAATAATGTCACACCCAAGAGTGGGAGGAAATTAAATTTTTCCGTATCGGTTTTTAAAATCTACGTATTTAGCTACATATATACCCAAAATTTTGTTAATTAATATTTTTAAATACGGGCGCTGTGAATTTTTTAAATTATAAATTTTAATAGGCTACTGAAAATCTCAGATTTTGATATTTATTTCTCGGAAACGGTAAGAGATAGAGATAAAGCGAATAGGACCTTTTTCATAGAATATCGAATTCTAGGGGGGGTGTACATTTAACTTTTTATCATACGACATACCAGTTCCAAATACCGACGACTTATATGAGTTTTAACGGGTTTTCAGCCTCTACACCCTTAATTTGGGAAAATATCGAAAAATGTTTAATGTACTATCTACATAACTTAAGATTCTCTACAACTTTTGTCGTATGTATTTTTTTTGTAAAGTTGATAGTTTAGCAGATAATGATATCACACCCTAAAAAGGGTAAAATTTTAAATCTTAAATATCGATTTTCAGAATCTACGTATTTTTTTGCGTATACATCCAAAATTTAGTTTTTTAATTATTTAAAATAAGAAAAGTCCAAAATTGCCAAACTCAAAACTGGGTCAAATAGAAAAAATTTTTTTGATGTATCATATATAACTTTTGATTCTCTACAACTTTTGTGATATGCATTTCTTTCGTCAAGTTGATGGTTTAGCAGGTAATAATGTCACACCCAAGAATGGGTGGAAATTAAATTTTTCCGTATCGGTTTTTAAAATCTACGTATTTAGCTACATATATACCCAAAATTTTGTTATTTAATATTTTTAAATACGGGCGCTGTGAATTTTTTAAATTATAAATTTTAATAGGCTACTGAAAATCTCAGATTTTGATATTTATTTCTCGGAAACGGTAAGAGATAGAGATAAAGCGAATAGGACCTTTTTCATGGCAAAATGAATTCTAGGGGGGGTGTGCATTTAACTTTTTATCATACGACATACCAGTTCCAAGTTACGACGACTTTTATGAGTTTTAACGGGTTTTCAGCCTCTACACCCTTAATTTGGGAAAATATCGAAAAATGTTTAATGTACTATCTACATAACTTAAGATTCTCTACAACTTTTGTCGTATGTATTTTTTTTGTAAAGTTGATAGTTTAGCAGATAACGATATCACACCCTAAAATGGGAAAAAATTGAAATCTTGGATATCTATTTTCGGAATCTACGTTTTTTCTGCGTATATACCCAAAATTTGGTTTTTCAATTATGAAAAATAAGAAAAGTCCAAAATTGCTAAACCCAAAACTGGGTCAAATAGAAAAAATAATTATGGTGCATCACATATAACTTTTGATTCTCTACAACTTTTGTCATATGCATTTTTTTCGTCAAGTTGATGGTTTAGCAGATATTAATGTCACACCCAAGAATGGGTAAAAATTAAATTTTTCCATATCGGTTTTCAAAATCTACGTGTTTAGCTACATATATACCAAAAATTTTGTTATTTAATATTTTTAAATACGGGCGCTGTGAATTTTTTAAATTATAAATTTTAATAGGCTACTGAAAATCTCAGATTTTGATATTTATTTCTCGGAAACGGTAAGAGATAGAGATAAAGCGAATAGGACCTTTTTCATAGCAAATTGAATTCTAGGGGGGGTGTATATTTAACTTTTTATCATACGACATACCAGTTCCAAGTTACGACGACTTATATGAGTTTTAACGGATTTTCAGCCTCTACACCCTTAATTTGGGAAAATATCGAAAAATGTTTAATGTACTATCTACATAACTTAAGATTCTCTATAACTTTTGTAGTATGTATTTTTTTTGTAAAGTTGATAGTTTAGCAGATAACGATATCACACCCTAAAATGGGTAAAAATTGAAATCTTGGATATCGATTTTCGGAATCTACGTAATTTTCTGCGTATATACCCAAAATTTAGTTTTTTAATTATTAAAAATAAGAAAAGTCCAAAATTGCTAAACCCAAAACTGGGTCAAATAGGAAAAATATTTTTGGTGTATCATATATAACTTTCAATTCTCTACAACTTTTGTTATATGCATTTTTTTCGTCAAGTTGATGGTTTAGCAGATATTAATGTCACACCCAAGAATGAGTGGAAATTAAATTTTTCCATATCGGTTTTCAAAATCTACGTATTTAGCTACATATATACTTAAAATTTTGTTATTTAATATTTTTAAATACGGGCGCTGTGAATTTTTTAAATTATAAATTTTAATAGGCTACTGAAAATCTCAGATTTTGATATTTATTTCTCGGAAACGGTAAGAGATAGGGATAAAGCGAATAGGACCTTTTTCATAGCTAATCGAATTCTAGGGGGGGTGTATATTTAACTTTTTATCATACGACATACCAGTTCCAAGTACCGACGACTTATATGAGTTTTAACGGGTTTTTAGCCTCTACACCCTTAATTTGGGAAAATATCGAAAAATGTTTAATGTACTATCTACATAACATAAGATTCTCTACAACTTTTGTCGTATGTATTTTTTTTGTAAAGTTGATAGTTTAGCAGATAATGATATCACACCCTAAAATGGGTAAAAATTTAAATCTTGGATATCGATTTTCGGAATCAACGTATTTTTCTGCGTATATATACAAAATTTGTTTTTTTACTTATTAAAAATAACAAAAGTCCAAAATTGCCAAACCCAAAACTGGGTCAAATAGAAAAAAAATGTTTAAGTATCATATATAACTTTTGATTCTCTACAACTTTTGTCATATGCATTTTTTTCGTCGAGTTGATGGTTTAGCAGATATTAATGTTACACCCAAGAATGGGTGGAAATTAAATTTTTCCATATCGGTTTTCAAAATCTACGTATTTAGCTACATATATACCCAAAATTTTGTTATTTAATATTTTTAAATACGGGCGCTGTGAATTTTTAAAATTATAAATTTTAATAGTCTACTGAAAATCTCAGATTTTGATATTTATATCTTGGAAACGGTACGAGATAGAGATAAAACGAATAGGACCTTTTTCATAGAAAATCGAATTCTAGGGGGGGTGTACATTTAACTTTTTATCATACGACATACCAGTTCCACGTTACGACGACTTATATGAGTTTTAACGGGTTTTCAGCCTCTACACCCTTAATGTGGGAAAATATCGAAAAATGTTTAATGTACTATCTACATAACTTAAGATTCTCTACAACTTTTGTCGTATGTATTTTTTTTGTAAAGTTGATAGTTTCGCAGATAATGATATCACACCCTAAAATGGGTAAAAATTTAAATATTGGATATCGAGTTTCGGAATCTACGTATTTTTTTGCGTATATATCCAAAATTTGGTTTTTTAATTATTAAAAATAAGAAAAGTCCAAAATTGCCAAACCCAAAACTGGGTCAAATAGAAAAATTATTTTTGATGTGTCATATATAACTTTTAATTCTCTACAACTTTTGTCATATGTATTTCTTTCGTCAAGTTGATGGTTTAGCAGGTAATAATGTCACACCCAAGAATGGATGGAAATTAAATTTTTGCGTATCGGTTTTTAAAATCTACGTAATTAGCTACATATATACCCAAAATTTTGTTATTTAATATTTTTAAATACGGGCGCTGTGAATTTTTTAAATTATAAATTTTAATAGGCTACCGAAAATCTCAGATTTTGATATTTATTTCTCGGAAACGGTAAGAGATAGAGATAAAGCGAATAGGACCTTTTTCATAGCAAATCGAATTCTAGGAGGGGTGTACATTTAACTTTTTATTATACGACGTACCAGTTTCACGTTACGACGACTTATATGACTTTTAACGGGTTTTCAGCCTCTACACCCTTAATTTGGGAAAACATCGAAAAATGTTTAATGTACTATCTACATAACTAAAGATTCTCTACAACTTTTGTCGTATGTATTTTTTTTTGTAAAGTTGATAGTTTAGCAGATAATGTTATCACACCCTAAAATGGGTAAAAATTTAAATATTGGATATCGATTTTCGGAATCTACGTATTTTTCTGCGTATACATCAAAAATTTGGTTTTTTAATTATTAAAAATAAGAAAAGTCCAAAATTGCGAAACCCAAAACTGGGTCAAATAGGAATAATATTTTTAGAGTATCATATATTACTTTTGATTCTCTACAACTTTTGTCATATGCATTCTTTTTGTCAAGTTGATGGTTTAGCAGATAATAATGTCACACCCAAGAATGGGTGGAAATTAAATTTTTCCATATCGGTTTTCAAAATCTACGTATATAGCTGCATATATACCCAAAATTTTGTTATTTAATATTTTTAAATACGGGCGCTGTGAATTTTTTAAATTATAAATTTTAATAGGCCACTGAAAATCTCAGATTTTGATATTTATTTCTCGGAAACGGTAAGAGATAGAGATAAAGCGAATATGACCTTTTTCATAGCAAATCGAATTCTAGGGGGGGTGTACATTTAACTTTTTATCATACGACATAGCAGTTCCAAGTTACGACGACTTATATGAGTTTCAACGGGTTTTCAGCCTCTACACCCTTAATTTGGGAAAATATCGAAAAATGTTTAATGTACTA
Source organism: Harpalus rubripes (assembly GCA_963082715.1). Taxonomy (NCBI): domain Eukaryota; kingdom Metazoa; phylum Arthropoda; class Insecta; order Coleoptera; family Carabidae; genus Harpalus; species Harpalus rubripes. The sequence goes on from OY720465.1 coordinate 36,381,198, forward strand.
TCTACATATCTTAAGATTCTCTACAACTTTTGTCGTATGTATTTTTTTGTAAAGTTGATAGTTTAGCAGATAACGATATCACACCCTAAAATGGGTAAAAGTTGAAATCTTGGATATCGATTTTCGGAATCTACGTATTTTTCTGCGTATATACCCAAAATTTGGTCTTTCAATTATGAAAAATAAGAAAAGTCCAAAATTGCTAAACCCAAAACTGGGTCAAATAAAAAAAATATTTTTGGTGTATCATATATATCTTTTAATTCTCTACAATTTTTGTCATATGCATTTTTTTGTCAAGTTGATGGTTTAGCAGATATTAATGTCACACCCAAGAATGGGTAAAAATTAAATTTTTCCATATCGGTTTTCAAAATCTACGTATTTAGCTACATATATACCAAAAGTTTTGTTATTTAATATTTTTAAATACGGGCGCTGTGAATTTTTTAAATTATAAATTTTAATAGGCTACTGAAAATCTCAGATTTTGATATTTATTTCTCGGAAACGGTAAGAGATAGAGATAAAGCGAATAGGACCTTTTTCATAGAAAATCGAATTCTATGGGGGGTGTACATTTAACTTTTTATCATACGACATACCAGTTCCAAGTTACGACGACTTATATGAGTTTTAACGGGTTTTCAGCCTCTACACCCTTAATTTGGAAAAATATCGAAAAATGTTTAATGTATTATCTACATAACTTAAGATTCTCTACAACTTTTGTCGTATGTATTTTTTTTGTAAAGTTGATAGTTTAGCAGATAACGATATCACACCCTAAAATGGGTAAAAATTGAAATCTTGGATATCGATTTTCGGAATTTATGTATTTCTCTGCGTATATACCCAAAATTTGGTTTTTCAATTATGAAAAATAAGAAAACTCTAAAATTGCTAAACCCAAAACTGGGTCAAATAGAAAAAATAATTTTGGTGTATCACATATAACTTTTGATTCTCTACAACTTTTGTCATATGCATTTTTTTCGTCAAGTTGATGGTTTAACAGATAATAATGTCACACCCAAGAATGGGGGGAAATTAAATTTTTCCGTATCGGTTTTTAAAATCTACGTATTTAGCTACATATATACCTAAAATTTTGTTATTTAATATTTTTAAATACGGGCGCTGTGAATTTTTAAATTATAAATTTTAATAGGCTACTGAAAATCTCAGATTTTGATATTTATTTCTCGGAAACGGTAAGAGATAGAGATAAAGCAAATAGAACCTTTTTCATAGCAAATTGAATTCTAGGGGGGGGTGTACATTTAACTTTTTATCATACGACATACCAGTTCCAAGTTACGACGACTTATATGATTTTTAACGGATTTTCAGCCTCTACACCCTTAATTTGGGAAAATATCGAAAAATGTTTAATGTACTATCTACATAACTTAAGATTCTCTACAACTTTTGTCGTATGTATTTTTTTTGTAAAGTTGATAGTTTAGCAGATAACGATGTCACACCCTAAAATGGGTAAAAATTTAAATCTTGGATATCGATTTTCGGAATCAACGTATTTTTCTGCGTATACATCCAAAATTTGGTTTTTTAATTATTAAAAATAACAAAAGTCTAAAATTGCCAAACCCAAAACTGGGTCAAATAGAAAAAAAATTTTTGATGTATCATATATAACTTTTGATTTTCTACAACTTTTGTCATATGCATTTTTTTTGTCAAGTTGATGGTTTAGCAGATATTAATGTTACACCCAAGAATGGGTGGAAATTAAATTTTTCCATATCGGTTTTCAAAATCTACGTATTTAGCTACATATATACCCAAAATTTTGTTATTTAATATTATTAAATACGGGCGCTGTGAATTTTTAAATTATAAATTTTAATAGGCTACTGAAAATCTCAGATTTTGATATTTATTTCTCGGAAACGATAAGAGATAGAGATAAAACGAATAGAACCTTTTTCATAGCAAATCGAATTCTAGGGGGAGTGTGCATTTAACTTTTTATCATACGACATACCAGTTCCACGTTACGACGACTTATATGAGTTTTAACGGGTTTTCAGCCTCTACACCCTTAATGTGGGTAAATATCGAAAAATGTTTAATGTACTATCTACATAACATAAGATTCTCTACAAGTTTTGTCGTATGTATTTTTTTTGTAAAGTTGATAGTTTAGCAGATAATGATATCACACCCTAAAATGGGTAAAAATTGAAATCTTGGATATCGATTTTCGGAATCTACGTAGTTTTCTGCGTATATACCCAAAATTTCGTTTTTTAATTATTAAAAATAAGAAAAGTCCAAATTGCTAAACCCAAAACTGGGTCAAATAGGAAAAATATTTTTGGTGTATCATATATAACTTTCAATTCTCTAAACCTTTTGTCATATGCATTTTTTTCGTCAAGTGGATGGTTTAGCAGATATTAATGTCACACCCAAGAATGGGTGGAAATTAAATTTTTCTATATCGGTTTTCAAAATCTACGTATTTAGCTACATATATACCCAAAATTTTGTTATTTATTATTTTTAAATACGGGCGCTGTGAATTTTTTAAATTTTAAATTTTAATAGGCTACTGAAAATCTCAGATTTTGATATTTATTTCTCGGAAACGGTAAGAGATAGAGATAAAACGATTAGGACCTTTTTCATAGCAAATCGTATTCTAGGGGGAGTGTACATTTAACTTTTTATCATACGACATACCAGTTCCACGTTACGACGACTTATATGAGTTTTAACGGGTTTTCAGCCTCTACACCGTTAATGTGGGAAAATATCGAAAAATGTTTAATGTACTATCTACATAACTTAAGATTCTCCACAACTTTTGTCGTATGTATTTTTTTTGTAAAGTTGATAGTTTAGCAGATAATGATATCACACCCTAAAATGGGTACAAATTTAAATCTTGGATATCGATTTTCGGAATCAACGTATTTTTCTGCGTATAGATCCAAAATTTGGTTTTTTAATTATTAAAAATAACAAAAGTCCAAAATTGCCAAACCCAAAACTGGGTCAAATAGAAAAAAAAATTTTGATGTATCATATATAACTTTTGATTTTCTACAACTTTTGTCATATGCATTTTTTTCGTCAAGTTGATGGTTTAGCAGATATTAATGTTACACCCAAGAATGGGTGGAAATTTAATTTTTCCATATCGGTTTTCAAAATCTACGTATTTAGCTACATATATATCCAAAATTTTGTTATTTTATTTTTTTAAATACGGGCGCTGTGAATTTTTAAAATTTTAAATTTTAATAGGCTACTGAAAATCTCAGATTTTGATATTTATTTCTCGGAAACGGTAAGAGATAGAGATAAAACGATTAGGACCTTTTTCATAGCAAATCGAATTCTAGGGGGAGTGTACATTTAACTTTTTATCATACGACATACCAGTTCCACGTTACGACGACTTATATGAGTTTTAACGGGTTATCAGCCTCTACACCCTTAATGTGGGAAAATATGGAAAAATGTTTAATGTACTATCTACATAACTTAAGATTCCCTACAACTTTTGTAGTATGTATTTTTTTGTAAAGTTGATAGTTTAGCAGATAACGATATCACACCCTAAAATGGGTAAAAATTGAAATCTTGGATATCGATTTTCGGAATCTACGTAGTTTTCTGCGTATATACCCAAAATTTCGTTTTTTAATTATTAAAAATAAGAAAAGTCCAAAATTGCTAACCCCAAAACTGGGTCAAATAGGAAAAATATTTTTGGTGTATCATATATAACTTTCAATTCTCTACAACTTTTGTCATATGCATTTTTTTCGTCAAGTGGATGGTTTAGCAGATATTAATGTCACACCCAAGAATGGGTAAAAATTAAATTTTTCCATATCGGTTTTCAAAATCTACGTATTTAGCTACATATATACCCAAAATTTTGTTATTTAATATTTTTAAATACGGGCGCTGTGAATTTTTTAAATTATAAATTTTAATAGGCTACTGAAAATCTCAGATTTTGATATTTATTTCTCGGAAACGGTAAGAGATAAAGATAAAACGATTAGGACCATTTTCATAGCAAATCGAATTCTAGGGGGAGTGTACATTTAACTTTTTATCATACGACATACCAGTTCCACGTTACGACGACTTATATGAGTTTTAACGGGTTTTCAGCCTCTACACCCTTAATGTGGGAAAATATCGAAAAATGTTTAATGTACTATCTACATAACTTAAGATTCTCTACAACTTTTGTCGTATGTATTTTTTTTGTAAAGTTGATAGTTTAGCAGATAATGATATCACACCCTAAAAAGGGTAAAATTTTAAATCTTAAATATCGATTTTCAGAATCTACGTATTTTTTTGCGTATACATCCAAAATTTAGTTTTTTAATTATTAAAAATAAGAAAAGTCCAAAATTGCCAAACCCAAAACTGGGTCAAATAGAAAAAATATTTTTGATGTATCATATATAACTTTTGATTCTCTACAACTTTTGTCATATGCATTTCTTTCGTCAAGTTGATGGTTTAGCAGGTAATAATGTCACACCCAAGAATGGGTGGAAATTAAATTTTTCCGTATCGGTTTTTAAAATCTACGTATTTAGCTACATAAATACCCAATATTTTGTTATTTAATATTTTTAAATACGGGCGCTGTGAAGTTTTTAAATTATAAATTTTAATAGGCTACTGAAAATCTCAGATTTTGATATTTATTTCTCGGAAACGGTAAGAGATAGAGATAAAGCGAATAGGACCTTTTTCATAGCAAATTGAATTCTAGGGGGGGTGTACATTTAACTTTTTATCATACGACATACCAGTTCCAAGTTACGACGACTTATATGAGTTTTAACAAATTTTCAGCCTCTACACCCTTAATTTGGGAAAATATCAAAAAATGTTTAATGTACTATCTACATAACCTAAGATTCTCTACAACTTTTGTAGTATGTATTTTTTTTGTAAAGTTGATAGTTTAGCAGATAACGATATCACACCCTAAAATGGGTAAAAATTGAAATCTTGAATATCGATTTTCGGAATCTACGTAGTTTTCTGCGTATATATCCAAAATTTAGTTTTTTAATTATTAAAAATAAGAAAAGTCCAAAATTGCTAAACCCAAAACTGGGTCAAATAGGAAAAATATTTTTGGTGTGTCATATATAACTTTCAATTCTCTACAACTTTTGTGATATGCATTTTTTTCGTCAAGTTGATGGTTTAGCAGATATTAATGTCACACCCAAGAATGGGTGGAAATTAAATTTTTCCATATCGGTTTTCAAAATCTACGTATTTAGCTACATATATACCCAAAATTTTGTTATTTAATATTTTTAAATACGGGCGCTGTGAATTTTTTAAATTATAAATTTTAATAGGCTACTGAAAATCTCAGATTTTGATATTTATTTCTCGGAAACGGTAAGAGATAGAGATAAAGCGAATAGGACCTTTTTCATAGCAAATCGAATTCTAGGGGGGGTGTACATTTAACTTTTTATCGTACGACATACCAGTTCCAAGTACCGACGACTTATATGAGTTTTAACGGGTTTTCAGCCTCTACACCCTTAATTTGGGAAAATATCGAAAAATGTTTAATTTACTATCTACATAACATAAGATTCTCTACAACTTTTGTCGTATGTATTTTTTTTGTAAAGTTGATAGTTTAGCAGATAATGATATCACACCCTAAAATGGGTAAAAATTTAAATCTTGGATATCGATTTTCGGAATCAACGTATTTTTCTGCTTATATATCCAAAATTTGGTTTTTTACTTATTAAAAATAACAAAAGTCCAAAATTGCCAAACCCAAAACTGGGTCAAATAGAAAATTTTTTTTTAATGTATCATATATAACTTTTGATTTTCTACAACTTTTGTCATATGCATTTTTTTCGTCAAGTTGATGGTTTAGCAGATATTAGTGTTACACCCAAGAATGGGTGGAAATTAAATTTTTCCATATCGGTTTTCAAAATCTACGTATTTAGCTACATATATACCCAAAATTTTGTTATTTAATATGGGCGCTGTGAATTTTTAAAATTATAAATTTTAATAGTCTACTGAAAATCTCAGATTTTGATATTTATTTCTCGGAAACGGTAAGAGATAGAGATAAAACGAATAGGACCTTTTTCATAGCAAATCGAATTCTAGTGGGAGTGTACATTTAACTTTTTATCATACGACATACCAGTTCCACGTTACGACGACTTATATGAGTTTTAACGGGTTTTCAGCCTCTACACCCTTAATGTGGGAAAATATCGAAAAATGTTTAATGTACTATCTACATAACTTAAGATTCTCTACAACTTTTGTCGTATGTATTTTTTTTGTAAAGTTGATAGTTTAGCAGATAATGATATCACACCCTAAAATGGGTAAAAATTTAAATCTTAAATATCGATTTTCGGAATCAACGTATTTTTTTGCGTATACATCCAAAATTTGGTTTTTTAATTATTAAAAATAAGAAAAGTCCAAAATTGCCAAACCCAAAACTGGGTCAAATAGAAAAAATATTTTTGATGTGTCATATATAACTTTTTATTCTCTACAACTTTTGTGATATGCATTTTTTTCGTCAAGTTGATGGTTTAGCAGATATTAATGTCACACCCAAGAATGGGTGGAAATTAAATTTTTCCATATCGGTTTTCAAAATCTACGTATTTAGCTACATATATACCAAAAGTTTTGTTATTTAATATTTTTAAATACGGTCGCTGTGAATTTTTTAAATTATAAATTTTAATAGGCTACTGAAAATCTCAGATTTTGATATTTATTTCTCGGAAACGGTAAGAGATAGAGATAAAGCGAATAGGACCTTTTTCATAGAAAATCGAATTCTATGGGGGGTGTACATTTAACTTTTTATCATACGACATACCAGTTCCAAGTTACGACGACTTATATGATTTTTATCGGATTTTCAGCCTCTACACCCTTAATTTGGGAAAATATCGAAAAATGTTTAATGTACTATCTACATAACTTAAGATTCTCTACAACTTTTGTCGTATGTATTTTTTTTGTAAAGTTGATAGTTTAGCAGATAACGATGTCACACCCTAAAATGGGTAAAAATTTAAATCTTGGATATCGATTTTCGGAATCAACGTATTTTTCTGCGTATACATCCAAAATTTGGTTTTTTAATTATTAAAAATAACAAAAGTCTAAAATTGCCAAACCCAAAACTGGGTCAAATAGAAAAAAATTTTTTGATGTATCATATATAACTTTTGATTTTCTACAACTTTTGTCATATGCATTTTTTTTGTCAAGTTGATGGTTTAGCAGATATTAATGTTACACCCAAGAATGGGTGGAAATTAAATTTTTCCATATCGGTTTTCAAAATCTACGTATTTAGCTACATATATACCCAAAATTTTGTTATTTAATATTTTTAAATACGGGCGCTGTGAATTTTTTAAATTATAAATTTTAATAGGCTACTGAAAATCTCAGATTTTGATATTTATTTCTCGGAAACGATAAGAGATAGAGATAAAACGAATAGGACCTTTTTCATAGCAAATCGAATTCTAGGGGGAGTGTGCATTTAACTTTTTATCATACGACATACCAGTTCCACGTTACGACGACTTATATGAGTTTTAACGGGTTTTCAGCCTCTACACCCTTAATGTGGGTAAATATCGAAAAATGTTTAATGTACTATCTACATAACATAAGATTCTCTACAAGTTTTGTCGTATGTATTTTTTTTGTAAAGTTGATAGTTTAGCAGATAATGATATCACACCCTAAAATGGGTAAAAATTGAAATTTTGGATATCGATTTTCGGAATCTACGTAGTTTTCTGCGTATATACCCAAAATTTCGGTTTTTAATTATTAAAAATAAGAAAAGTCCAAAATTGCTAAACCCAAAACTGGGTCAAATAGGAAAAATATTTTTGGTGTATCATATATAACTTTCAATTCTCTAAACCTTTTGTCATATGCATTTTTTTCGTCAAGTGGATGGTTTAGCAGATATTAATGTCACACCCAAGAATGGGTGGAAATTAAATTTTTCTATATCGGTTTTCAAAATCTACGTATTTAGCTACATATATACCCAAAATTTTGTTATTTATTATTTTTAAATACGGGCGCTGTGAATTTTTTAAATTATAAATTTTAATAGGCTACTGAAAATCTCAGATTTTGATATTTATTTCTCGGAAACGGTAAGAGATAGAGATAAAACGATTAGGACCTTTTTCATAGCAAATCGTATTCTAGGGGGAGTGTACATTTAACTTTTTATCATACGACATACCAGTTCCACGTTACGACGACTTATATGAGTTTTAACGGGTTTTCAGCCTCTACACCGTTAATGTGGGAAAATATCGAAAAATGTTTAATGTACTATCTACATAACTTAAGATTCTCCACAACTTTTGTCGTATGTATTTTTTTTGTAAAGTTGATAGTTTAGCAGATAATGATATCACACCCTAAAATGGGTACAAATTTAAATCTTGGATATCGATTTTCGGAATCAACGTATTTTTCTGCGTATAGATCCAAAATTTGGTTTTTTAATTATTAAAAATAACAAAAGTCCAAAATTGCCAAACCCAAAACTGGGTCAAATAGAAAAAAAAATTTTGATGTATCATATATAACTTTTGATTTTCTAAAACTTTTGTCATATGCATTTTTTTTGTCAAGTTGATGTTTTAGCAGATATTAATGTTACACCCAAGAATGGGTGGAAATTAAATTTTTCCATATCGGTTTTCAAAATCTACGTATTTAGCTACATATATACCCAAAATTTTGTTATTTAATATTTTTAAATACGGGCGCTGTGAATTTTTAAAATTATAAATTTTAATAGGCTACTGAAAATCTCAGATTTTGATATTTATTTCTCGGAAACGATAAGAGATAGAGATAAAACGAATAGGACCTTTTTCATAGCAAATCGAATTCTAGGGGGAGTGTGTATTTAACTTTTTATCATACGACATACCAGTTCCACGTTACGACGACTTATATGAGTTTTAACGGGTTTTCAGCCTCTACACCCTTAATGTGGGTAAATATCGGAAAATGTTTAATGTACTATCTACATAACATAAGATTCTCTACAACTTTTGTCGTATGTATTTTTTTTGTAAAGTTGATAGTTTAGCAGATAATGATATCACACCCTAAAATGGGTAAAAATTTATATCTTGGGTATCGATTTTCGGAATCAACGTATTTTTCTGCGTATATATCCAAAATTTGGTTTTTTAATTATTGAAAATAACAAAAGTCCAAAATTGCCAAACCCAAAACTGGGTCAAATAGAAAAAAAAAATTTGATGTATCATATATAACTTTTGATTTTCTACAACTTTTGTCATATGCATTTTTTTCGTCAAGTTGATGGTTTAGCAGATATTAATGTTACACCCAAGAATGGGTGGAAATTTAATTTTTCCATATCGGTTTTCAAAATCTACGTATTTAGCTACATATATATCCAAAATTTTGTTATTTTATTTTTTTAAATACGGGCGCTGTGAATTTTTAAAATTTTAAATTTTAATAGGCTACTGAAAATCTCAGATTTTGATATTTATTTCTCGGAAACGGTAAGAGATAGAGATAAAACGATTAGGACCTTTTTCATAGCAAATCGAATTCTAGGGGGAGTGTACATTTAACTTTTTATCATACGACATACCAGTTCCACGTTACGACGACTTATATGAGTTTTAACGGGTTATCAGCCTCTACACCCTTAATGTGGGAAAATATGGAAAAATGTTTAATGTACTATCTACATAACTTAAGATTCCCTACAACTTTTGTAGTATGTATTTTTTTGTAAAGTTGATAGTTTAGCAGATAACGATATCACACCCTAAAATGGGTAAAAATTGAAATCTTGGATATCGATTTTCGGAATCTACGTAGTTTTCTGCGTATATACCCAAAATTTCGTTTTTTAATTATTAAAAATAAGAAAAGTCCAAAATTGCTAACCCCAAAACTGGGTCAAATAGGAAAAATATTTTTGGTGTATCATATATAACTTTCAATTCTCTACAACTTTTGTCATATGCATTTTTTTCGTCAAGTGGATGGTTTAGCAGATATTAATGTCACACCCAAGAATGGGTGGAAATTAATTTTTTCCATATCGGTTTTCAAAATCTACGTATTTAGCTACATATATACCCAAAATTTTGTTATTTAATATTTTTAAATACGGGCGCTGTGAATTTTTTAAATTATAAATTTTAATAGGCTACTGAAAATCTCAGATTTTGATATTTATTTCTCGGAAACGGTAAGAGATAAAGATAAAACGATTAGGACCATTTTCATAGCAAATCGAATTCTAGGGGGAGTGTACATTTAACTTTTTATCATACGACATACCAGTTCCACGTTACGACGACTTATATGAGTTTTAACGGGTTTTCAGCCTCTACACCCTTAATGTGGGAAAATATCGAAAAATGTTTAATGTACTATCTACATAACTTAAGATTCTCTACAACTTTTGTCGTATGTATTTTTTTTGTAAAGTTGATAGTTTAGCAGATAATGATATCACACCCTAAAAAGGGTAAAATTTTAAATCTTAAATATCGATTTTCAGAATCTACGTATTTTTTTGCGTATACATCCAAAATTTAGTTTTTTAATTATTTAAAATAAGAAAAGTCCAAAATTGCCAAACCCAAAACTGGGTCAAATAGAAAAAATATTTTTGATGTATCATATATAACTTTTGATTCTTTACAACTTTTGTCATATGCATTTCTTTCGTCAAGTTGATGGTTTAGCAGGTAATAATGTCACACCCAAGAATGGGTGGAAATTAAATTTTTCCGTATCGGTTTTTAAAATCTACGTATTTAGCTACATAAATACCCAATATTTTGTTATTTAATATTTTTAAATACGGGCGCTGTGAAGTTTTTAAATTATAAATTTTAATAGGCTACTGAAAATCTCAGATTTTGATATTTATTTCTCGGAAACGGTAAGAGATAGAGATAAAGCGAATAGGACCTTTTTCATAGCAAATTGAATTCTAGGGGGGGTGTACATTTAACTTTTTATCATACGACATACCAGTTCCAAGTTACGACGACTTATATGAGTTTTAACAAATTTTCAGCCTCTACACCCTTAATTTGGGAAAATATCAAAAAATGTTTAATGTACTATCTACATAACTTAAGATTCTCTACAACTTTTGTAGTATGTATTTTTTTTGTAAAGTTGATAGTTTAGCAGATAACGATATCACACCCTAAAATGGGTAAAAATTGAAATCTTGAATATCGATTTTCGGAATCTACGTAGTTTTCTGCGTATATATCCAAAATTTAGTTTTTTAATTATTAAAAATAAGAAAAGTCCAAAATTGCTAAACCCAAAACTGGGTCAAATAGGAAAAATATTTTTGGTGTGTCATATATAACTTTCAATTCTCTACAACTTTTGTGATATGCATTTTTTTCGTCAAGTTGATGGTTTAGCAGATATTAATGTCACACCCAAGAATGGGTGGAAATTAAATTTTTCCATATCGGTTTTCAAAATCTACGTATTTAGCTACATATATACCCAAAATTTTGTTATTTAATATTTTTAAATACGGGCGCTGTGAATTTTTTAAATTATAAATTTTAATAGGCTACTGAAAATCTCAGATTTTGATATTTATTTCTCGGAAACGGTAAGAGATAGAGATAAAGCGAATAGGACCTTTTTCATAGCAAATCGAATTCTAGGGGGGGTGTACATTTAACTTTTTATCGTACGACATACCAGTTCCAAGTACCGACGACTTATATGAGTTTTAACGGGTTTTCAGCCTCTACACCCTTAATTTGGGAAAATATCGAAAAATGTTTAATTTACTATCTACATAACATAAGATTCTCTACAACTTTTGTCGTATGTATTTTTTTTGTAAAGTTGATAGTTTAGCAGATAATGATATCACACCCTAAAATGGGTAAAAATTTAAATCTTGGATATCGATTTTCGGAATCAACGTATTTTTCTGCTTATATATCCAAAATTTGGTTTTTTACTTATTAAAAATAACAAAAGTCCAAAATTGCCAAACCCAAAACTGGGTCAAATAGAAAATTTTTTTTTAATGTATCATATATAACTTTTGATTTTCTACAACTTTTGTCATATGCATTTTTTTCGTCAAGTTGATGGTTTAGCAGATATTAGTGTTACACCCAAGAATGGGTGGAAATTTAATTTTTCCATATCGGTTTTCAAAATCTACGTATTTAGCTACATATATACCCAAAATTTTGTTATTTAATATGGGCGCTGTGAATTTTTAAAATTATAAATTTTAATAGTCTACTGAAAATCTCAGATTTTGATATTTATTTCTCGGAAACGGTAAGAGATAGAGATAAAACGAATAGGACCTTTTTCATAGCAAATCGAATTCTAGTGGGAGTGTACATTTAACTTTTTATCATACGACATACCAGTTCCACGTTACGACGACTTATATGAGTTTTAACGGGTTTTCAGCCTCTACACCCTTAATGTGGGAAAATATCGACAAATGTTTAATGTACTATCTACATAACTTAAGATTCTCTACAACTTTTGTCGTATGTATTTTTTTTGTAAAGTTGATAGTTTAGCAGATAATGATATCACACCCTAAAATGGGTAAAAATTTAAATCTTAAATATCGATTTTCGGAATCAACGTATTTTTTTGCGTATACATCCAAAATTTGGTTTTTTAATTATTAAAAATAAGAAAAGTCCAAAATTGCCAAACCCAAAACTGGGTCAAATAGAAAAAATATTTTTGATGTGTCATATATAACTTTTTATTCTCTACAACTTTTGTCATATGCATTTCTTTCGTCAAGTTGATGGTTTAGCAGGTAATAATGTCACACCCAAGAATGGGTGGAAATTTAATTTTTCCGTATCGGTTTTTAAAACCTACGTATTTAGCTACATATATACCCAAAATTTTGTTATTTAATATTTTTAAATACGGGCGCTGTGAATTTTTTAAATTATAAATTTTAATAGGCTACTGAAAATCTCAGATTTTGATATTTATTTCTCGGAAACGGTTAGAGATAGAAATAAAGCGAATAGGACCTTTTTCATGGCAAAATGAATTCTAGGGGGGGTGTGCATTTAACTTTTTATCATACGACATACCAGTTCTAAGTTAACACGACTTTTATGAGTTTTAACGGGTTTTCAGCCTCTACACCCTTAATTTGGGAAAATATCGAAAAATGTTTAATTTACTATCTACATAACATAAGATTCTCTACAACTTTTGTCGTATGTATTTTTTTTGTAAAGTTGATAGTTTAGCAGATAATGATATCACACCCTAAAATGGGTAAAAATTTAAATCTTGGATATCGATTTTCGGAATCAACGTATTTTTCTGCTTATATATCCAAAATTTGGTTTTTTACTTATTAAAAATAACAAAAGTCCAAAATTGCCAAACCCAAAACTGGGTCAAATAGAAATTTTTTTTTTAATGTATCATATATAACTTTTGATTTTCTACAACTTTTGTCATATGCATTTTTTTCGTCAAGTTGATGGTTTAGCAGATATTAGTGTTACACCCAAGAATGGGTGGAAATTAAATTTTTCCATATCGGTTTTCAAAATCTACGTATTTAGCTACATATATACCCAAAATTTTGTTATTTAATATGGGCGCTGTGAATTTTTAAAATTATAAATTTTAATAGTCTACTGAAAATCTCAGATTTTGATATTTATTTCTCGGAAACGGTAAGAGATAGAGATAAAACGAATAGGACCTTTTTCATAGCAAATCGAATTCTAGTGGGAGTGTACATTTAACTTTTTATCATACGACATACCAGTTCCACGTTACGACGACTTATATGAGTTTTAACGGGTTTTCAGCCTCTACACCCTTAATGTGGGAAAATATCGAAAAATGTTTAATGTACTATCTACATAACTTAAGATTCTCTACAACTTTTGTCGTATGTATTTTTTTTGTAAAGTTGATAGTTTAGCAGATAATGATATCACACCCTAAAATGGGTAAAAATTTAAATCTTAAATATCGATTTTCGGAATCAACGTATTTTTTTGCGTATACATCCAAAATTTGGTTTTTTAATTATTAAAAATAAGAAAAGTCCAAAATTGCCAAACCCAAAACTGGGTCAAATAAAAAAAATATTTTTGATGTGTCATATATAACTTTTTATTCTCTACAACTTTTGTCATATGCATTTCTTTCGTCAAGTTGATGGTTTAGCAGGTTATAATGTCACACCCAAGAATGGGTGGAAATTAAATTTTTCCGTATCGGTTTTTAAAATCTACGTATTTAGCTACATAAATACCCAATATTTTGTTATTTAATATTTTTAAATACGGGCGCTGTGAAGTTTTTAAATTATAAATTTTAATAGGCTACTGAAAATCTCAGATTTTGATATTTATTTCTCGGAAACGGTAAGAGATAGAGATAAAGCGAATAGGACCTTTTTCATAGCAAATTGAATTCTAGGGGGGGTGTACATTTAACTTTTTATCATACGACATACCAGTTCCAAGTTACGACGACTTATATGAGTTTTAACGGATTTTCAGCCTCTACACCCTTAATTTGGGAAAATATCTCATTTTCTATATTTTTGTCTGTGGCTTTTAAACGGTTACAGCTAGCAACGTGTGCGTTGCAAATTTGGAACCTACACAAAATTCTCTAGCATATACATCAGCAGAGATATTTGTATATAGGCTGTTCCAATAGTAACAGGCTGTTAAATATATACTTATTTTTGAATAATTTTTAATATAAACGATGAATTTTTTTCTATCTCATTTTCTCTATTTTTGTCTGTAGCTTCTAAACGGTTAAAGATAGCAACGTGCACGTTGCAAATTTGGAATCTACATGAAATTCTCTATAACATACATCAGCAAAGATATTTATATATAGGCTGTTCCAATAGTTACAGGCTGTTAAACGTACACTTATTTTGGAATAATTTTTATTATAAACGATGAATTTTTGTCTATCTCATTTTCTCGATTTTTGTCTGTAGCTTCTAAACGGTTAAAGATAGCAACGTGCACGTTGCAAATTTGGAATCTACATGAAATTCTCTATAATATACATCAGCAGAGATATTTGTATATAGGCTGTTCCAATAGTAACAGGCTGTTAAATATATACTTATTTTTGAATAATTTTTAATATAAACGATGAATTTTTGTCTATCTCATTTTCTCGATTTTTGTCTGTAGCTTCTAAACGGTTAAAGATAGCAACGTGCACGTTGCAAATTTGGAATCTACATGAAATTCTCTATAACATACATCAGCAGAGATATTTATATATAGGCCGCTCCAATAGCTACAGGCTGTTAAACGTACACTTATTTTGGAATAATTTTTATTATAAACGATGAATTTTTGTGTAGCTCATTTTCTATATTTTTGTCTGTAGCTTTTAAACGGTTAAAACTAGCAACGTGCACGATGCAAATTTGGAATCTACATGAAATTCTCTATAACATACATCAGCAGAGATATTTATATATAGGCTGTTCCAATAGTTACAGGCTGTTAAACGTACACTTATTTTGGAATAATTTTTATTATAAACGATGAATTTTTGTCTAGCTCATTTTCTATATTTTTGTCTGTGGCTTTTAAACGGTTAAAGCTAGCAACGTGCACGTTGCAAATTTGGAATCTACATGAAATTCTCTATAATATACATCAGCAGAGATATTTGTTTATAGGCTGTTCCAATAGTAACAGGCTGTTAAATATATACTTATTTTTGAATAATTTTTAATATAAACGATGAATTTTTGTCTATCTCATTTTCTCTATTTTTGTCTGTAGCTTCTAAACGGTTAAAGATAGCAACGTGCACGTTGCAAATTTGGAATCTACATGAAATTCTCTATAACATACATCAGCAGAGATATTTATATATAGGCTGTTCCAATAGTTACAGGCTGTTAAACGTACACTTATTTTGGAATAATTTTTATTATAAACGATGAATTTTTGTCTAGCTCATTTTCTATATTTTTGTCTGTGGCTTTTAAACGGTTAAAGCTAGCAACGTGCACGTTGCAAATTTGGAATCTACATGAAATTCTCTATAACATACATCAGCAGAGATATTTATATTTAGGCTGTTCCAATAGTTACAGTTACAGGCTGTTAAACGTACACTTATTTTGGAATAATTTTTTTATAAACGATGAATTTTTGTCTAGCTCATTTTCTATATTTTTGTCTGTGGCTTTTAGACGGTTAAAGCTAGCAACGTGCACGTTGCAAATTTGGAATCTACATGAAATTCTCTATAACATACATCAGCAGAGATATTTATATATAGGCTGTTCCAATAGTTACAGGCTGTTAAACGTACACTTATTTTGGAATAATTTTTATTATAAACGATGAATTTTTGTCTAGCTCATTTTCTATATTTTTGTCTGGCTTTTAAACGGTTAAAGCTAGCAACGTGCACGTTGCAAATTTGGAATCTACATGAAATTCTCTATAATATACATCAGCAGAGATATTTGTTTATAGGCTGTTCCAATAGTAACAGGCTGTTAAATATATACTTATTTTTGAATAATTTTTAATATAAACGATGAATTTTTGTCTATCTCATTTTCTCTATTTTTGTCTGTAGCTTCTAAACGGTTAAAGGTAGCAACGTGCACGTTGCAAATTTGGAATCTACATGAAATTCTCTATAATATACATCAGCAGAGATATTTGTATATACGCTGTTCAAATAGTAACAGGCTGTTAAATATATACTTATTTTTGAATAATTTTTAATATAAACGATGAATTTTTGTCTATCTCATTTTCTCTATTTTTGTCTGTAGCTTCTAAACGGTTAAAGATAGCAACGTGCACGTTGCAAATTTGGAATCTACATGAAATTCTCTATAACATACATCAGCAAAGATATTTATATATATAGGCTGTTCCAATAGTTACAGGCTGTTAAACGTACACTTATTTTGGAATAATTTTTATTATAAACGATGAATATTTGTGTAGCTCATTTTCTATATTTTTGTCTGTGGCTTTTAAACGGTTAAAGCTAGCAACGTGCACGTTGCAAATTTGGAATCTACATGAAATTCTCTATAATATAAATCAGCAGAGATATTTGTATATAGGCTGTTCCAATAGTAACAGGCTGTTAAATATATACTTATTTTTGAATAATTTTTAATATAAACGATGAATTTTTGTCTATCTCATTTTCTCGATTTTTGTCTGTAGCTTCTAAACGGTTAAAGATAGCAACGTGCACGTTGCAAATTTGGAATCTACATGAAATTCTCTATAATATACATCAGCAGAGATATTTGTATATAGGCTGTTCCAATAGTAACAGGCTGTTAAATATATACTTATTTTTGAATAATTTTTAATATAAACGATGAATTTTTGTCTATCTCATTTTCTCGATTTTTGTCTGTAGCTTCTAAACGGTTAAAGATAGCAACGTGCACGTTGCAAATTTGGAATCTACATGAAATTCTCTATAACATACATCAGCAGAGATATTTATATATAGGCTGTTCCAATAGTTACAGGCTGTTAAATGTACACTTATTTTGGAATAATTTTTATTATAAACGATGAATTTTTGTCTAGCTCATTTTCTATATTTTTGTCTGTGGCTTTTAAACGGTTACAGCTAGCAACGTGTGCGTTGCAAATTTGGAACCTACACAAAATTCTCTAGCATATACATCAGCAGAGATATTTGTATATAGGCTGTTCCAATAGTAACAGGCTGTTAAATATATACTTATTTTTGAATAATTTTTAATATAAACGATGAATTTTTTTCTATCTCATTTTCTCTATTTTTGTCTGTAGCTTCTAAACGGTTAAAGATAGCAACGTGCACGTTGCAAATTTGGAATCTACATGAAATTCTCTATAACATACATCAGCAAAGATATTTATATATAGGCTGTTCCAATAGTTACAGGCTGTTAAACGTACACTTATTTTGGAATAATTTTTATTATAAACGATGAATTTTTGTCTATCTCATTTTCTCGATTTTTGTCTGTAGCTTCTAAACGGTTAAAGATAGCAACGTGCACGTTGCAAATTTGGAATCTACATGAAATTCTCTATAATATACATCAGCAGAGATATTTGTATATAGGCTGTTCCAATAGTAACAGGCTGTTAAATATATACTTATTTTTGAATAATTTTTAATATAAACGATGAATTTTTGTCTATCTCATTTTCTCGATTTTTGTCTGTAGCTTCTAAACGGTTAAAGATAGCAACGTGCACGTTGCAAATTTGGAATCTACATGAAATTCTCTATAACATACATCAGCAGAGATATTTATATATAGGCCGCTCCAATAGCTACAGGCTGTTAAACGTACACTTATTTTGGAATAATTTTTATTATAAACGATGAATTTTTGTGTAGCTCATTTTCTATATTTTTGTCTGTAGCTTTTAAACGGTTAAAACTAGCAACGTGCACGATGCAAATTTGGAATCTACATGAAATTCTCTATAACATACATCAGCAGAGATATTTATATATAGGCTGTTCCAATAGTTACAGGCTGTTAAACGTACACTTATTTTGGAATAATTTTTATTATAAACGATGAATTTTTGTCTAGCTCATTTTCTATATTTTTGTCTGTGGCTTTTAAACGGTTAAAGCTAGCAACGTGCACGTTGCAAATTTGGAATCTACATGAAATTCTCTATAATATACATCAGCAGAGATATTTGTTTATAGGCTGTTCCAATAGTAACAGGCTGTTAAATATATACTTATTTTTGAATAATTTTTAATATAAACGATGAATTTTTGTCTATCTCATTTTCTCTATTTTTGTCTGTAGCTTCTAAACGGTTAAAGATAGCAACGTGCACGTTGCAAATTTGGAATCTACATGAAATTCTCTATAACATACATCAGCAGAGATATTTATATATAGGCTGTTCCAATAGTTACAGGCTGTTAAACGTACACTTATTTTGGAATAATTTTTATTATAAACGATGAATTTTTGTCTAGCTCATTTTCTATATTTTTGTCTGTGGCTTTTAAACGGTTAAAGCTAGCAACGTGCACGTTGCAAATTTGGAATCTACATGAAATTCTCTATAACATACATCAGCAGAGATATTTATATTTAGGCTGTTCCAATAGTTACAGTTACAGGCTGTTAAACGTACACTTATTTTGGAATAATTTTTTTATAAACGATGAATTTTTGTCTAGCTCATTTTCTATATTTTTGTCTGTGGCTTTTAGACGGTTAAAGCTAGCAACGTGCACGTTGCAAATTTGGAATCTACATGAAATTCTCTATAACATACATCAGCAGAGATATTTATATATAGGCTGTTCCAATAGTTACAGGCTGTTAAACGTACACTTATTTTGGAATAATTTTTATTATAAACGATGAATTTTTGTGTAGCTCATTTTCTATATTTTTGTCTGTGGCTTTTAAACGGTTAAAGCTAGCAACGTGCACGTTGCAAATTTGGAATCTACATGAAATTCTCTATAATATACATCAGCAGAGATATTTGTATATAGGCTGTTCCAATAGTAACAGGCTGTTAAATATATACTTATTTTTGAATAATTTTTAATATAAACGATGAATTTTTGTCTATCTCATTTTCTCGATTTTTGTCTGTAGCTTCTAAACGGTTAAAGATAGCAACGTGCACGTTGCAAATTTGGAATCTACATGAAATTCTCTATAATATACATCAGCAGAGATATTTGTATATAGGCTGTTCCAATAGTAACAGGCTGTTAAACGTACACTTATTTTGGTATAATTTTTATTATAAACGATGAATTTTTGTCTAGCTCATTTTCTATATTTTTGTCTGTGGCTTTTAAACGGTTAAAGCTAGCAACGTGCACGTTGCAAATTTGGAATCTACATGAAATTCTCTATAACATACATCAGCAGAGATATTTATATATAGGCTGTTCCAATAGTTACAGGCTGTTAAACGTACACTTATTTTGGAATAATTTTTATTATAAACGATGAATTTTTGTGTAGCTCATTTTCTATATTTTTGTCTGTAGCTTTTAAACGGTTAAAACTAGCAACTTGCACGTTGCAAATTTGGAATCTATATGAAATTCACTATAACATACATCAGCAGAGATATTTATATATAGGCTGTTCCAATAGTTACAGGCTGTTAAACGTACACTTATTTTGGTATAATTTTTATTATAAACGATGAATTTTTGTCTAGCTCATTTTCTATATTTTTGTCTGTGGCTTTTAAACGGTTAAAGCTAGCAACGTGCACGTTGCAAATTTGGAATCTACATGAAATTCTCTATAATATACATTAGCAGAGATATTTGTTTATAGGATGTTCCAATAGTAACAGGCTGTTGAATATATACTTATTTTTGAATAATTTTTAATATAAACGATTAATTTTTGTCTATCTCATTTTCTCTATTTTTGTCTGTAGCTTCTAAACGGTTAAAGATAGCAACGTGCACGTTGCAAATTTGGAATCTACATGAAATTCTCTATAACATACATCAGCAGAGATATTTATATATAGGCTGTTCCAATAGTTACAGGCTGTTAAACGTACACTTATTTTGGAATAATTTTTTTATAAACGATGAATTTTTGTGTAGCTCATTTTCTATATTTTTGTCTGTGGCTTTTAAACGGTTAAAGCTAGCAACGTGCACGTTGCAAATTTGGAATCTACATGAAATTCTCTATAACATACATCAGCAGAGATATTTATATATAGGCTGTTCCAATAGTTACAGTTACAGGCTGTTAAACGTACACTTATTTTGGAATAATTTTTATTATAAACGATGAATTTTTGTGTAGCTCATTTTCTCGACTTTTGTCTGTAGCTTCTAAACGGTTAAAGATAGCAACGTGCACGTTGCAAATTTGGAATCTACATGAAATTCTCTATAACATACATCAGCAGAGATATTTATATATAGGCTGTTCCAATAGTTACAGGCTGTTAAACGTACACTTATTTTGGAATAATTTTTATTATAAACGATGAATTTTTGTCTAGCTCATTTTCTATATTTTTGTCTGTGGCTTTTAAACGGTTAAAGCTAGCAACGTGCACGTTGCAAATTTGGAATCTACATGAAATTCTCTATAATATACATCAGCAGAGATATTTGTATATAGGCTGTTCCAATAGTAACAGGCTGTTAAATTTATACTTATTTTTGAATAATTTTTAATATAAACGATGAATTTTTGTCTATCTCATTTTCTCGATTTTTGTCTGTAGCTTCTAAACGGTTAAAGATAGCAACGTGCACGTTGCAAATTTGGAATCTACATGAAATTCTCTATAACATACATCAGCAGAGATATTTATATATAGGCCGCTCCAATAGTTACAGGCTGTTAAACGAACACTTATTTTGGAATAATTTTTATTATAAACGATGAATTTTTGTGTAGCTCATTTTCTATATTTTTGTCTGTAGCTTTTAAACGGTTAAAACTAGCAACTTGCACGTTGCAAATTTGGAATCTATATGAAATTCACTATAACATACATCAGCAGAGATATTTATATATAGGCTGTTCCAATAGTTACAGGCTGTTAAACGTACACTTATTTTGGTATAATTTTTATTATAAACGATGAATTTTTGTCTAGCTCATTTTCTATATTTTTGTCTGTGGCTTTTAAACGGTTAAAGCTAGCAACGTGCACGTTGCAAATTTGGAATCTACATGAAATTCTCTATAATATACATTAGCAGAGATATTTGTTTATAGGATGTTCCAATAGTAACAGGCTGTTAAATATATACGATTATAAACGATTAATTTTTGTCTATCTCATTTTCTCTATTTTTGTCTGTAGCTTCTAAACGGTTAAAGATAGCAACGTGCACGTTGCAAATTTGGAATCTACATGAAATTCTCTATAACATACATCAGCAGAGATATTTATATATAGGCTGTTCCAATAGTTACAGGCTGTTAAACGTACACTTATTTTGGAATAATTTTTTTATAAACGATGAATTTTTGTGTAGCTCATTTTCTATATTTTTGTCTGTGGCTTTTAAACGGTTAAAGCTAGCAACGTGCACGTTGCAAATTTGGAATCTACATGAAATTCTCTATAACATACATCAGCAGAGATATTTATATATAGGCTGTTCCAATAGTTACAGGCTGTTAAACGTACACTTATTTTGGAATAATTTTTATTATAAACGATGAATTTTTGTCTAGCTCATTTTCTATATTTTTGTCTGTGGCTTTTAAACGGTTAAAGCTAGCAACGTGCACGTTGCAAATTTGGAATCTACATGAAATTCTCTATAATATACATCAGCAGAGATATTTGTATATAGGCTGTTCCAATAGTAACAGGCTGTTAAATATATACTTATTTTTGAATAATTTTTAATATAAACGATGAATTTTTGTCTATCTCATTTTCTCGATTTTTGTCTGTAGCTTCTAAACGGTTAAAGATAGCAACTTGCACGTTGCAAATTTGGAATCTACATGAAATTCTCTATAACATACATCAGCAGAGATATTTATATATAGGCCGCTCCAATAGTTACAGGCTGTTAAACGTACACTTATTTTGGAATAATTTTTATTATAAACGATGAATTTTTGTGTAGCTCATTTTCTATATTTTTGTCTGTAGCTTTTAAACGGTTAAAACTAGCAACGTGCACGATGCAAATTTGGAATCTACATGAAATTCACTATAACATACATCAGCAGAGATATTTATATATAGGCTGTTCCAATAGTTACAGGCTGTTAAACGTACACTTATTTTGGAATAATTTTTATTATAAACGATGAATTTTTGTCTAGCTCATTTTCTATATTTTTGTCTGTGGCTTTTAAACGGTTAAAGCTAGCAACGTGCACGTTGCAAATTTGGAATCTACATGAAATTCTCTATAATATACATCAGCAGAGATATTTGTATATAGGCTATTCCAATAGTAACAGGCTGTTAAATATATACTTATTTTTGAATAATTTTTAATATAAACGATGAATTTTTGTCTATCTCATTTTCTCGATTTTTGTCTGTAGCTTCTAAACGGTTAAAGTTAGCAACGTGCACGTTGCAAATTTGGAATATACATGAAATTCTCTATAATATACATCAGCAGAGATATTTGTATATAGGCTGTTCCAATAGTAACAGGCTGTTAAATATATACTTATTTTTGAATAATTTTTAATATAAACGATGAATTTTTGTCTATCTCATTTTCTCGATTTTTGTCTGTAGCTTCTAAACGGTTAAAGATAGCAACGTGCACGTTGCAAATTTGGAATCTACATGAAATTCTCTATAACATACATCAGCAGAGATATTTATATATAGGCTGTTCCAATAGTTACAGGCTGTTAAACGTACACTTATTTTGGAATAATTTTTATTATAAACGATGAATTTTTGTGTAGCTCATTTTCTATATTTTTGTCTGTAGCTTTTAAACGGTTAAAACTAGCAACGTGCACGATGCAAATTTGGAATCTACATGAAATTCACTATAACATACATCAGCAGAGATATTTATATATAGGCTGTTCCAATAGTTACAGGCTGTTAAACGTACACTTATTTTGGAATAATTTTTATTATAAACGATGAATTTTTGTCTAGCTCATTTTCTATATTTTTGTCTGTGGCTTTTAAACGGTTAAAGCTAGCAACGTGCACGTTGCAAATTTGGAATCTACATGAAATTCTCTATAATATACATCAGCAGAGATATTTGTATATAGGCTGTTCCAATAGTAACAGGCTGTTAAATATATACTTATTTTTGAATAATTTTTAATATAAACGATGAATTTTTGTCTATCTCATTTTCTCGATTTTTGTCTGTAGCTTCTAAACGGTTAAAGTTAGCAACGTGCACGTTGCAAATTTGGAATCTACATGAAATTCTCTATAATATACATCAGCAGAGATATTTGTATATAGGCTGTTCCAATAGTAACAGGCTGTTAAATATATACTTATTTTTGAATAATTTTTAATATAAACGATGAATTTTTGTCTATCTCATTTTCTCTATTTTTGTCTGTAGCTTCTAAACGGTTAAAGATAGCAACGTGCACGTTGCAAATTTGGAATCTACATGAAATTCTCTATAACATACATCAGCAGAGATATTTATATATAGGCTGTTCCAATAGTTACAGTTACAGGCTGTTAAACGTACACTTATTTTGGAATAATTTTTTTATAAACGATGAATTTTTGTCTAGCTCATTTTCTATATTTTTGTCTGTGGCTTTTAGACGGTTAAAGCTAGCAACGTGCACGTTGCAAATTTGGAATCTACATGAAATTCTCTATAACATACATCAGCAGAGATATTTATATATAGGCTGTTCCAATAGTTACAGTTACAGGCTGTTAAACGTACACTTATTTTGGAATAATTTTTTTATAAACGATGAATTTTTGTGTAGCTCATTTTCTATATTTTTGTCTGTGGCTTTTAAACGGTTAAAGCTAGCAACGTGCACGTTGCAAATTTGGAATCTACATGAAATTCTCTATAATATACATCAGCAGAGATATTTGTATATAGGCTGTTCCAATAGTAACAGGCTGTTAAATATATACTTATTTTTGAATAATTTTTAATATAAACGATGAATTTTTGTCTATCTCATTTTCTCGATTTTTGTCTGTAGCTTCTAAACGGTTAAAGTTAGCAACGTGCACGTTGCAAATTTGGAATCTACATGAAATTCTCTATAATATACATCAGCAGAGATATTTGTATATAGGCTGTTCCAATAGTAACAGGCTGTTAAATATATACTTATTTTTGAATAATTTTTAATATAAACGATGAATTTTTGTCTATCTCATTTTCTCTATTTTTGTCTGTAGCTTCTAAACGGTTAAAGATAGCAACGTGCACGTTGCAAATTTGGAATCTACATGAAATTCTCTATAACATACATCAGCAGAGATATTTATATATAGGCTGTTCCAATAGTTACAGTTACAGGCTGTTAAACGTACACTTATTTTGGAATAATTTTTTTATAAACGATGAATTTTTGTCTAGCTCATTTTCTATATTTTTGTCTGTGGCTTTTAGACGGTTAAAGCTAGCAACGTGCACGTTGCAAATTTGGAATCTACATGAAATTCTCTATAACATACATCAGCAGAGATATTTATATATAGGCTGTTCCAATAGTTACAGTTACAGGCTGTTAAACGTACACTTATTTTGGAATAATTTTTTTATAAACGATGAATTTTTGTGTAGCTCATTTTCTATATTTTTGTCTGTGGCTTTTAAACGGTTAAAGCTAGCAACGTGCACGTTGCAAATTTGGAATCTACATGAAATTCTCTATAATATACATCAGCAGAGATATTTGTATATAGGCTGTTCCAATAGTAACAGGCTGTTAAATATATACTTATTTTTGAATAATTTTTAATATAAACGATGAATTTTTGTCTATCTCATTTTCTCGATTTTTGTCTGTAGCTTCTAAACGGTTAAAGATAGCAACGTGCACGTTGCAAATTTGGAATCTACATGAAATTCTCTATAATATACATCAGCAGAGATATTTGTATACAAGCTGTTCCAATAGTTACAGGCTGTTAAACGTACACTTATTTTGGAATAATTTTTATTATAAACGATGAATTTTTGTCTAGCTCATTTTCTATATTTTTGTCTGTGGCTTTTAAACGGTTAAAGCTAGCAACGTGCACGTTGCAAATTTGGAATCTACATGATATTCTCTATAATATACATCAGCAGAGATATTTGTATATAGGCTGTTCCAATAGTAACAGGCTGTTAAATATATACTTATTTTTGAATAATTTTTAATATAAACGATGAATTTTTGTCTATCTCATTTTCTCTATTTTTGTCTGTAGCTTCTAAACGGTTAAAGATAGCAACGTGCACGTTGCAAATTTGGAATCTACATGAAATTCTCTATAATATACATCAGCAGAGATATTTGTATATAGGCTGTTCCAATAGTAACAGGCTGTTAAATATATACTTATTTTTGAATAATTTTTAATATAAACGATGAATTTTTGTCTATCTCATTTTCTCTATTTTTGTCTGTAGCTTCTAAACGGTTAAAGATAGCAACGTGCACGTTGCAAATTTGGAATCTACATGAAATTCTCTATAACATACATCAGCAGAGATATTTATATGTAGGCTGTTCCAATAGTTACAGGCTGTTAAACGTACACTTATTTTGGAATAATTTTTTTATAAACGATGAATTTTTGTCTAGCTCATTTTCTATATTTTTGTCTGTGGCTTTTAAACGGTTAAAGCTAGCAACGTGCACGTTGCAAATTTGGAATCTACATGAAATTCTCTATAACATACATCAGCAGAGATATTTATATATAGGCTGTTCCAATAGTTACAGTTACAGGCTGTTAAACGTACACTTATTTTGGAATAATTTTTTTATAAACGATGAATTTTTGTCTAGCTCATTTTCTATATTTTTGTCTGTGGCTTTTAGACGGTTAAAGCTAGCAACGTGCACGTTGCAAATTTGGAATCTACATGAAATTCTCTATAACATACATCAGCAGAGATATTTATATATAGGCTGTTCCAATAGTTACAGTTACAGGCTGTTAAACGTACACTTATTTTGGAATAATTTTTTTATAAACGATGAATTTTTGTGTAGCTCATTTTCTATATTTTTGTCTGTGGCTTTTAAACGGTTAAAGCTAGCAACGTGCACGTTGCAAATTTGGAATCTACATGAAATTCTCTATAATATACATCAGCAGAGATATTTGTATATAGGCTGTTCCAATAGTAACAGGCTGTTAAATATATACTTATTTTTGAATAATTTTTAATATAAACGATGAATTTTTGTCTATCTCATTTTCTCGATTTTTGTCTGTAGCTTCTAAACGGTTAAAGATAGCAACGTGCACGTTGCAAATTTGGAATCTACATGAAATTCTCTATAATATACATCAGCAGAGATATTTGTATATAAGCTGTTCCAATAGTTACAGGCTGTTAAACGTACACTTATTTTGGAATAATTTTTATTATAAACGATGAATTTTTGTCTAGCTCATTTTCTATATTTTTGTCTGTGGCTTTTAAACGGTTAAAGCTAGCAACGTGCACGTTGCAAATTTGGAATCTACATGATATTCTCTATAATATACATCAGCAGAGATATTTGTATATAGCCTGTTCCAATAGTAACAGGCTGTTAAATATATACTTATTTTTGAATAATATTTAATATAAACGATGAATTTTTGTCTATCTCATTTTCTCTATTTTTGTCTGTAGCTTCTAAACGGTTAAAGATAGCAACGTGCACGTTGCAAATTTGGAATCTACATGAAATTCTCTATAACATACATCAGCAGAGATATTTATATATAGGCTGTTCCAATAGTTACAGGCTGTTAAACGTACACTTATTTTGGAATAATTTTTATTATAAACGATGAATTTTTGTCTAGCTCATTTTCTTTATTTTTGTCTGTGGCTTTTAAACGGTTAAAGCTAGCAACGTGCACGTTGCAAATTTGGAATCTACATGAAATTCTCTATAATATACATCAGCAGAGATATTTGTATATAGGCTGTTCCAATAGTAACAGGCTGTTAAATTTATACTTATTTTTGAATAATTTTTAATATAAACGATGAATTTTTGTCTATCTCATTTTCTCGATTTTTGTCTGTAGCTTCTAAACGGTTAAAGATAGCAACGTGCACGTTGCAAATTTGGAATCTACATGAAATTCTCTATAACATACATCAGCAGAGATATTTATATATAGGCAGCTCCAATAGTTACAGGCTGTTAAACGTACACTTATTTTGGAATAATTTTTATTATAAACGATGAATTTTTGTGTAGCTCATTTTCTATATTTTTGTCTGTAGCTTTTAAACGGTTAAAACTAGCAACGTGCACGATGCAAATTTGGAATCTACATGAAATTCACTATAACATACATCAGCAGAGATATTTATATATAGGCTGTTCCAATAGTTACAGGCTGTTAAACGTACACTTATTTTGGAATAATTTTTATTATAAACGATGAATTTTTGTCTAGCTCATTTTCTATATTTTTGTCTGTGGCTTTTAAACGGTTAAAGCTAGCAACGTGCACGTTGCAAATTTGGAATCTACATGAAATTCTCTATAATATACATCAGCAGAGATATTTGTATATAGGCTGTTCCAATAGTAACAGGCTGTTAAATATATACTTATTTTTGAATAATTTTTAATATAAACGATGAATTTTTGTCTATCTCATTTTCTCTATTTTTGTCTGTAGCTTCTAAACGGTTAAAGATAGCAACGTGCACGTTGCAAATTTGGAATCTACATGAAATTCTCTATAACATACATCAGCAGAGATATTTATATATAGGCTGTTCCAATAGTTACAGGCTGTTAAACGTACACTTATTTTGGAATAATTTTTATTATAAACGATGAATTTTTGTCTAGCTCATTTTCTTTATTTTTGTCTGTGGCTTTTAAACGGTTAAAGCTAGCAACGTGCACGTTGCAAATTTGGAATCTACATGAAATTCTCTATAATATACATCAGCAGAGATATTTGTATATAGGCTGTTCCAATAGTAACAGGCTGTTAAATTTATACTTATTTTTGAATAATTTTTAATATAAACGATGAATTTTTGTCTATCTCATTTTCTCGATTTTTGTCTGTAGCTTCTAAACGGTTAAAGATAGCAACGTGCACGTTGCAAATTTGGAATCTACATGAAATTCTCTATAACATACATCAGCAGAGATATTTATATATAGGCAGCTCCAATAGTTACAGGCTGTTAAACGTACACTTATTTTGGAATAATTTTTATTATAAACGATGAATTTTTGTGTAGCTCATTTTCTATATTTTTGTCTGTAGCTTTTAAACGGTTAAAACTAGCAACGTGCACGATGCAAATTTGGAATCTACATGAAATTCACTATAACATACATCAGCAGAGATATTTATATATAGGCTGTTCCAATAGTTACAGGCTGTTAAACGTACACTTATTTTGGAATAATTTTTATTATAAACGATGAATTTTTGTCTAGCTCATTTTCTATATTTTTGTCTGTGGCTTTTAAACGGTTAAAGCTAGCAACGTGCACGTTGCAAATTTGGAATCTACATGAAATTCTCTATAATATACATCAGCAGAGATATTTGTATATAGGCTGTTCCAATAGTAACAGGCTGTTAAATATATACTTATTTTTGAATAATTTTTAATATAAACGATGAATTTTTGTCTATCTCATTTTCTCTATTTTTGTCTGTAGCTTCTAAACGGTTAAAGATAGCAACGTGCACGTTGCAAATTTGGAATCTACATGAAATTCTCTATAATACACATTAGCAGAGATATTTGTATATAGGCTGTTCAAATAGTAACAGATTGTTAAATATATACTTATTTTTGAATAATTTTTAATATAAACGATGAATTTTTGTCTATCTCATTTTCTCTATTTTTTCTGTAGCTTCTAAACGGTTAAAGATAGCAACGTGCACGTGCAAATTTGGAATCTACATGAAATTCTCTATAACATACATCAGCAGAGATATTTATATATAGGCTGTTCCAATAGTTACAGGCTGTTAAACGTACACTTATTTTGGAATAATTTTTATTATAAACGATGAATTTTTGTCTAGCTCATTTTCTATATTTTTGTCTGTGGCTTTTAAACGGTTAAAGCTAGCAACGTGTGCGTTGCAAATTTGGAACCTACACAAAATTCTCTAGCATATACATCAGCAGAGATATTTGTATATAGGCTGTTCCAATAGTAACAGGCTGTTAAATATATACTTATTTTTGAATAATTTTTAATATAAACGATGAATTTTTGTCTATCTCATTTTCTCTATTTTTGTCTGTAGCTTCTAAACGGTTAAAGATAGCAACGTGCACGTTGCAAATTTGGAATCTACATGAAATTCTCTATAACATACATCAGCAGAGATATTTATATATAGGCTGTTCCAATAGTTACAGGCTGTTAAACGTACACTTATTTTGGAATAATTTTTATTATAAACGATGAATTTTTGTCTAGCTCATTTTCTATATTTTTGTCTGTGGCTTTTAAACGGTTAAAGCTAGCAACGTGCACGTTGCAAATTTGGAATCTACATGAAATTCTCTATAACATACATCAGCAGAGATATTTATATATAGGCTGTTCCAATAGTTACAGTTACAGGCTGTTAAACGTACACTTATTTTGGAATAATTTTTATTATAAACGATGAATTTTTGTGTAGCTCATTTTCTATATTTTTGTCTGTGGCTTTTAAACGGTTAAAGCTAGCAACGTGCACGTTGCAAATTTGGAATCTACATGAAATTCTCTATAATATACATCAGCAGAGATATTTGTATATAGGCTGTTCCAATAGTAACAGGCTGTTAAATATATACTTATTTTTGAATAATTTTTAATATAAACGATGAATTTTTGTCTATCTCATTTTCTCGATTTTTGTCTGTAGCTTCTAAACGGTTAAAGATAGCAACGTGCACGTTGCAAATTTGGAATCTACATGAAATTCTCTATAACATACATCAGCAGAGATATTTGTATATAGGCTGTTCCAATAGTAACAGGCTGTTAAACGTACACTTATTTTGGAATAATTTTTATTATAAACGATGAATTTTTGTGTAGCTCATTTTCTATATTTTTGTCTGTGGCTTTTAAACGGTTAAAGCTAGCAACGTGCACGTTGCAAATTTGGAATCTACATGAAATTCTCTATAATATACATCAGCAGAGATATTTGTATATAGGCTGTTCCAATAGTAACAGGCTGTTAAATATATACTTATTTTTGAATAATTTTTAATATAAACGATGAATTTTTGTCTATCTCATTTTCTCGATTTTTGTCTGTAGCTTCTAAACGGTTAAAGATAGCAACGTGCACGTCGCAAATTTGGAATCTACATGAAATTCTCTATAATATACATCAGCAGAGATATTTGTATATAGGCTGTTCCAATAGTAACAGGCTGTTAAATATATACTTATTTTTGAATAATTTTTAATATAAACGATGAATTTTTGTCTATCTCATTTTCTCTATTTTTATCTGTAGCTTCTAAACGGTTAAAGATAGCAACGTGCACGTTGCAAATTTGGAATCTACATGAAATTCTCTATAACATACATCAGCAGAGATATTTTTATATAGGCTGTTCCAATAGTAACAGGCTGTTAAACTTACACTTATTTTGGAATAATTTTTATTATAAACGATGAATTTTTGTCTAGCTCATTTTCTATATTTTTGTCTGTGGCTTTTAAACGGTTAAAGCTAGCAACGTGCACGTTGCAAATTTGGAATCTACATGAAATTCTCTATAATATACATCAGCAGAGATATTTGTATATAGGCTGTTCCAATAGTAACAGGCTGTTAAATATATACTTATTTTTGAATAATTTTTAATATAAACGATGAATTTTTGTCTATCTCATTTTCTCTATTTTTGTCTGTAGCTTCTAAACGGTTAAAGATAGCAACGTGCACGTTGCAAATTTGGAATCTACATGAAATTCTCTATAACATACATCAGCAGAGATATTTGTATATAGGCTGTTCCAATAGTAACAGGCTGTTAAACGTACACTTATTTTGGAATAATTTTTATTATAAACGATGAATTTTTGTGTAGCTCATTTTCTATATTTTTGTCTGTGGCTTTTAAACGGTTAAAGCTAGCAACGTGCACGTTGCAAATTTGGAATCTACATGAAATTCTCTATAATATACATCAGCAGAGATATTTGTATATAGGCTGTTCCAATAGTAACAGGCTGTTAAATATATACTTATTTTTGAATAATTTTTAATATAAACGATGAATTTTTGTCTATCTCTTTTTCTCTATTTTTGTCTGTAGCATCTAAACGGTTAAAGATAGCAACGTGCACGTTGCAAATTTGGAATCTACATGAAATTCTCTATAACATACATCAGCAGAGATATTTATATATAGGCTGTTCCAATAGTTACAGGCTGTTAAACGTACACTTATTTTGGAATAATTTTTATTATAAACGATGAATTTTTGTGTAGCTCATTTTCTATATTTTTGTCTGTGGCTTTTAAACGGTTAAAGCTAGCAACGTGCACGTTGCAAATTTGGAATCTACATGAAATTCTCTATAATATACATCAGCAGAGATATTTGTATATAGGCTGTTCCAATAGTAACAGGCTGTTAAATATATACTTATTTTTGAATAATTTTTAATATAAACGATGAATTTTTGTCTATCTCATTGTCTCGATTTTTGTCTGTAGCTTCTAAACGGTTAAAGATAGCAACTTGCACGTTGCAAATTTGGAATCTACATGAAATTCTCTATAACATACATCAGCAGAGATATTTGTATATAGGCCGCTCCAATAGTTACAGGCTGTTAAACGTACACTTATTTTGGAATAATTTTTATTATAAACGATGAATTTTTGTGTAGCTCATTTTCTATATTTTTGTCTGTAGCTTTTAAACGGTTAAAACTAGCAACGTGCACGATGCAAATTTGGAATCTACATGAAATTCACTATAACATACATCAGCAGAGATATTTATATATAGGCTGTTCCAATAGTTACAGGCTGTTAAACGTACACTTATTTTGGAATAATTTTTATTATAAACGATGAATTTTTGTCTAGCTCATTTTCTATATTTTTGTCTGTGGCTTTTAAACGGTTAAAGCTAGCAACGTGCACGTTGCAAATTTGGAATCTACATGAAATTCTCTATAATATACATCAGCAGAGATATTTGTATACAGGCTGTTCCAATAGTAACAGGCTGTTAAATATATACTTATTTTTGAATAATTTTTAATATAAACGATGAATTTTTGTCTATCTCATTTTCTCGATTTTTGTCTGTAGCTTCTAAACGGTTAAAGTTAGCAACGTGCACGTTGCAAATTTGGAATCTACATGAAATTCTCTATAATATACATCAGCAGAGATATTTGTATATAGGCTGTTCCAATAGTAACAGGCTGTTAAATATATACTTATTTTTGAATAATTTTTAATATAAACGATGAATTTTTGTCTATCTCATTTTCTCTATTTTTGTCTGTAGCATCTAAACGGTTAAAGATAGCAACGTGCACGTTGCAAATTTGGAATCTACATGAAATTCTCTATAACATACATCAGCAGAGATATTTATATATAGGCTGTTCCAATAGTTACAGGCTGTTAAACGTACACTTATTTTGGAATAATTTTTATTATAAACGATGAATTTTTGTGTAGCTCATTTTCTATATTTTTGTCTGTGGCTTTTAAACGGTTAAAGCTAGCAACGTGCACGTTGCAAATTTGGAATCTACATGAAATTCTCTATAATATACATCAGCAGAGATATTTGTATATAGGCTGTTCCAATAGTAACAGGCTGTTAAATATATACTTATTTTTGAATAATTTTTAATATAAACGATGAATTTTTGTCTATCTCATTTTCTCGATTTTTGTCTGTAGCTTCTAAACGGTTAAAGATAGCAACTTGCACGTTGCAAATTTGGAATCTACATGAAATTCTCTATAACATACATCAGCAGAGATATTTATATATAGGCCGCTCCAATAGTTACAGGCTGTTAAACGTACACTTATTTTGGAATAATTTTTATTATAAACGATGAATTTTTGTGTAGCTCATTTTCTATATTTTTGTCTGTAGCTTTTAAACGGTTAAAACTAGCAACGTGCACGATGCAAATTTGGAATCTACATGAAATTCACTATAACATACATCAGCAGAGATATTTATATATAGGCTGTTCCAATAGTTACAGGCTGTTAAACGTACACTTATTTTGGAATAATTTTTATTATAAACGATGAATTTTTGTCTAGCTCATTTTCTATATTTTTGTCTGTGGCTTTTAAACGGTTAAAGCTAGCAACGTGCACGTTGCAAATTTGGAATCTACATGAAATTCTCTATAATATACATCAGCAGAGATATTTGTATATAGGCTGTTCCAATAGTAACAGGCTGTTAAATATATACTTATTTTTGAATAATTTTTAATATAAACGATGAATTTTTGTCTATCTCATTTTCTCGATTTTTGTCTGTAGCTTCTAAACGGTTAAAGTTAGCAACGTGCACGTTGCAAATTTGGAATCTACATGAAATTCTCTATAATATACATCAGCAGAGATATTTGTATATAGGCTGTTCCAATAGTAACAGGCTGTTAAATATATACTTATTTTTGAATAATTTTTAATATAAACGATGAATTTTTGTCTATCTCATTTTCTCGATTTTTGTCTGTAGCTTCTAAACGGTTAAAGATAGCAACGTGGACGTTGCAAATTTGGAATCTACATGAAATTCTCTATAACATACATCAGCAGAGATATTTGTATATAGGCTGTTCCAATAGTTACAGGCTGTTAAACGTACACTTATTTTGGAATAATTTTTATTATAAACGATGAATTTTTGTGTAGCTCATTTTCTATATTTTTGTCTGTAGCTTTTAAACGGTTAAAACTAGCAACGTGCACGATGCAAATTTGGAATCTACATGAAATTCACTATAACATACATCAGCAGAGATATTTATATATAGGCTGTTCCAATAGTTACAGGCTGTTAAACGTACACTTATTTTGGAATAATTTTTATTATAAACGATGAATTTTTGTCTAGCTCATTTTCTATATTTTTGTCTGTGGCTTTTAAACGGTTAAAGCTAGCAACGTGCACGTTGCAAATTTGGAATCTACATGAAATTCTCTATAATATACATCAGCAGAGATATTTGTATATAGGCTGTTCCAATAGTAACAGGCTGTTAAATATATACTTATTTTTGAATAATTTTTAATATAAACGATGAATTTTTGTCTATCTCATTTTCTCGATTTTTGTCTGTAGCTTCTAAACGGTTAAAGTTAGCAACGTGCACGTTGCAAATTTGGAATCTACATGAAATTCTCTATAATATACATCAGCAGAGATATTTGTATATGGGCTGTTCCAATAGTAACAGGCTGTTAAATATATACTTATTTTTGAATAATTTTTAATATAAACGATGAATTTTTGTCTATCTCATTTTCTCGATTTTTGTCTGTAGCTTCTAAACGGTTAAAGATAGCAACGTGCACGTTGCAAATTTGGAATCTACATGAAATTCTCTATAACATACATCAGCAGAGATATTTATATATAGGCTGTTCCAATAGTTACAGGCTGTTAAACGTACACTTATTTTGGAATAATTTTTATTATAAACGATGAATTTTTGTGTAGCTCATTTTCTATATTTTTGTCTGTAGCTTTTAAACGGTTAAAACTAGCAACGTGCACGATGCAAATTTGGAATCTACATGAAATTCACTATAACATACATCAGCAGAGGTATTTATATATAGGCTGTTCCAATAGTTACAGGCTGTTAAACGTACACTTATTTTGGTATAATTTTTATTATAAACGATGAATTTTTGTCTAGCTCATTTTCTATACTTTTGTCTGTGGCTTTTAAACGGTTAAAGCTAGCAACGTGCACGTTGCAAATTTGGAATCTACATGAAATTCTCTATAACATACATCAGCAGAGATATTTGTTTATAGGATGTTCCAATAGTAACAGGCTGTTAAATATATACTTATTTTTGAATAATTTTTAATATAAACGATGAATTTTTGTCTATCTCATTTTCTCTATTTTTGTCTGTAGCTTCTAAACGGTTAAAGATAGCAACGTGCACGTTGCAAATTTGGAATCTACATGAAATTCTCTATAATACACATTAGCAGAGATATTTGTATATAGGCTGTTCAAATAGTAACAGATTGTTAAATATATACTTATTTTTGAATAATTTTTAATATAAACGATGAATTTTTGTCTATCTCATTTTCTCTATTTTTTCTGTAGCTTCTAAACGGTTAAAGATAGCAACGTGCACGTGCAAATTTGGAATCTACATGAAATTCTCTATAACATACATCAGCAGAGATATTTATATATAGGCTGTTCCAATAGTTACAGGCTGTTAAACGTACACTTATTTTGGAATAATTTTTATTATAAACGATGAATTTTTGTCTAGCTCATTTTCTATATTTTTGTCTGTGGCTTTTAAACGGTTAAAGCTAGCAACGTGTGCGTTGCAAATTTGGAACCTACACAAAATTCTCTAGCATATACATCAGCAGAGATATTTGTATATAGGCTGTTCCAATAGTAACAGGCTGTTAAATATATACTTATTTTTGAATAATTTTTAATATAAACGATGAATTTTTGTCTATCTCATTTTCTCTATTTTTGTCTGTAGCTTCTAAACGGTTAAAGATAGCAACGTGCACGTTGCAAATTTGGAATCTACATGAAATTCTCTATAACATACATCAGCAGAGATATTTATATATAGGCTGTTCCAATAGTTACAGGCTGTTAAACGTACACTTATTTTGGAATAATTTTTATTATAAACGATGAATTTTTGTCTAGCTCATTTTCTATATTTTTGTCTGTGGCTTTTAAACGGTTAAAGCTAGCAACGTGCACGTTGCAAATTTGGAATCTACATGAAATTCTCTATAACATACATCAGCAGAGATATTTATATATAGGCTGTTCCAATAGTTACAGTTACAGGCTGTTAAACGTACACTTATTTTGGAATAATTTTTATTATAAACGATGAATTTTTGTGTAGCTCATTTTCTATATTTTTGTCTGTGGCTTTTAAACGGTTAAAGCTAGCAACGTGCACGTTGCAAATTTGGAATCTACATGAAATTCTCTATAATATACATCAGCAGAGATATTTGTATATAGGCTGTTCCAATAGTAACAGGCTGTTAAATATATACTTATTTTTGAATAATTTTTAATATAAACGATGAATTTTTGTCTATCTCATTTTCTCGATTTTTGTCTGTAGCTTCTAAACGGTTAAAGATAGCAACGTGCACGTTGCAAATTTGGAATCTACATGAAATTCTCTATAACATACATCAGCAGAGATATTTGTATATAGGCTGTTCCAATAGTAACAGGCTGTTAAACGTACACTTATTTTGGAATAATTTTTATTATAAACGATGAATTTTTGTGTAGCTCATTTTCTATATTTTTGTCTGTGGCTTTTAAACGGTTAAAGCTAGCAACGTGCACGTTGCAAATTTGGAATCTACATGAAATTCTCTATAATATACATCAGCAGAGATATTTGTATATAGGCTGTTCCAATAGTAACAGGCTGTTAAATATATACTTATTTTTGAATAATTTTTAATATAAACGATGAATTTTTGTCTATCTCATTTTCTCGATTTTTGTCTGTAGCTTCTAAACGGTTAAAGATAGCAACGTGCACGTCGCAAATTTGGAATCTACATGAAATTCTCTATAATATACATCAGCAGAGATATTTGTATATAGGCTGTTCCAATAGTAACAGGCTGTTAAATATATACTTATTTTTGAATAATTTTTAATATAAACGATGAATTTTTGTCTATCTCATTTTCTCTATTTTTATCTGTAGCTTCTAAACGGTTAAAGATAGCAACGTGCACGTTGCAAATTTGGAATCTACATGAAATTCTCTATAACATACATCAGCAGAGATATTTTTATATAGGCTGTTCCAATAGTAACAGGCTGTTAAACTTACACTTATTTTGGAATAATTTTTATTATAAACGATGAATTTTTGTCTAGCTCATTTTCTATATTTTTGTCTGTGGCTTTTAAACGGTTAAAGCTAGCAACGTGCACGTTGCAAATTTGGAATCTACATGAAATTCTCTATAATATACATCAGCAGAGATATTTGTATATAGGCTGTTCCAATAGTAACAGGCTGTTAAATATATACTTATTTTTGAATAATTTTTAATATAAACGATGAATTTTTGTCTATCTCATTTTCTCTATTTTTGTCTGTAGCTTCTAAACGGTTAAAGATAGCAACGTGCACGTTGCAAATTTGGAATCTACATGAAATTCTCTATAACATACATCAGCAGAGATATTTGTATATAGGCTGTTCCAATAGTAACAGGCTGTTAAACGTACACTTATTTTGGAATAATTTTTATTATAAACGATGAATTTTTGTGTAGCTCATTTTCTATATTTTTGTCTGTGGCTTTTAAACGGTTAAAGCTAGCAACGTGCACGTTGCAAATTTGGAATCTACATGAAATTCTCTATAATATACATCAGCAGAGATATTTGTATATAGGCTGTTCAAATAGTAACAGGCTGTTAAATATATACTTATTTTTGAATAATTTTTAATATAAACGATGAATTTTTGTCTATCTCATTTTCTCTATTTTTGTCTGTAGCTTCTAAACGGTTAAAGTTAGCAACGTGCACGTGCAAATTTGGAATCTACATGAAATTCTCTATAACATACATCAGCAGAGATATTTATATATAGGCTGTTCCAATAGTTACAGTTACAGGCTGTTAAACGTACACTTATTTTGGAATAATTTTTATTATAAACGATGAATTTTTGTGTAGCTCATTTTCTATATTTTTGTCTGTGGCTTTTAAACGGTTAAAGCTAGCAACGTGCACGTTGCAAATTTGGAATCTACATGAAATTCTCTATAATATACATCAGCAGAGATATTTGTATATAGGCTGTTCCAATAGTAACAGGCTGTTAAATATATACTTATTTTTGAATAATTTTTAATATAAACGATGAATTTTTGTCTATCTCATTTTCTCGATTTTTGTCTGTAGCTTCTAAACTGTTAAAGATAGCAACGTGCACGTTGCAAATTTGGAATCTACATGAAATTCTCTATAACATACATCAGCAGAGATATTTGTATATAGGCTGTTCCAATAGTAACAGGCTGTTAAACGTACACTTATTTTGGAATAATTTTTATTATAAACGATGAATTTTTGTGTAGCTCATTTTCTATATTTTTGTCTGTGGCTTTTAAACGGTTAAAGCTAGCAACGTGCACGTTGCAAATTTGGAATCTACATGAAATTCTCTATAATATACATCAGCAGAGATATTTGTATATAGGCTGTTCCAATAGTAACAGGCTGTTAAATATATACTTATTTTTGAATAATTTTTAATATAAACGATGAATTTTTGTCTATCTCATTTTGTCGATTTTTGTCTGTAGCTTCTAAACGGTTAAAGATAGCAACGTGCACGTCGCAAATTTGGAATCTACATGAAATTCTCTATAATATACATCAGCAGAGATATTTGTATATAGGCTGTTCCAATAGTAACAGGCTGTTAAATATATACTTATTTTTGAATAATTTTTAATATAAACGATGAATTTTTGTCTATCTCATTTTCTCTATTTTTGACTGTAGCTTCTAAACGGTTAAAGATAGCAACGTGCACGTTGCAAATTTGGAATCTACATGAAATTCTCTATAACATACATCAGCAGAGATATTTGTATATAGGCTGTTCCAATAGTAACAGGCTGTTAAACGTACACTTATTTTGGAATAATTTTTATTATAAACGATGAATTTTTGTGTAGCTCATTTTCTATATTTTTGTCTGTGGCTTTTAAACGGTTAAAGCTAGCAACGTGCACGTTGCAAATTTGGAATCTACATGAAATTCTCTATAATATACATCAGCAGAGATATTTGTATATAGGCTGTTCCAATAGTAACAGGCTGTTAAATATATACTTATTTTTGAATAATTTTTAATATAAACGATGAATTTTTGTCTATCTCATTTTCTCGATTTTTGTCTGTAGCTTCTAAACGGTTAAAGATAGCAACGTGCACGTCGCAAATTTGGAATCTACATGAAATTCTCTATAATATACATCAGCAGAGATATTTGTATATAGGCTGTTCCAATAGTAACAGGCTGTTAAATATATACTTATTTTTGAATAATTTTTAATATAAACGATGAATTTTTGTCTATCTCATTTTCTCTATTTTTATCTGTAGCTTCTAAACGGTTAAAGATAGCAACGTGCACGTTGCAAATTTGGAATCTACATGAAATTCTCTATAACATACATCAGCAGAGATATTTGTATATAGGCTGTTCCAATAGTAACAGGCTGTTAAACGTACACTTATTTTGGAATAATTTTTATTATAAACGATGAATTTTTGTGTAGCTCATTTTCTATATTTTTGTCTGTGGCTTTTAAACGGTTAAAGCTAGCAACGTGCACGTTGCAAATTTGGAATCTACATGAAATTCTCTATAATATACATCAGCAGAGATATTTGTATATAGGCTGTTCCAATAGTAACAGGCTGTTAAATATATACTTATTTTTGAATAATTTTTATTATAAACGATGAATTTTTGTCTATCTCATTTTCTCGATTTTTGTCTGTAGCTTCTAAACGGTTAAAGATAGCAACGTGCACGTCGCAAATTTGGAATCTACATGAAATTCTCTATAATATACATCAGCAGAGATATTTGTATATAAGCTGTTCCAATAGTTACAGGCTGTTAAACGTACACTTATTTTGGAATAATTTTTATTATAAACAATGAATTTTTGTCTAGCTCATTTTCTATATTTTTGTCTGTGGCTTTTAAACGGTTAAAGCTAGCAACGTGCACGTTGCAAATTTGGAATCTACATGAAATTCTCTATAATATACAGCAGCAGAGATATTTGTATATAGGCTGTTCCTATAGTAACAGGCTGTTAAATATATACTTATTTTTGAATAATTTTTAATATAAACGATGAATTTTTGTCTATCTCATTTTCTCGATTTTTGTCTGTAGCTTCTAAACGGTTAAAGATAGCAACGTGCACGTTGCAAATTTGGAATCTACATGAAATTCTCTATAATATACATCAGCAGAGATATTTGTATATAAGCTGTTCCAATAGTTACAGGCTGTTAAACGTACGCTTATTTTGGAATAATTTTTATTCTAAACGATGAATTTTTGTCTAGCTCATTTTCTATATTTTTGTCTGTGGCTTTTAAACGGTTAAAGCTAGCAACGTGCACGTTGCAAATTTGGAATCTACATGAAATTCTCTATAACATACATCAGCAGAGATATTTATATATAGGCTGTTCCAATAGTTACAGGCTGTTAAACGTACACTTATTTTGGAATAATTTTTATTATAAACGATGAATTTTTGTCTAGCTCATTTTCTATATTTTTGTCTGTGGCTTTTAAACGGTTAAAGATAGCAACGTGCACGTTGCAAATTTGGAATCTACATGAAATTCTCTATAACATACATCAGCAGAGATATTTATATATAGGCTGTTCCAATAGTTACAGGCTGTTAAACGTACACTTATTTTGGAATAATTTTTATTATAAACGATGAATTTTTGTGTAGCTCATTTTCTATATTTTTGTCTGTGGCTTTTAAACGGTTAAAGCTAGCAACGTGCACGTTGCAAATTTGGAATCTACATGAAATTCTCTATAATATACATCAGCAGAGATATATGTATATAGGCTGTTCCAATAGTAACAGGCTGTTAAATATATACTTATTTTTGAATAATTTTTAATATAAACGATGAATTTTTGTCTATCTCATTTTCTCTATTTTTGTCTGTAGCTTCTAAACGGTTAAAGATAGCAACGTGCACGTTGCAAATTTGGAATCTACATGAAATTCTCTATAACATACATCAGCAGAGATATTTATATATAGGCTGTTCCAATAGTTACAGGCTGTTAAACGTACACTTATTTTGGAATAATTTTTATTATAAACGATGAATTTTTGTCTAGCTCATTTTCTATATTTTTGTCTGTGGCTTTTAAACGGTTAAAGCTAGCAACGTGCACGTTGCAAA
The DNA here is from genome assembly GCA_963082715.1 of Harpalus rubripes. Classification (NCBI taxonomy): domain Eukaryota; kingdom Metazoa; phylum Arthropoda; class Insecta; order Coleoptera; family Carabidae; genus Harpalus; species Harpalus rubripes. Next base: position 36,423,256 of record OY720465.1, read on the forward strand.
TTTGGAATCTACATGAAATTCTCTATAACATACATCAGCAGAGATATTTATATATAGGCTGTTCCAATAGTTACAGTTACAGGCTGTTAAACGTACACTTATTTTGGAATAATTTTTATTATAAACGATGAATTTTTGTGTAGCTCATTTTCTATATTTTTGTCTGTGGCTTTTAAACGGTTAAAGCTAGCAACGTGCACGTTGCAAATTTGGAATCTACATGAAATTCTCTATAATATACATCAGCAGAGATATTTGTATATAGGCTGTTCAAATAGTAACAGGCTGTTAAATATATACTTATTTTTGAATAATTTTTAATATAAACGATGAATTTTTGTCTATCTCATTTTCTCTATTTTTGTCTGTAGCTTCTAAACGGTTAAAGATAGCAACGTGCACGTGCAAATTTGGAATCTACATGAAATTCTCTATAACATACATCAGCAGAGATATTTATATATAGGCTGTTCCAATAGTTACAGGCTGTTAAACGTACACTTATTTTGGAATAATTTTTATTATAAACGATGAATTTTTGTCTAGCTCATTTTCTATATTTTTGTCTGTGGCTTTTAAACGGTTAAAGCTAGCAACGTGTGCGTTGCAAATTTGGAACCTACACAAAATTCTCTAGCATATACATCAGCAGAGATATTTGTATATAGGCTGTTCCAATAGTAACAGGCTGTTAAATATATACTTATTTTTGAATAATTTTTAATATAAACGATGAATTTTTGTCTATCTCATTTTCTCTATTTTTGTCTGTAGCTTCTAAACGGTTAAAGTTAGCAACGTGCACGTGCAAATTTGGAATCTACATGAAATTCTCTATAACATACATCAGCAGAGATATTTATATATAGGCTGTTCCAATAGTTACAGTTACAGGCTGTTAAACGTACACTTATTTTGGAATAATTTTTATTATAAACGATGAATTTTTGTTTAGCTCATTTTCTATATTTTTGTCTGTGGCTTTTAAACGGTTAAAGCTAGCAACGTGCACGTTGCAAATTTGGAATCTACATGAAATTCTCTATAATATACATCAGCAGAGATATTTGTATATAGGCTGTTCCAATAGTAACAGGCTGTTAAATATATACTTATTTTTGAATAATTTTTAATATAAACGATGAATTTTTGTCTATCTCATTTTCTCGATTTTTGTCTGTAGCTTCTAAACGGTTAAAGATAGCAACGTGCACGTTGCAAATTTGGAATCTACATGAAATTCTCTATAACATACATCAGCAGAGATATTTGTATATAGGCTGTTCCAATAGTAACAGGCTGTTAAACGTACACTTATTTTGGAATAATTTTTATTATAAACGATGAATTTTTGTGTAGCTCATTTTCTATATTTTTGTCTGTGGCTTTTAAACGGTTAAAGCTAGCAACGTGCACGTTGCAAATTTGGAATCTACATGAAATTCTCTATAATATACATCAGCAGAGATATTTGTATATAGGCTGTTCCAATAGTAACAGGCTGTTAAATATATACTTATTTTTGAATAATTTTTAATATAAACGATGAATTTTTGTCTATCTCATTTTCTCGATTTTTGTCTGTAGCTTCTAAACGGTTAAAGATAGCAACGTGCACGTCGCAAATTTGGAATCTACATGAAATTCTCTATAATATACATCAGCAGAGATATTTGTATATAGGCTGTTCCAATAGTAACAGGCTGTTAAATATATACTTATTTTTGAATAATTTTTAATATAAACGATGAATTTTTGTCTATCTCATTTTCTCTATTTTTATCTGTAGCTTCTAAACGGTTAAAGATAGCAACGTGCACGTTGCAAATTTGGAATCTACATGAAATTCTCTATAACATACATCAGCAGAGATATTTGTATATAGGCTGTTCCAATAGTAACAGGCTGTTAAACTTACACTTATTTTGGAATAATTTTTATTATAAACGATGAATTTTTGTCTAGCTCATTTTCTATATTTTTGTCTGTGGCTTTTAAACGGTTAAAGCTAGCAACGTGCACGTTGCAAATTTGGAATCTACATGAAATTCTCTATAATATACATCAGCAGAGATATTTGTATATAGGCTGTTCCAATAGTAACAGGCTGTTAAATATATACTTATTTTTGAATAATTTTTAATATAAACGATGAATTTTTGTCTATCTCATTTTCTCTATTTTTGTCTGTAGCTTCTAAACGGTTAAAGATAGCAACGTGCACGTTGCAAATTTGGAATCTACATGAAATTCTCTATAACATACATCAGCAGAGATATTTGTATATAGGCTGTTCCAATAGTTACAGTTACAGGCTGTTAAACGTACACTTATTTTGGAATAATTTTTATTATAAACGATGAATTTTTGTGTAGCTCATTTTCTATATTTTTGTCTGTGGCTTTTAAACGGTTAAAGCTAGCAACGTGCACGTTGCAAATTTGGAATCTACATGAAATTCTCTATAATATACATCAGCAGAGATATTTGTATATAGGCTGTTCAAATAGTAACAGGCTGTTAAATATATACTTATTTTTGAATAATTTTTAATATAAACGATGAATTTTTGTCTATCTCATTTTCTCTATTTTTGTCTGTAGCTTCTAAACGGTTAAAGATAGCAACGTGCACGTGCAAATTTGGAATCTACATGAAATTCTCTATAACATACATCAGCAGAGATATTTATATATAGGCTGTTCCAATAGTTACAGGCTGTTAAACGTACACTTATTTTGGAATAATTTTTATTATAAACGATGAATTTTTGTCTAGCTCATTTTCTATATTTTTGTCTGTGGCTTTTAAACGGTTAAAGCTAGCAACGTGTGCGTTGCAAATTTGGAACCTACACAAAATTCTCTAGCATATACATCAGCAGAGATATTTGTATATAGGCTGTTCCAATAGTAACAGGCTGTTAAATATATACTTATTTTTGAATAATTTTTAATATAAACGACGAATTTTTGTCTATCTCATTTTCTCTATTTTTGTCTGTAGCTTCTAAACGGTTAAAGTTAGCAACGTGCACGTGCAAATTTGGAATCTACATGAAATTCTCTATAACATACATCAGCAGAGATATTTATATATAGGCTGTTCCAATAGTTACAGTTACAGGCTGTTAAACGTACACTTATTTTGGAATAATTTTTATTATAAACGATGAATTTTTGTTTAGCTCATTTTCTATATTTTTGTCTGTGGCTTTTAAACGGTTAAAGCTAGCAACGTGCATGTTGCAAATTTGGAATCTACATGAAATTCTCTATAATATACATCAGCAGAGATATTTGTATATAGGCTGTTCCAATAGTAACAGGCTGTTAAATATATACTTATTTTTGAATAATTTTTAATATAAACGATGAATTTTTGTCTATCTCATTTTCTCGATTTTTGTCTGTAGCTTCTAAACGGTTAAAGATAGCAACGTGCACGTTGCAAATTTGGAATCTACATGAAATTCTCTATAACATACATCAGCAGAGATATTTGTATATAGGCTGTTCCAATAGTAACAGGCTGTTAAACGTACACTTATTTTGGAATAATTTTTATTATAAACGATGAATTTTTGTGTAGCTCATTTTCTATATTTTTGTCTGTGGCTTTTAAACGGTTAAAGCTAGCAACGTGCACGTTGCAAATTTGGAATCTACATGAAATTCTCTATAATATACATCAGCAGAGATATTTGTATATAGGCTGTTCCAATAGTAACAGGCTGTTAAATATATACTTATTTTTGAATAATTTTTAATATAAACGATGAATTTTTGTCTATCTCATTTTCTCGATTTTTGTCTGTAGCTTCTAAACGGTTAAAGATAGCAACGTGCACGTCGCAAATTTGGAATCTACATGAAATTCTCTATAATATACATCAGCAGAGATATTTGTATATAGGCTGTTCCAATAGTAACAGGCTGTTAAATATATACTTATTTTTGAATAATTTTTAATATAAACGATGAATTTTTGTATATCTCATTTTCTCTATTTTTATCTGTAGCTTCTAAACGGTTAAAGATAGCAACGTGCACGTTGCAAATTTGGAATCTACATGAAATTCTCTATAACATACATCAGCAGAGATATTTGTATATAGGCTGTTCCAATAGTAACAGGCTGTTAAACTTACACTTATTTTGGAATAATTTTTATTATAAACGATGAATTTTTGTCTAGCTCATTTTCTATATTTTTGTCTGTGGCTTTTAAACGGTTAAAGCTAGCAACGTGCACGTTGCAAATTTGGAATCTACATGAAATTCTCTATAATATACATCAGCAGAGATATTTGTATATAGGCTGTTCCAATAGTAACAGGCTGTTAAATATATACTTATTTTTGAATAATTTTTAATATAAACGATGAATTTTTGTCTATCTCATTTTCTCTATTTTTGTCTGTAGCTTCTAAACGGTTAAAGATAGCAACGTGCACGTTGCAAATTTGGAATCTACATGAAATTCTCTATAACATACATCAGCAGAGATATTTGTATATAGGCTGTTCCAATAGTAACAGGCTGTTAAACGTACACTTATTTTGGAATAATTTTTATTATAAACGATGAATTTTTGTGTAGCTCATTTTCTATATTTTTGTCTGTGGCTTTTAAACGGTTAAAGCTAGCAACGTGCACGTTGCAAATTTGGAATCTACATGAAATTCTCTATAATATACATCAGCAGAGATATTTGTATATAGGCTGTTCAAATAGTAACAGGCTGTTAAATATATACTTATTTTTGAATAATTTTTAATATAAACGATGAATTTTTGTCTATCTCATTTTCTCTATTTTTGTCTGTAGCTTCTAAACGGTTAAAGTTAGCAACGTGCACGTGCAAATTTGGAATCTACATGAAATTCTCTATAACATACATCAGCAGAGATATTTATATATAGGCTGTTCCAATAGTTACAGTTACAGGCTGTTAAACGTACACTTATTTTGGAATAATTTTTATTATAAACGATGAATTTTTGTGTAGCTCATTTTCTATATTTTTGTCTGTGGCTTTTAAACGGTTAAAGCTAGCAACGTGCACGTTGCAAATTTGGAATCTACATGAAATTCTCTATAATATACATCAGCAGAGATATTTGTATATAGGCTGTTCCAATAGTAACAGGCTGTTAAATATATACTTATTTTTGAATAATTTTTAATATAAACGATGAATTTTTGTCTATCTCATTTTCTCGATTTTTGTCTGTAGCTTCTAAACGGTTAAAGATAGCAACGTGCACGTTGCAAATTTGGAATCTACATGAAATTCTCTATAACATACATCAGCAGAGATATTTGTATATAGGCTGTTCCAATAGTAACAGGCTGTTAAACGTACACTTATTTTGGAATAATTTTTATTATAAACGATGAATTTTTGTGTAGCTCATTTTCTATATTTTTGTCTGTGGCTTTTAAACGGTTAAAGCTAGCAACGTGCACGTTGCAAATTTGGAATCTACATGAAATTCTCTATAATATACATCAGCAGAGATATTTGTATATAGGCTGTTCCAATAGTAACAGGCTGTTAAATATATACTTATTTTTGAATAATTTTTAATATAAACGATGAATTTTTGTCTATCTCATTTTCTCGATTTTTGTCTGTAGCTTCTAAACGGTTAAAGATAGCAACGTGCACGTCGCAAATTTGGAATCTACATGAAATTCTCTATAATATACATCAGCAGAGATATTTGTATATAGGCTGTTCCAATAGTAACAGGCTGTTAAATATATACTTATTTTTGAATAATTTTTAATATAAACGATGAATTTTTGTCTATCTCATTTTCTCTATTTTTATCTGTAGCTTCTAAACGGTTAAAGATAGCAACGTGCACGTTGCAAATTTGGAATCTACATGAAATTCTCTATAACATACATCAGCAGAGATATTTGTATATAGGCTGTTCCAATAGTAACAGGCTGTTAAACTTACACTTATTTTGGAATAATTTTTATTATAAACGATGAATTTTTGTCTAGCTCATTTTCTATATTTTTGTCTGTGGCTTTTAAACGGTTAAAGCTAGCAACGTGCACGTTGCAAATTTGGAATCTACATGAAATTCTCTATAATATACATCAGCAGAGATATTTGTATATAGGCTGTTCCAATAGTAACAGGCTGTTAAATATATACTTATTTTTGAATAATTTTTAATATAAACGATGAATTTTTGTCTATCTCATTTTCTCTATTTTTGTCTGTAGCTTCTAAACGGTTAAAGATAGCAACGTGCACGTTGCAAATTTGGAATCTACATGAAATTCTCTATAACATACATCAGCAGAGATATTTGTATATAGGCTGTTCCAATAGTAACAGGCTGTTAAACGTACCCTTATTTTGGAATAATTTTTATTATAAACGATGAATTTTTGTGTAGCTCATTTTCTATATTTTTGTCTGTGGCTTTTAAACGGTTAAAGCTAGCAACGTGCACGTTGCAAATTTGGAATCTACATGAAATTCTCTATAATATACATCAGCAGAGATATTTGTATATAGGCTGTTCCAATAGTAACAGGCTGTTAAATATATACTTATTTTTGAATAATTTTTAATATAAACGATGAATTTTTGTCTATCTCATTTTCTCGATTTTTGTCTGTAGCTTCTAAACGGTTAAAGATAGCAACGTGCACGTCGCAAATTTGGAATCTACATGAAATTCTCTATAATATACATCAGCAGAGATATTTGTATATAGGCTGTTCCAATAGTAACAGGCTGTTAAATATATACTTATTTTTGAATAATTTTTAATATAAACGATGAATTTTTGTCTATCTCATTTTCTCTATTTTTATCTGTAGCTTCTAAACGGTTAAAGATAGCAACGTGCACGTTGCAAATTTGGAATCTACATGAAATTCTCTATAACATACATCAGCAGAGATATTTGTATATAGGCTGTTCCAATAGTAACAGGCTGTTAAACGTACACTTATTTTGGAATAATTTTTATTATAAACGATGAATTTTTGTGTAGCTCATTTTCTATATTTTTGTCTGTGGCTTTTAAACGGTTAAAGCTAGCAACGTGCACGTTGCAAATTTGGAATCTACATGAAATTCTCTATAATATACATCAGCAGAGATATTTGTATATAGGCTGTTCCAATAGTAACAGGCTGTTAAATATATACTTATTTTTGAATAATTTTTAATATAAACGATGAATTTTTGTCTATCTCATTTTCTCGATTTTTGTCTGTAGCTTCTAAACGGTTAAAGATAGCAACGTGCACGTCGCAAATTTGGAATCTACATGAAATTCTCTATAATATACATCAGCAGAGATATTTGTATATAAGCTGTTCCAATAGTTACAGGCTGTTAAACGTACACTTATTTTGGAATAATTTTTATTATAAACAATGAATTTTTGTCTAGCTCATTTTCTATATTTTTGTCTGTGGCTTTTAAACGGTTAAAGCTAGCAACGTGCACGTTGCAAATTTGGAATCTACATGAAATTCTCTATAATATACAGCAGCAGAGATATTTGTATATAGGCTGTTCCTATAGTAACAGGCTGTTAAATATATACTTATTTTTGAATAATTTTTAATATAAACGATGAATTTTTGTCTATCTCATTTTCTCTATTTTTGTCTGTAGCTTCTAAACGGTTAAAGTTAGCAACGTGCACGTGCAAATTTGGAATCTACATGAAATTCTCTATAACATACATCAGCAGAGATATTTATATATAGGCTGTTCCAATAGTTACAGTTACAGGCTGTTAAACGTACACTTATTTTGGAATAATTTTTATTATAAACGATGAATTTTTGTGTAGCTCATTTTCTATATTTTTGTCTGTGGCTTTTAAACGGTTAAAGCTAGCAACGTGCACGTTGCAAATTTGGAATCTACATGAAATTCTCTATAATATACATCAGCAGAGATATTTGTATATAGGCTGTTCCAATAGTAACAGGCTGTTAAATATATACTTATTTTTGAATAATTTTTAATATAAACGATGAATTTTTGTCTATCTCATTTTCTCGATTTTTGTCTGTAGCTTCTAAACGGTTAAAGATAGCAACGTGCACGTTGCAAATTTGGAATCTACATGAAATTCTCTATAACATACATCAGCAGAGATATTTGTATATAGGCTGTTCCAATAGTAACAGGCTGTTAAACGTACACTTATTTTGGAATAATTTTTATTATAAACGATGAATTTTTGTGTAGCTCATTTTCTATATTTTTGTCTGTGGCTTTTAAACGGTTAAAGCTAGCAACGTGCACGTTGCAAATTTGGAATCTACATGAAATTCTCTATAATATACATCAGCAGAGATATTTGTATATAGGCTGTTCCAATAGTAACAGGCTGTTAAATATATACTTATTTTTGAATAATTTTTAATATAAACGATGAATTTTTGTCTATCTCATTTTCTCGATTTTTGTCTGTAGCTTCTAAACGGTTAAAGATAGCAACGTGCACGTCGCAAATTTGGAATCTACATGAAATTCTCTATAATATACATCAGCAGAGATATTTGTATATAGGCTGTTCCAATAGTAACAGGCTGTTAAATATATACTTATTTTTGAATAATTTTTAATATAAACGATGAATTTTTGTCTATCTCATTTTCTCTATTTTTATCTGTAGCTTCTAAACGGTTAAAGATAGCAACGTGCACGTTGCAAATTTGGAATCTACATGAAATTCTCTATAACATACATCAGCAGAGATATTTGTATATAGGCTGTTCCAATAGTAACAGGCTGTTAAACGTACACTTATTTTGGAATAATTTTTATTATAAACGATGAATTTTTGTGTAGCTCATTTTCTATATTTTTGTCTGTGGCTTTTAAACGGTTAAAGCTAGCAACGTGCACGTTGCAAATTTGGAATCTACATGAAATTCTCTATAATATACATCAGCAGAGATATTTGTATATAGGCTGTTCCAATAGTAACAGGCTGTTAAATATATACTTATTTTTGAATAATTTTTAATATAAACGATGAATTTTTGTCTATCTCATTTTCTCGATTTTTGTCTGTAGCTTCTAAACGGTTAAAGATAGCAACGTGCACGTCGCAAATTTGGAATCTACATGAAATTCTCTATAATATACATCAGCAGAGATATTTGTATATAAGCTGTTCCAATAGTTACAGGCTGTTAAACGTACACTTATTTTGGAATAATTTTTATTATAAACAATGAATTTTTGTCTAGCTCATTTTCTATATTTTTGTCTGTGGCTTTTAAACGGTTAAAGCTAGCAACGTGCACGTTGCAAATTTGGAATCTACATGAAATTCTCTATAATATACAGCAGCAGAGATATTTGTATATAGGCTGTTCCTATAGTAACAGGCTGTTAAATATATACTTATTTTTGAATAATTTTTAATATAAACGATGAATTTTTGTCTATCTCATTTTCTCGATTTTTGTCTGTAGCTTCTAAACGGTTAAAGATAGCAACGTGCACGTTGCAAATTTGGAATCTACATGAAATTCTCTATAATATACATCAGCAGAGATATTTGTATATAAGCTGTTCCAATAGTTACAGGCTGTTAAACGTACGCTTATTTTGGAATAATTTTTATTCTAAACGATGAATTTTTGTCTAGCTCATTTTCTATATTTTTGTCTGTGGCTTTTAAACGGTTAAAGCTAGCAACGTGCACGTTGCAAATTTGGAATCTACATGAAATTATCTATAACATACATCAGCAGAGATATTTATATATAGGCTGTTCCAATAGTTACAGGCTGTTAAACGTACACTTATTTTGGAATAATTTTTATTATAAACGATGAATTTTTGTCTAGCTCATTTTCTATATTTTTGTCTGTGGCTTTTAAACGGTTAAAGATAGCAACGTGCACGTTGCAAATTTGGAATCTACATGAAATTCTCTATAACATACATCAGCAGAGATATTTATATATAGGCTGTTCCAATAGTTACAGGCTGTTAAACGTACACTTATTTTGGAATAATTTTTATTATAAACGATGAATTTTTGTGTAGCTCATTTTCTATATTTTTGTCTGTGGCTTTTAAACGGTTAAAGCTAGCAACGTGCACGTTGCAAATTTGGAATCTACATGAAATTCTCTATAATATACATCAGCAGAGATATATGTATATAGGCTGTTCCAATAGTAACAGGCTGTTAAATATATACTTATTTTTGAATAATTTTTAATATAAACGATGAATTTTTGTCTATCTCATTTTCTCGATTTTTGTCTGTAGCTTCTAAACGGTTAAAGATAGCAACGTGCACGTTGCAAATTTGGAATCTACATGAAATTCTCTATAACATACATCAGCAGATATATTTATATATAGGCTGTTCCAATAGTTACAGGCTGTTAAACGTACACTTATTTTGGAATAATTTTTATTATAAACGATGAATTTTTGTCTAGCTCATTTTCTATATTTTTGTCTGTGGCTTTTAAACGGTTAAAGCTAGCAACGTGCACGTTGCAAATTTGGAATCTACATGAAATTCTCTATAATATACATCAGCAGAGATATTTGTATATAGGCTGTTCCAATAGTAACAGGCTGTTAAATATATACTTATTTTTGAATAATTTTTAATATAAACGATGAATTTTTGTCTATCTCATTTTCTCGATTTTTGTCTGTAGCTTCTAAACGGTTAAAGATAGCAACGTGCACGTTGCAAATTTGGAATCTACATGAAATTCTCTATAATATACATCAGCAGAGATATTTGTATATGGGCTGTTCCAATAGTAACAGGCTGTTAAATATATACTTATTTTTGAATAATTTTTAATATAAACGATGAATTTTTGTCTATCTCATTTTCTCGATTTTTGTCTGTAGCTTCTAAACGGTTAAAGATAGCAACGTGCACGTTGCAAATTTGGAATCTACATGAAATTCTCTATAATATACATCAGCAGAGATATTTGTATATAGGCTGTTCCAATAGTAACAGGCTGTTAAATATATACTTATTTTTGAATAATTTTTAATATAAACGATGAATTTTTGTCTATCTCATTTTCTCTATTTTTGTCTGTAGCTTCTAAACGGTTAAAGATAGCAACGTGCACGTTGCAAATTTGGAATCTACATGAAATTCTCTATAACATACATTAGCAGAGATATTTATATATATAGGCTGTTCCAATAGTTACAGGCTGTTAAACGTACACTTATTTTGGAATAATTTTTATTATAAACGATGAATTTTTGTCTAGCTCATTTTCTATATTTTTGTCTGTGGCTTTTAAACGGTTAAAGCTAGCAACGTGCACGTTGCAAATTTGGAATCTACATGAAATTCTCTATAATATACATCAGCAGAGATATTTGTATATAGGCTGTTCCAATAGTAACAGGCTGTTAAATATATACTTATTTTTGAATAATTTTTAATATAAACGATGAATTTTTGTCTATCTCATTTTCTCGATTTTTGTCTGTAGCTTCTAAACGGTTAAAGATAGCAACGTGCACGTTGCAAATTTGGAATCTACATGAAATTCTCTATAACATACATCAGCAGAGATATTTATATATAGGCTGTTACAATAGTTACAGGCTGTTAAACGTACACTTATTTTGGAATAATTTTTATTAGGAACGATGAATTTTAAAAATTATTCCAAAATAAGTGTACTTTTAACATCCTGTAACTATTGAATCAGCCTATATACAAATATCTATAGAGAATTTCATGTAGATTCCAAATTTGCAACGTACACGTTGCTAGCTTTAACCGTTTAGAAGCTACAGACAAAAATAGAGAAAATGAGCTAGACAAAAATTCATGGTTTATAATAAAATTTATTCTAAATTAAGTGTAGTTTTAACTGCCTGTAACTTTTGGAACAGTCTATATATTATTATTGGATTAATTGTACTTTGTATAGTTAGAAAACTATAATATTATTGCATTGTCAATTAGTAACTATGTCTAATAATGTTTTTCTGTGTGATTACAGGATCAACAGCGGACCAAGGACCACTTAAGGACATCCCAGGATACGTCTATAGAAAATAACATGTATTATATAATCTATTTATTGTAATATAATAACATATATTCTGTGTGTATTATGAACTATATAATAAAGTAGAATTTATCAAAATTCAAGTTTATCTTTAAAATTCCTGTTATATCCTATATACCTACACGCATGTAGTTTTTAAAACGACTTCCTTTGTGCAGCACCTACCAATCTAAAAAATGATGAAAAAATGTACATTTCTAATTTTTGAAGTACTCTTTTCTTTTATGTTATCCTGGTACCATCAGAAATTTTCAACAAAATACGACAAAATGATGCCCAAATTCGACAAAAGAGTAACATTTTTTGCACGCAAAAAATATTTTTTCGGTTCATGGATGCTTCACATTAGAAGCATCCATGCACGCAATAAAAATGCTACCTGAAAGTAAAATCTATGCACGCAGTAAAAAATTTTTCGGTGCGTAGATGCTACGTGAAAGTAGCATCTATGTACGAAATAATTTTTTTTTTCGGTGGATAGATGCTACCTCAAAGAACTCTTCTATTTCTTGTTACTAATAATAAATAAGACATTTTTAAATTAAAAATATATATTTATTGCAACAATTACAAGTACATTAATAATACACAATTAATTATAGTACACTCTATACACAATAATTAAACAACAATCATAATTACAACAATTACAAACATTTTATTTATATTACAAGCTAAAAGGAAAAGAAATAAATGTGTAGACCAATACAATAACATTTTATTATTACAATTTTACAAATACAAGTTATCAAAAGTCTAGAGTGAACGGTAAGGGTACTTTACTTGAAAAAAATCGATTATTTTTTAAATATTTTCTAAACAAACAGCGTTAAAATTTGAAATTTTATATCTAAGTTAATTATTTAACAATGCATTTATATAAAAATTACCAAAATTTTAGAGTGACCAGAAGAGATACTTTACTTGAAAAAAAAAAATCAATTCTTTTTAAATATTTCCTACATTGTCAAAGTTAAAGATTTGAGATTTTATACCTAAGTTAACTATTCAACAATGCATTCATATAAAAATTATCAAGACTCTGGGGTGATCAGAAGAGATATTTACTTGAAAAAAATCGATTCTTCTTAAATATTTCCTATACTAACAGACTAAAAATTTTGAAATTTGATATCTGAGTTAATTATTCAACAATGAATTGATATAAAAATTATCAAAACTTTGGAGTGACCAGAAGTGATACTTTACTTTAAAAAAATCGATTCTTTTTAAATATTTCCTATACTAACAGAGATAAAAATTTGAAATTTGATATCTGAGTTTCTTATTCAATAATAAATTGATATAAAAATCACCAAAATTCTGGGGTGACCAAAAAAAATATTTTACTTGAAAAAAAATCAATTATTTTTAAATATTTCTTAAACTAACATAATTAAAAATTTAAAATTTTAAATTTAAGTTAACTATTCAACAATACATTTATATAAAAATTACCAAAAATCTGGGGTACACGGAATGGGTACTTTACTTGAAGCAAAATTGTTTTTTTTCAATATTTATTAAACTACTACAGTTAAAAATATGAATATTTATATCAAAGTTAATTATCTAACAATGCATTCATTAAAAAATCACCATAAGTCTAGGGTGCACGGAGGAGGTACTTTAGTTGAAGAGGAACCCATGACGTCGACTCTTACAAATTTTCCAGGGTTGAAATCCAACGGTGGAAGTCCGCGCCTCTCGTTTCCAAGTTTCTCAGCATCTCTGGACAACAGCAGCTCGTATCCACACATCTGAAATTTATCAGAAACATTAATTTATATGTTAACAATTACTAGAAGTCTCAATAAGACGTTTATTCTTACAAAACTGACGTTTCTTTATAAATTTGCACCTTTTATAGGGTAAATAAGATCTTCTAAATTCTTTAAAAATATATTACTTACCCTGAAAAAGGTGTAAATGTATAAAGAAACGTCGGTTTTGCAAAAATAAACAGAAATGACAGAAATTTCGTAAAACTAACGGTTTTTACATTTGCAATTGGCTTGTTTGAACAACTATTACGGTCTCCAGAAGGAAAAGTCTAAAAGGGGTACCCCTTGACATTTTTTCAATTTTTCGTTTTTGGGCCATAACTCAAAAACGGTTAAAGATACGCGACTACCGCTTGCACCATTAAATTCTACGAGCAAAATTACATAAGAATACCAATTTTCATAATGTTTGAACAACTATTACGGTCTCCAGAAAGAAAAGTCTAAAATTTGAAAAAATGTCAAGGGGTACCCCTTGACATTTTTTCAATTTTTCGTTTTTGGGCCATAACTCAAAAACGGTTAAAGATACGCGACTGCCGCTTGCACCATTAAATTCTACGAGCAAAATTACATAAGTATACCAATTTTCATAATGTTTGAACAACTATTACGGTCTCCAGAAAGAAAAATCTAAAAATTGAAAAAATGTCAAGGGGTACCCCTTGACACCATTAAATTCTACGAGCAAAATTACATAAGTATACCAATTTTCATAATGTTTGAACAACAATTACGGTCTCCAGAAAGAAAAATCTAAAAATTGAAAAAATGTCAAGGGGTACCCCTTGACAATTTTTCAATTTTTCGTTTTTGGGCCATAACTCAAAAACGGTTAAAGATACGCAACTACCGCTTGCACCATTAAATTCTACGAGCAAAATTACATAAGTATACCAATTTTCATAATGTTTGAACAACTATTACGGTCTCCAGAAGGAAAAGTCTAAAAATTGAAAAAATGTCAAGGGGTACCCCTTGATATTTTTTCAATTTTTCGTTTTTGGGCCATAACTCAAAAACGGTTAAAGATACGCGACTGCCGCTTGCACCATTAAATTCTACGAGTAAAATTACATAAGTATACCAATTTTCATAATGTTTGAACAACAATTACGGTCTCCAGAAAGAAAAATCTAAAAATTGAAAAAATGTCAAGAAGTACTCCTTGACAATTTTTCAATTTTTCGTTTTTGGGCCATAACTCAAAAAAGGGTTAAAGATACGCAACTGCCGCTTGCACCATTAAATTCTACGAGCAAAATTACATGAGTATACCAATTTTCATATTGTTTGAACAACTATTACGGTCTCCAGAAAGAAAAGTCTAAAATTTGAAAAAAATGTCAAGGGGTACCCCTTGACATTTTTTCAATTTTTCGTTTTTGGGCCATAACTCAAAAACGGTTAAAGATACGCGACTGCCGCTTGCACCATTAAATTTTACGAGCAAAATTACATAAGTATACCAATTTTCATAATGTTTGAACAACTATTACGGTCTCCAGAAAGAAAAGTCTAACATTTACCATTAAATTCTACGAGCAAAATTACATAAGTATAGCAATTTTCATAATGTTTGAACAACTATTACGGTCTCCAGAAAGAAAAGTCTAAAAATTAAAAAAATGTCAAGGGGTATTCTTGACATTTTTTCAATTTTTCGTTTTTGGGCCATAACTCAAAAACGGATAAAGATACGCGACTGCCGCTTGCACCATTAAATTCTACGAGCAAAATTACATAAGTATACCAATTTTCATAATGTTTGAACAACTATTACGGTCTCCAGAAAGAAAAGTCTAAAATTTGAAAAAATGTCAAGGGGTACCCCTTGATATTTTTTCAATTTTTCGTTTTTGGGCCATAACTCAAAAACGGTTAAAGATACGCGACTGCCGCTTGCACCATTAAATTTTACGAGCAAAATTACATAAGTATACCAATTTTCATAATGTTTGAACAACTATTACGGTCTCCAGAAAGAAAAGTCTAAAAATTGAAAAAATGTCAAGGGGTACCCCTTGACATTTTTTCAATTTTTCGTTTTTGGGCCATAACTCAAAAACGGTTAAAGATACGCGACTGCCGCTTGCACCATTAAATTTTACGAGCAAAATTACATAAGTATACCAATTTTCATAATGTTTGAACAACTATTACGGTCTCCAGAAAGAAAAGTCTAACATTTACCATTAAATTCTACGAGCAAAATTACCTAAGTATACCAATTTTCATAATGTTTGAACAACTATTACGGTCTCCAGAAAGAAAAGTCTAAAAATTAAAAAAATGTCAAGGGGTACCCCTTGACATTTTTTCAATTTTTCGTTTTTGGGCCATAACTCAAAAACGGTTAAAGATACGCGACTGCCGCTTGCACCATTAAATTCTACGAGCAAAATTACATAAGTATACCAATTTTTATAATGTTTGAACAACTATTACGGTCTCCAGAAAGAAAAGTCTAACATTTACCATTAAATTCTACGAGCAAAATTACCTAAGTATACCAATTTTCATAATGTTTGAACAACTATTACGGTCTCCAGAAGGAAAAGTCTAAAAATTGAAAAAATCGTAAGGTGTACCCCCCTCTTTAATATTCATCTAAAATTTGAAACAGAAACTATTTAAAATAATGTGCATAAAGATGAAAAATAATGTACTACTCTTGCCCTTGGGCTTGTCACAACTCAAAATGAACAAAAATTGGTCATTCATTTTTTTACTAAATTTGTTAATTACTCAAAAATTAATGGCCAAAATTTTTTTTTGTTACTTTTATTGTAAATATCGAGACAAAATTAGGGGCATGGCATATTTATCGAAAAATCATTTTCAAAAATATGCTTGGTCATGGAATATGCCAAAATTTTTGTATTTAACGCAGAAAATTTATATAAATTTGAATACATATATAGTTTTTGATGTACAATCTAAATTGGAAAGTATCACACGGATTAACAACTCCTTGATGGAGTAAGTGTAACATGTTTTGTTCTAGGTTTCAAATTTAATTTGTATAATACAATATTTGAAAATGACATCCATATAGTAGTACAAAACACAGAAGATGATCATTATAATAATTATATGAATCAAAATATTTTATATATTTTGGATTTGGACTGCAATAATTCTTATAAAATACTTGAAGAGGTAACATATCATTTATTAAATATAAATATATTATGCATATTATTGTATGAGAAGGTTTATCAAGCATCACCTCACAGGCACTCACAGCTATAATGGAGAAAACACCTCAACAATTACTTTAAAAAAATATATAACACCATTTATACAAAATTGTATTTTATATTATTATATTTGAACATTCTATGCGACTAGTAGTAAAAAAATTTGTTGCTTGGTGGCAGCACCAACGTGTCCAAATTCGTAATTTTTATAAATAAATTCAATAAAATAAAATAATAATAAAATCGTGAATTTATGCTTTCCAGCGTTCGTTAACACTGGGGTGTAGCAGACTTGTCCAAACCAAAGTTCTGTATTTACATTGTTGCTTGTCACTTGTTGTTTGAAATTGAAATATGTAGAACTACTTGTCGTAGAGTAGAAAATATCTTGAATTAATATATACAAAAATTAATACGCGAACCAGCGAGATTTTGCACTATTTTCTTATAATTTTTATGAATAAAATATGTATGTAATTAATTCAAATTTGAACACAAGATGGTACTAGATGTTTCGATTTTATTTTACATAGAAATTAAATGAATTATTATTCCAAAAAATACGAAATGGGGACATTAGTTGTTTTTACATTAAACCATATTAATTTAAAATTATTTTGTGATAATAATATTAATTTATTTTCATTTTAAACATACATATATTTTTAATTCTTAACTTACCTATAAATGATGGAAGTTAAAAATATGATTTTATAATATGGAACTTAGGTCTTTAATTTAAATGTATTATTTGCTTATATTTAAAGTTAATTTTAAGTATTTTTTAGAGGCAAACAGTGAAAAATTATTTTTAATATATACATGGATATTACTAACACAAAATGCAAATAATTTTAAACTAATTCAGACTAATTTTTCTACATTACAAATTTATCAAAATACAAATATCTTATTCAATAATAATACATATTATATTTACGAAATTTATAAAGAAATGGCGTTTTCAAAATTACATATAAACTATATTACTAAGGGCCGGTATTTCCATCTCCGGATAAAGTTCAGGATAACTATCCGTCAGATAAATGATATAATATCGCATCTAAATAGGAGCATAAATGAGGTAAATTATATTGAATGTCATTTTTTGATGCGATGTTGTTCATTTATCTGACAGATAAGTTATCCAGCACTTTATCTGAAGATGGAAATACCGGCCCTAAATGGAACAAAACACAAAAATTTGAAAACTTGAAACAAAAATATTAGCAAACAAAAGAAAAAATTTAAACAAAATTACTTTAGGCGCAAGTATAGTAATTCTGGAAAATGATACTTTGAACCATTTAGAAGATTACAAGTATACATATAAAAGGTGTCATTAAAAAACTGACCATTCAAAATATTCTTTTTTACCTCCCGCTACCCTTGGTAAGGGAGGTATAGGGATCGTGCTAAAAATTACATATCGAGATTTTGGTAAATGACTACGTTTTAAGGTCCCTAGAATTCAATTTTAACATTTTCCCGAAGAGGTCTGTGTATGTTTGTATGTGTGTGTGAATTCTCCACTCTATCTCAAATACTAGCATTCTAAAAATTTTGAAACCTTGTATTTCGAATTTTTTCTGTAATGGAAAGAGCCTATTAGATATTGGTGTAAATCGGATAACCGGAAATGGCACTTTACTAGAAGCTCAAAATAATTTTTCTTCGAAAAATACCTTTAATTGTAATTTTTCGACATTAATGTTATTATAAAAATTAAAGACTATTAAATTTTCTACAGATCTGCATTAATACTTTTTCTACATATTATATGGATAAATTTATAAAATTATCTATAAATTAAATCCCGGAGCCTACGCTTTAAACAAACAATACTCCTTGACAGTTATTCAAATGTATGTAACTGACAGATAAATGTCACTGTCCAAAAACTAATCATTTCAAATTAATAATAGTAACGTTTTAAAAAGAAAAATGTAAATAGAACAATAGGAAAGGAAATCAATACAGTTTCCAGCATATGTAAATATGTAGGTATATATTTAGATTAATAAAAATTAACGATTCACCAAAAAGTTTAAGCTAATTCTCATTTTTGATTTAGTGAATTCTATTTTATCCAGGTATTTAAAATTTAATCTTCATTTTGTTATCAAAAATGTAGTTACTTGGATTAGATTAGACTATATTTTAAGAAATAAACTGCCAAAATTAGAGTAAAATTCGCTAATCCAAAAATAAGTACATAAATAAATATATCATCACGGTTTATTACCCATTGCTGGGTGTGCCAATCTGCTTTGTACGCAGATATCGGTAATGATGTAATATTTGCACCGTGTGGGCGCTTACCAGGCGTCACCTCATGGGCACTTATTGCTGGCGTGGAGAGTGGACCACAGGGGTCAATTTTGTGCCATTTAAAATTGGAAATATTTGGCGTTGGTCGGGATTAAACCCGGTTCCCCAGATTCGCGACCTGACACTTAGGCACGCGGCTACGAGATCCCATGGGGTCTCAAAAATAAAGATTAGCTTAATCTTTTTTGTGACTCGAGCGGTACATGGCGGGAGGTATTGTGTTGGCCACACCAGATTTTTTATTTATAATTATTTTTACCTGCCTTGGTAAGGGAGATATAGGGATCGTTCTTAACATCGCATATCGAAATTTTAGTAAATGAGTACATTTTAAGGTCCCTAGAATCCAATTTTATCATTTTCACGAGACATGGGGGATTATATGAAAAATCAGTTAATTGTGAATAGTATCTCCCCAGTGCAAGATATTAAGTTGAAATTTATTTTTACAATATAAATTAGCTTCAAGCTCATCGTTGAATTCACAATTTTACGTACATCCCAAATATGTTAAAGGTGTCCCATTTGAAATATATAAGTTAATGCCACTTTCGGTTAAACAGGTAGCGCTACCATCATACCAAATACCATGAATTGTGAGCCCCTAAGCATGAAAAGTTATTTTGAGTGGCACGTTTTTCAAGTTATCCTGTATATGAACAAACAAGCAAATGGTGTATAATATTAATTTTATAGATTTAAACATACTGATTAATTTTCGAAAGTAAATTATGTATATGTGAAACATTTGATTGAATATTTAAATGCTACCTTAAAAATATATCCTGTTGATTCTTGGGGTTATATTAATAAAACTACATATTTATATGATGGTATGATACACGGTAAACAACTTTTCCTAATAAATTTTTTGTCTAAAACCTTTCAGTTTCCCAAAAATGAAGTGACCTACTTATTTTAGTAAAACCATAACATCCTATCTTGTATCTAGTTGTCGATATTTTGGACCAAAAATCTAAAGAGCCGTTGATATTTCGTCCCAGTACATTTCAACACACTTCAAACACACAAACACAGTCAAAGATTTGTCCAAAATAACTTAAAACACCGATAAACATCAATATTTGTCACTAATAACATTTGGTATTACAGTTTTATATAAATTAAATAGATAATAATATACTTAGAAGTAAACTAGCACACTAAAAACTTGTTTAGGGATCTTAATTCATCATTACAGGTATTATCCTTCATTAAAAATATCTTCAAAAGGTCCTTAAAGTCGATTTATGCAAATTACGCTTGCAAATGGTTAAACAACACAGCCATTTTGTTGTAAATGTCAAAATAATTAACAAATACATTTCTTATATTTATTGGACGATTCTTAATTCGGATAATTTATATTTATCAATAATATTAATAAATATAACTTTTTCAAAGTTAAATTTTGAAATTTCTTTTTAAAATTAGGGAAAATTTTGTAAAAAAACCCTATTTTGTATCAGTAGTGACATCTCTTGAACTTTCAGACAAAATACGAAATGTTACATATAATTTCTAAAATTATTAAAAATTATACTAAAACCGAATGAATAAAAGATTATTCCTACCTTGGTTGTAACGAACTCGGCTTATAGGGTCCATCAATGTTCCGTTTAACACGAAATTACTCGTAATCATAATTATTATTGTCTTAAAATTGCCATTATTTCACAAAAGTTATTATTATTACTATTTAACACTAAAAATAACACTATACACTAAATATTTACACCCAAAAACGGGTGGATATGAATCTGAGGTGTACCACTTACGCTTAATATTAAATGTATCCGTTGAAATATTTTGATAAAAATTAGTATACAAAAAATTTAAGAATTTAAAAAAAAGTTTTTTATAAAGTATCTATAATTTTTAATTCTGAGTAATTTGTTTCAAATAAATGTTTTTGAAAAGTGTATAGTTTAGTTGCAAAATGAATATTTTAAAAATTTTAATAACATACGAGACCCCCACTGCATTCTATCAGCAAAACTTCGTACTACATACGTGGTACATTTTATAAAATATTAATAATCATTTTTATGCATACTAAAATATTTAAAAACATTAAATATGTTGTAATTTATAATATTTTTTAGTAAATATAATTTTTTTATTGAATAAAACCAAAATTTTGA
Source organism: Harpalus rubripes (assembly GCA_963082715.1). NCBI lineage: Eukaryota > Metazoa > Arthropoda > Insecta > Coleoptera > Carabidae > Harpalus > Harpalus rubripes. The sequence goes on from OY720465.1 coordinate 36,444,813, forward strand.
CAAATTTTGGTCCAAATTACCAAAAATTAATACCACTTGTGACATCTATAGGCAGTAACATGAACTATAATTTTTATATTCTTTTATAACGAAGTGATGTGTTTTTCACATTGTCTGACCATTTTTAATAATTATTATTATTATAATTATAATAAATAAAAATGAAAAACAGTTCCTACAATTTAATTCTGATGATATTTCATTTTTGGCACAGATACATTTTTATTTTTATTCATTATCTCTGATATTAAAGAGAAAATAAAAAAAGTTTTAACAAGACTATCCTTTATTTTTAACTACAAATATTTTTTATTATGACAAACATTTTCGAAAACCTTTTAATTCAGCTAGAAAATGGATTTTCTCAAAATTGTTACCAAAATTTAATACTACTGCTGTACTCTATGATGAAAATTGTGACATATTTTATAATGTTATGTTGTAAGCAAGTACGTTGATGTATCGTGTAAATGGGAGAAAATCAATAATATCGACAAATCAATTGACCAATCAGATTGCAAGGTATGTTTTAAACTATTTCTGCCATCTGTAGAAAGAATCCGGAACTAATATTTGTAGATCTTTATAAACAAATTTGTTTTATTATATTTTATTATTTTTTTTTTAATATATTCTTTAGTTTTATGTATTAAAATTTAATAATTTATATTTTTTAATTTAATATTAACAATAATTATAACCTTAATAAAAAATGACAGCTAATTAATAAACAAATACACATATTTTTTATTCAGATAATATTGAAACTATTAAAACTGATAATAATTTTTCATTTTGAGCATATGATTTCAAATAAATGTTTTTTTAAAATACTTGTATTATCAAGAAAAATCGATAAATCAAAAATAGGATCTAGAAGCCTAAAAATCAATACCAGTTCCGCCATCTGTAGAATCCTGAACTAATATTTGTAAAAATTTATAAACAAATATTTTAATATTTTTATTATATTTAAAAAATATATTATTTAGTTTTATATATTAAAATTTAATAATTCATATTTTTAAATTATTGTTAACAGTAATTATAACATAATAAAAAAATGGCAGCTAATGAATAAACAAATACACATGTTTGGAACAAAATAAAAATACTAAATTGAACAGCTTTTAAATTAAAGCGTATAATACCCTTCAAACCAAATGGGCATAACAATATTTTACATATTATAATAATAAGGTACGTATATTTATAAATAATAATCATTTATTACTGTAAACATATTATTCACAGAAAAGCAAATCAGCTGATCATACAATTCAACTATAAATGCAAACTTTGCAAATGTTCGGAGCTGTCCAGCGAAGATTACAGATGTCTAAGGGACGAAATATCACAGGATTAAACTACAGGGGTTGATTTTTATGTGGCCAAAGTCTCTGGGACGAAACAGAAAGGATAAAACGTGTACGGATGACAATAGACCACAAAATATGATGAATAATTTTGACCATAAACGAAACAACTAATTTATGTATTTATTTAGTATTTTAGTAAAAGTGTTTGATATCATTTTATTCAGTGATTCACGTTGAATCTTTTGATGTATAATTTATTATTATTTAATGAAAATTTTGTACTGAAAATTGTAAATGAAAAAATCTAAGTATGTCAAATGAAATGTGTAAGGTTTTGGCGATATTTTATAGTTATTGTTAATGAATTTTATATTTTTATACTCAGAATTTTATGCTGATTCTTTTGATATATAACAAATTATGTTTTTATGAAAATTTAACCAAGAAAAATGTAAACAAAAAATTATGAAAGTCGTGAATATTATAAATAATATTTTTTTATTTAATTTGTATTAAATGTTTATTTCTATAAACTATATTATTTTATTAGTAAAATATTTATAATAAGATTTAGTTTATAATCATTGTTTATAATATTCATAAACAATTAATTTTTTTTCTGTACATTCGTGCTATGTAATCAAAAAATATCGTATTTATTATAATAAAAAATGGATAATATGCATAAAATTATATTTATTAAACCTTTATAATACATATAATAACAATATATAATTGAAAAACATTGTACATGGTCAAATTTTGATGAAATACCAAAATATATTTTCAGGAATTTAGGCGCCAGCGCCTACTACAATCCACATTCCAAACATATTTGTTATAATAATACAGAACGTATTCAGGAAATTTGCAGCTTGCCAATATTTCAGTATATCTTCTTAAAAAATCAACTTTCATACTTTATTATGTATTTTTAAAAAACTATTCTCTTAAATTTATTGAAATAAATATAAGTATCAGCCAAAAAACCTTATCACAATGTTTTACAAACAATAATTTTTAATTACAGTCCTGGATTTGATGAAGGTCAAAATTGTGTATCAAACAGGTGGCGACATCATGTGCACAATGGTTGCAAAATGAACTAATAACAATAAAAGAACAACAAATATTTATTTTATAATATAATAACCATAAAATCGTGTATCAAACAATATTTTATTTATTAATATGTTTAAAATAAATAATATAATAATTTTTTATACGTCAAATGATCCAAAACATTACATCAACGTACTTGCTTAAAACACATTAAAAATAGTTCACAATTTTCATCATAGAGTACAGCAGTAGTATTAAATTTTGGTAACAATTTTGAGAAAATCTATTTGCTAGCTGAATTAAAAGGTTTTTGTAAATGTTTGTCACAATAAAAAATATTTGTAGTTAAAAATAAAGGATAGTCTTGTTAAAACTTTTTTTATTTACTCTTTAATATCAGAGATAATGAATAAAAATAAAAATGTATCTACGCCATGAATGAAATATCATCAGAATTAAATTGTAGGAACTGTTTTTCATTTTTCTTTGTTATTATTATTATTATAATAATTATTATTAAAAATGGTCAGACAACGTGAAAAATCCATCACATCGTTATAAACGAATATAAAATTTATAGTTCATGTTACTGCCTATAGATGTCACAAGTGGTATTAATTTTTGGTAAATTGGACCAAAATTTGTCAAAATTTTGGTTTTATTCAATAAAAAAATTAATTTACTAAAGAATATTATAAATTACAACATATTTAATGTTTTTGAATATCTGAGTATGCATAAAAGTAATTATTAATATATTATGAAATGTACTACGTATGTAGTACAAAGTTTTACCGATAGAATGCAGTGGGGGTCTCATATTGTATTAAAATTTTCAAAATATTCATTTTTCAACTAAACTATAGACTTTTCATAAGTATTTGTTTGAAACAAATTACTGAAAATTAAAAATTATATATAGTTTATTTTAAACTTTTTTTTAAATTCTTCAATTTTTTGTATTATATTTTTACCGTTTGTTAGCTTTACTGATAATTATTTTGGAATGCTTTTAAAATAATTTTAAGAAGAATATTTTGACAAAAATTGGTATACATATGTACGTTGACCCGGGGAATCGATTTTTGATAAAATTAAAACCGTACCTCTCGCCAATTAATGAGTAGCTGTTTGTTACCCGAAAATGGGTAGAGGTACAAATTTGTCGATAGCACCATTGGATTCTACGTACTTTCTTATATAAATATTTAAATTTTCAAAATATTTGCTTTACTGATCAAATAGTTATAAATAAATTAGTAAAACAATATTCAGGAACTTGTAAAGGTCATTGAACTATGGTTATAACAAATAATTGATTTAAAAATGCATCTGTCAAAACATTGTAACAAAAATTTGTACACATATGTAATTTTATGCGAGGAATCTATTTTTGCCAAAATTAAAGCTGTATATTCAACCCTTAAGTGGGTAGATATTCACCACCCAAAACTGGGTAGAGATAAATAATTTTCGACTTCACCATTAGATTCTACGTACTTTCTCGTATATGTGTACCAATTTTAATAACAACTTTTGGTATAGGGGTTCAGAATAATCACATTTTGAATTTACCGCAAATATCTGATATTTTTGTCCGCTAGTGTTGCGTCGATCGCCGACAAAAATACAAATTAGGATATTTGCTATATCCTATAAATAAAATTTACAAAAATTGGTACACATATGTATTTTGACCCGGGGAATCGATTTTTGATAAAATTAATACAATACCTCTCGCCAATTAATGAGTGGTTGCTTGTTACCCAAAAATGGGTAAAGATAAAAATTTGTCGATAGCACCAGTGGATTCTACGTACTTTCTTATATAAACAATCCAATTTTCAAAATATTTATTCTACTGGTTTAAAAACTATAAATAAATTTGTAAAACAATACTTATAGGTAAGTATCAAATAATTGATTTAAAAATGCATCTGTCAAAATATTGTAACAAAAATTTATACACATATGTAAATTTACTCAAGGAATCCATTTTTGTCAAAACTAAAGCTATATATTCAACCCTTAAACGGGTAGATAATTACGACCTAAAACTGGGTAGAGTTAATTTTGAATTCCAAAACACCCAAATTTATACTGCTAACGCCATCAATTGTGAAAATTATTAACTATATTTTTAAAGGACCCATCTATTTTTTTTATTTTTGGATATATTTTCTTATTAAAAATTTAATAAAAGGTATTTTATTTTAGCCAAAAAATTAATTTTCACGTTCTTTTTGAATACCAAAATCTCCAAAATAATACCGCTAACGCCATCAATTGTGAAAATAATTAACTATAATTTTAGAGGACCCCCCCTATTTTTTTATTTTTAAATATATTCTCTTATTAAAAATTTAATAAATGTTATTTTATTTCAGACAAAATATTAATTTTCACGTTCTTTTTGAATTCCAAAGCCTCCAAATTAATACTGCTTCCGCCATCTATTGTGAAAATAATTAACTATAATTTTAGAGGACCCCCCTATTTTTTTATTTTTAAATATATTCTCCCATTAAAAATTTAATAAAAATTATTTTATTTTTGCCAAAAAATTAATTTTCACGTTCTTTTTGAATTCCAAAGCCTCCAAATTAATACTGCTTCCGCCATCTATTGTGAAAATAATTAACTATAATTTTAGAGGACCCCCCCTATTTTTTTATTTTTAAATATATTCTCTTATTAAAAATTTAATTAATGTTATTTTATTTCAGCCAAAATATTAATTTTCACGTTCTTTTTGAATTCCAAAGCCTCCAAATTAATACTGCTTCCGCCATCTATTGTGAAAATAATTAACTATAATTTTAGAGGACACCCCCTATTTTTTAATTTTTAAATATATTCTCTTATTAAAAATTTAATAAATGTTATTTTATTTTTGCCAAAAAATTAATTTTCACGTTCTTTTTGAATTCCAAAGCCTCCAAATTAATACTGCTTCCGCCATCTATTGTGAAAATAATTAACTATAATTTTAGAGGACCCCCCCTATTTTTTTATTTTTAAATATATTCTCTTATTAAAAATTTAATTAATGTTATTTTATTTCAGCCAAAATATTAATTTTCACGTTCTTTTTGAATTCCAAAGCCTCCAAATTAATACTGCTTCCGCCATCTATTGTGAAAATAATTAACTATAATTTTAGAGGACCCCCCCTATTTTTTATTTTTAAATATATTCTCTTATTAAAAATTTAATAAATGTTATTTTATTTTAGCCAAAATATTAATTTTCACGTTCTTTTTGAATTCCAAAGCCTCCAAATTAATACTGCTTCCGCCATCTATTGTGAAAATAATTAACTATAATTTTAGAGGACCCCCCCTATTTTTTTATTTTTAAATATATTCTCTTATTAAAAATTTAATTAATGTTATTTTATTTCAGCCAAAATATTAATTTTCACGTTCTTTTTGAATTCCAAAGCCTCCAAATTAATACTGCTTCCGCCATCTATTGTGAAAATAATTAACTATAATTTTAGAGGACACCCCCTATTTTTTAATTTTTAAATATATTCTCTTATTAAAAATTTAATAAATGTTATTTTATTTTTGCCAAAAAATTAATTTTCACGTTCTTTTTGAATTCCAAAGCCTCCAAATTAATACTGCTTCCGCCATCTATTGTGAAAATAATTAACTATAATTTTAGAGGACCCCCCCCTATTTTTTTATTTTTAAATATATTCTCTTATTAAAAATTTAATTAATGTTATTTTATTTCAGCCAAAATATTAATTTTCACGTTCTTTTTGAATTCCAAAGCCTCCAAATTAATACTGCTTCCGCCATCTGTTGTGAAAATAATTAACTATAATTTTAGAGGACCCCCCCTATTTTTTTATTTTTAAATATATTCTCTTATTAAAAATTTAATAAATGTTATTTTATTTTAGCCAAAATATTAATTTTCACGTTCTTTTTGAATTCCAAAGCCTCCAAATTAATACTGCTTCCGCCATCTATTGTGAAAATAATTAACTATAATTTTAGAGGACCCCCCCCCTATTTTTTTATTTTTAAATATATTCTCCCATTAAAAATTTAATAAAAGTTATTTTATTTTTGCCAAAAAATTAATTTTCAAGTTCTTTTTGAATTCCAAAGCCTCCAAATTAATACTGCTTCCGCCATCTATTGTGAAAATAATTAACTATAATTTTAGAGGACCCCCCCCCCCTATTTTTTTATTTTTAAATATATTCTCTTATTAAAAATTTAATTAATGTTATTTTATTTTAGCCAAAATATTAATTTTCACGTTCTTTTTGAATTCCAAAGCCTCCAAATTAATACTGCTTCCGCCATCTATTGTGAAAATAATTAACTATAATTTTAGAGGACCCCCCCTATTTTTTTATTTTTAAATATATTCTCTTATTAAAAATTTAATAAATGTTATTTTATTTTAGCCAAAATATTAATTTTCACGTTCTTTTTGAATTCCAAAGCCTCCAAATTAATACTGCTTCCGCCATCTATTGTGAAAATAATTAACTATAATTTTAGAGGACCCCCCCCTATTTTTTATTTTTAAATATATTCTCTTATTAAAAATTTAATAAAAGTTATTTTATTTTAGCCAAAATATTAATTTTCACGTTCTTTTTGAATTCCAAAGCCTCCAAATTAATACTGCTTCCGCCATCTATTGTGAAAATAATTAACTATAATTTTAGAGGACCCCCCCCTATTTTTTATTTTTAAATATATTCTCTTATTAAAAATTTAATAAAAGTTATTTTATTTTAGCCAAAATATTAATTTTCACGTTCTTTTTGAATTCCAAAGCCTCCAAATTAATACTGCTTCCGCCATCTATTGTGAAAATAATTAACTATAATTTTAGAGGACCCCCCCTATTTTTTTATTTTTAAATATATTCTCTTATTAAAAATTTAATAAATGTTATTTTATTTTAGCCAAAATATTAATTTTCACGTTCTTTTTGAATTCCAAAGCCTCCAAATTAATACTGCTTCCGCCATCTATTGTGAAAATAATTAACTATAATTTTAGAGGACCCCCCCCTATTTTTTATTTTTAAATATATTCTCTTATTAAAAATTTAATAAAAGTTATTTTATTTTAGCCAAAATATTAATTTTCACGTTCTTTTTGAATTCCAAAGCCTCCAAATTAATACTGCTTCCGCCATCTATTGTGAAAATAATTAACTATAATTTTAGAGGACCCCCCCCTATTTTTTATTTTTAAATATATTCTCTTATTAAAAATTTAATAAAAGTTATTTTATTTTAGCCAAAATATTAATTTTCACGTTCTTTTTGAATTCCAAAGCCTCCAAATTAATACTGCTTCCGCCATCTATTGTGAAAATAATTAACTATAATTTTAGAGGACCCCCCCTATTTTTTTATTTTTAAATATATTCTCTTATTAAAAATTTAATAAATGTTATTTTATTTTAGCCAAAATATTAATTTTCACGTTCTTTTTGAATTCCAAAGCCTCCAAATTAATACTGCTTCCGCCATCTATTGTGAAAATAATTAACTATAATTTTAGAGGACCCCCCCTATTTTTTTATTTTTAAATATATTCTCTTATTAAAAATTTAATTAATGTTATTTTATTTCAGCCAAAATATTAATTTTCACGTTCTTTTTGAATTCCAAAGCCTCCAAATTAATACTGCTTCCGCCATCTATTGTGAAAATAATTAACTATAATTTTAGAGGACCCCCCCCCCTATTTTTTATTTTTAAATATATTCTCTTATTAAAAATTTAATAAATGTTATTTTATTTTAGCCAAAATATTAATTTTCACGTTCTTTTTGAATTCCAAAATCTCCAAATTAATACTGCTAGCGCCATCAATTGTGAAAATTATTAACTATATTTTTAGAGGACCCCTCTATTTTTTTTATTTTTGGATATATATTCGTATTAAATATGTTATAAAAGTTATTTTATTTTTGCCAAAAAATTAATTTTCACGTTCTTTTTGAATTCCAAAGCCTCCAAATTAATACTGCTTCCGCCATCTATTGTGAAAATAATTAACTATAATTTTAGAGGACCCCCCCTATTTTTTTATTTTTAAATATATTCTCTTATTAAAAATTTAATTAATGTTATTTTATTTCAGCCAAAATATTAATTTTCACGTTCTTTTTGAATTCCAAAGCCTCCAAATTAATACTGCTTCCGCCATCTATTGTGAAAATAATTAACTATAATTTTAGAGGACCCCCCCTATTTTTTTATTTTTAAATATATTCTCTTATTAAAAATTTAATAAATGTTATTTTATTTTAGCCAAAATATTAATTTTCACGTTCTTTTTGAATTCCAAAATCTCCAAATTAATACTGCTAGCGCCATCAATTGTGAAAATTATTAACTATATTTTTAGAGGACCCCTCTATTTTTTTTATTTTTGGATATATTGTCGTATTAAATATGTTATAAAAGTTATTTTATTTTTGCCAAAAAATTAATTTTCACGTTCTTTTTGAATTCCAAATCCTCCAAATTAATACTGCTTCCGCCATCTATTGTGAAAATTATTAACTATATTTTTAAAAGACCTCCCTATTTTTTTATTTTTAAATATATTTTCTTATTAAAAATTTAATAAAAGTTATTTTATTTTAGCCAAAAAATTAATTTTCACGTTCTTTTTGAATTCCAAAATCTCCAAATTAATACTGCTAACGCCATCAATTGTGAAAATTATTAACTATATTTTTAGAGGACCCCTCTATTTTTTTTATTTTTGGATATATTGTCTTATTAAATATGTTATAAAAGTTATTTTATTTTTGCCAAACAATTAATTTTCACGTTCTTTTTGAATTCCAAAGCCTCCAAATTAATACTGCTAGCGCCATCAATTGTGAAAATTATTAACTATATTTTTAGAGGACCCCCCTATTTTTTTATTGATGGCGTTAGCAGTATTAATTTGGAGATTTTGGAATTCAAAAAGAACGTGAAAATTAATTTTTTGGCTAAAATAAAATAACTTTTATTAAATTTTTAATAAGAATATATATATATATATATATATATATATATATATATATATATATATATATATATATATATATATATATATATATATATATATATAATTTTTATTGAACACATATGAAATTATTCAATCTAATATCATATACACTATTATTCACGAAAGATGTCTATTCAAGGTCATTTGTTCGAAGAAAGAATACAAATCACTTTATAGCAGTAGCTTAGCAACATTTTGTATTAGAAAGAGAAAGATTATTTGACTTATGTCTATTTAATTTGTGGTGTGACAGATTACGTAAATAGTGGCATTACTTCTAACACACTATAAATTATAATGACGTATGTCGTAGACTTATAGATACCTAATTATCTACTGCACTGCCGTCTGTGCTATTATTTACCCAGTGGCGTTGACGTTTAAATCAAATTATTATTCCTTGGTTTATAAGTTAAGTCTATGTTTTTGTATTTTGTAAAAACAGAAGTGAAGAACATAAATCTTTCAGAAAGGCATTATTTAGAAAGAAAAATAATTTTCAAATGAATTAGTCTTATTTTTTCAGTTAAAATGTTTCCATAAATATTTCATGTTGCACGCCTATGCAAACGAAATGCAATGAAGTTATCTGTAAGCAATATTATATCAGACGGTTCACAGATGACCTTCAATAGTCATCTTTCGTGAATAATAGTTTAATTATTAATAATTTCATTTTTAAAAATAGGTTATTACATTACCACATAACACTATATAAATCTATACATATATTATTTAATTATTATTAATGGTATTGTGTACTTACTGTAATATGCAAAATTTTCATTGTTGTAACCGTGTACGGTAACACGTTGATGCACTGCAATATTAAACAAAATACATATGTACATAATCAATAAAATAATTATTAATATTTTGTTCAATTTTAATTTAAAGTAACCACAATAGTTGTACTATTGGCTTGGAGAATGTTTGATTTTAGCAGGATGGATCAACGACACACACAGCGCGAGCATCAATGCAGGTTTCGAGATATTAATCTCCCTAAGAGGCAATATTCCCTGGCCAGCGTGTTTGCCAGATTTAGCACCATACAATTTTTTTAAAACCGAGGAACCTGTAAACCCTAAAGGAGGTAATCCGCTCAGAATTCCGCCGTATGCCTCAAAAATCGAAAGTCGCCAGGATTTGAAAATATTTTGTTTGACTCAAATATTTATTTTTTAACTTACCTTCAAAACTAGTGAAGTTTCTCTGCAACACCCTGTATAAAAACATGGAAAATAAAAATAAAAGTGTTAAAAATAAATATGAAATTTTATTATTACAAATGTTGAAAAATAAAATTTCAAATCATAACTTCGTAATCGATTGCAACAATGAAAAAAATAAAGTACAGCGATTATATAATAAAAGCTTTTATTAAGCCATATTAAATTACATTTATTAGAAGAAGAACCCTAAGATTTTGCCTCCAAGATGTTTTCTTCGGGCTTCTTCATGGTCCATGATACCACCGCTGGTTGTCAAGACAACGTAACTAAACAAAAACAAACAAGAAATATCAAAAAATATTTCAATTATAACAATATAAATTATTGCAAAATAGCTTCAAGTAAACTATCATTAATAGTTAATCAATTCTTCAAAAATTTAACAAATTGATCTTGCAATATTATAAAACTTAAATACCAAATTTCATCCTATTTCATACACTAACATGCGAGATATTAATTAATTTCCTCAATAATTATATTTATTTTCCCGGGTTTGGGATCGTAGCAAGCCAGGCTTTGCCTGTTCGCGCCAAGCGAAAGCCGAGCAACCACGTGGCCGATCGTATTTTGTCAGTTGTAAACAAACATTCATTCCGCCGCGTTCGTGGACTATTCTTTTATAAATTTTCGCGAAATATTAAGTGATTTATTAATAAATATTGTTGTTAACAAACTTTGTATGACTTTGAACGTGTGTTTATGTATAATATGTGACTGAAACTGTAAAATGTGTTGTGAAAATTGTTGAAGAACATTGTGTGGTTGCCGGTACGAGATCCATGATGGCGACTTTCAAAGTAGGATGATTTATTTTTTTTATTTGATTTGTATCATTGTTTGTTGTATTTTATTGTTTGTTTTATTGTTATTACGACGAAATATGAAAGTTGAATATATAATATTACTTATTATCCACGCATATTTTCAATTATGAACCACGAAATCTCAAATATAATTATATATTTTTGTGTTAAAATATATCCATTTATGATAGATACAATTATTAGCGAAGTCGTTTGTATTTCAGAACAAAATGAGTTTAATATCTTCTTCACACAATATTTTATAAAATATTAAGGTTAGGGCTTAACGAATAACAATTATTAAAACTTTAAGAACTGCAAATTGCTTTCCATTTTGATGCATTTTATAACAATAAATATTTTCTGGCATGTATTTACAATTAATTAAAATAATTAAAAAAACAAAAAGTTCAATTTATTTCGTTTGTGAATTCTCGAAGTAGCCTCAGATTTTAGCAAAAAATGTACAATCTTTGAACCTGGGTTTGGGGAGTTTTTAATCGGAAATTTAACCGCTTGTATATTGAAAATATATAAATCAACCCTCTAAAGTTCATATTTGCAAAAATAAACTCTCTATCGTTAACCGAAATCGTGATATTAACGGATTTTAACCTCACATTTTTAAGCAAAAATGTACAATATTTGAACCCGTGTTTAAGATGTTTTTAACTAGAAACTTAACCACTTTTATATCGGACATATACAAATCAACCCTCCAAAGTTCATTTTTTAAAGAATAAACACTGTATCTTCAACCAAAATCGTAATATTGTACCATTTTAACCTCACATTTTTTGCCGAACCTAAACATAAAAACATGCATTTTTGGGGATTTATAACTATTGAAATGTTTGAAATATCTTCAAATTAACACTAAATCATGTTGTAATAAATGCAAACACTATTTCCACTACATTTTAACTTACCCGAATTGACGTGAAGGCAATAAATTATTCGTCCACTTCTCTATGTGCGTGATGGGTACATCAAATCTGGGAGAAATCACCCCACATTTGTTCAGTCTCCCCGTCAGGTTCACCACAATCTTGCCAGATCTGTGGTCGTCCACAATTTCGAATTCTCCGATGTACCCGTGCTTCATCATTACCGTCAAAAACTTAACAATCACTTTTGAGCATGGTCGGATCAGCACTTGCCGTTTGCCACGCTTCTCAGCATTGTTGATAGATTTTAGAGCATCGCTCAACACATTCATACGCACCATGGCTGGAAGAGAATTGAGAAATATGTAAATATATTGACAAGCGTGACTTTGGTGAGGTTAGGTTGATAAAACATGAAAATATACTTGAAATCTACCGATAAACTCCTTAAAACTCTTAAAATACATATATTTTAAGTAATTATACCCTTAAATATTGTTAAAAACATGAATAAACATTATTAACATGCCTGAAAGTGTTTATTTAGAACGTCAAATAACAATCAAATTTTAACAACAATACAAACTTAAATCACACAAAATATTGTTATACCCACAAAATACACACTTTTAACTATAAATTACAGACAAATTTAAAATCGGATGATGTAAAATAACGCAAATTACCTGTGGTTAAATATCTGTTTATCGCCGCACCATTAACGGAGAAAACACAGAGGAAAAAGGAAGTTGGTTATGTTCTTTTTCTTAAAAGACATGCGCGCGAAATGTGCTGCCATCTCTTATACATTCCCACAAATAATTTGAAATTTACACAATAAAATAATGATATTTCATACATCACAACATAAATCAATACCAAATTTTATTACTAAGTTCATTATACATTTCCTCAAGCAAAAATATATTAAGGATATTATTAAATCTAACACAAATTTATATAAATTTTAATTAAAACTCCTTGGGAAATACAGATGTCAACACTGACTGGCATCCCAAACAAAATAAGATCAAGGCGTGACAGCTGTCATTTTCGTAAATAGATAATAAATCGAAATGTGATACAAACTAGCTTTATTGTACTAATTACAGCTAACGGCCAAAGTATATCGTACAAAATGGACGACGCGCAAATATTTTTAGGTGAGTGCTAATATTTTTTGTAATGCGCGGCATAAAACATTTATATTTTGCAGTCGTATAAAAGCTCTTAATTAGTGAATTCAATTAACTGTTTTAACTATGAGCACCTAATTAGTTATATACCTAAATATATAAGTATATATGCTTAATTTGCTTTTCCTAACCTAATATTTCGGGAAAAACATCTAGTACATTATTGGCAAATATCTTATAAAAAATTCATACTACAGAATTTATTAATAATATATCTTACAAATCAATAGGTTATCTTGTATTATATATACAATTTTTATATCTGTAGTTGTATTTAGAAAGAAATTAAAGCTGTTCACAAATTATTCGAGTGTAAATAATAGTAAAGAGAACAAATACATTTGACAAAAATTGTTATACATATATTATTTCGCGTAATAATTACATTTGTAACGTTTTAAATCTTTAAGAATAACTGAATCAAACATAAAATCACAAATATATAGATATTCAAACAGTAGTGTGAGTGACCTTCGACTATAAATATTATAGACTGTACAGCATGTGTGTGTACAGTATTTGTTTTGAAGCCAACATATTTTATTTCGGCGAATGAAAATTTTGCCATTACTTAAAACTGACGCTGATGTGCGCGCCATCTGCTGTATGGATTAAATGGAACAGGGTATAATTGGGCATCAAGGCGTAAATTAAAAAAAATTAATAATAATTCTGACTTTTATTCTCTAAATTTTTATCTAAAAAGCATTACATAATGTTTTTCGGGACAGATAATATTTGAAAAAAAACTGTATTTCCATGTTATGGTTTCACGATTTCTAGTGTTTACCCTGTATATTTCAGAATGTTATTCACGACTTTGTATACAGGTGTAACACAAAAAGTGAGCCATACGCGTTTAACATGAAAACAGTTTTTTTTTCTTGTGCAAAAGTTGCCTATTAATTTTATGCAATAATGCTTCAATAATCTGATTTTATTTTGCATGTTTTATAACCTGTATTTAATGAGTACCTACGTGCCATAGCGTCTAAATGTCATAGCACCCAAATTTCATAGTGTTTAATGGACCTTTCCAATTTAACGGCTATCTCTTTCTATCGCTGCAAATAGTAAGAAAATGGCGAGAACAACTGCCAGTTGGGCTGTCAAACGAAACGTCAAAAATATTGCAGTCATTAAAATACTTGTATTCTCAGTGAAAATTTGCATCGTTAGACATTTTAACTTCAATAAAAGCTTTTGTAATTTATTTCGATAAGATTTTTTAAAATTATTTGAGATATTCTCACATTTAACGTCTATATTTTTTTAGAAACAAACGCCATAGATCTCAGTTGTTCTTACTATGCGAAGATCCCCATTGCGCATATCTTCTATCTCTTTAAATTGAAAAGGTCCATTTTTGAAAATTAGTCACGTGATCTGAAACAGAATGTGACGTCACAACACATACATTTTGTTATGTTATGATAAATAAATTGTCAAAGTTGTCAAACAAATGTCAAATTTTTGAGTTTGGTTCGTATTAGATAAGACAAAATTCAATATAAAATGAGTAATTTACAGTATCGTATTGTGCCTTCTTGCAAAAATGCGCTTGGAATAAACCTATTTATAAATATGCCAAAAGATGCGAAGAAAATTGTTGCTGGAAGCAGTAGAAAACAATAACTGAATCAAACATAAATTCACAGATATATATTTAAGCAGTAGTAGTGAGTGACCTTCGACTAAGAATATTATAGACTGTACAGCATTTGTTACTTGTTTTGAAGCCAACATGTTATTTCGTCGAATGAAAATTTGCCCCCAAAAAGTGTGCGGCGGGTTGCTTAATAGTCTTGTTAGGGCCTTATTAATATTAATACACACAAGGACACAAGTCTATTTTTGAGTTATGGCCCGAAAAACTCATATACATCCACCTTTGGGTAAAATATAAATTTTTAAAAATGTTATACTTTTTTAAATCTTGGACAACTTTGCATTTTTTACGCGAAGGATACTACAGGGTGAACACGAAAAGAGTGACATAGGCGTTTAAAATTTTTAAAAAATACACTTTTCGTGTCAAAGTAAACTCAATTTATGTACATTAATTTAAATAGTTTCTGTTTCAAATTTTAACTGAATATTAAGGAGGCCATATACTTTTATATCCAGTAAAAAAATTGGGGTGACAAGCCGTAGGGCAAGAATAGTACATTAGTTTTCATATTTATGTACATTAATTTAAATAGTTTCTGTTTCAAATTTTAACTGAATATTAAGTAGGCCATATACTTTTATATCCAATAAAAAAATTCCAAAAGAGCGAAGAAAAGAAAATTGTGGCTGGAAGCAGTAGGTCGAAGAACTGATGGTTGGGTTTTTAAATTTTATTTTACCTTAATTCTAACACACCTTAATTCGGCAACAGTAAAACAGTCGTTTTCTGATTTAAATTCAGCCATCATCCAGCTTTAGATTTTCGGTAAACTGTCCGACTTGAGTGTATTCTGTATTAGCCATTATTACTCATTTATAATGGAAAATGTCAGCGTCAAATGTCAAATTAGAAGTTTATTATTAACATGTGACAAACTATCGCATATGTTTATTTATCTAAATAAAAAAATAAACGTAGGTCATGGAAAAACTGTTTTTCTATTGGCTGTGAATGACCTAATGTATGTACATCTATGACACAGGAGTGGGGGGTTGTTTTCCATGACTATTTTTGACGCCAATATTCGTTTTATTTAATTATTTAAGAAAATAACAAATTATTAATAAATATTTTTTTAATAATTTGTTTTTATTTTCGTAAATAAATAAAAAGATTGGCGCCAAAAATAGTCTTGAAAAACAACTCCCCACTCCTGTGTCGTAGAAGCACATACATTATGTCATTCACAGCCAATAGAAAAACAGTTTTTCCATCACCTTCGTTTATTTTTGTTATTTAGATAAATAAACGTAGGCGATAGTTTGTCACATGTTAATAACAAACTTCTAATTTGACATTTGACGCTGACATTTTCAATTATAAATGAGTAATAAAGTAATAATGGCTAATAGACTACACTCAAGTTAAGTCGGACAGTTTACCGAAAGTCGATAGCTGGAATCAGAAAACTATTATTTGTTCCAGCCACAATTTTCTTTTCTTCGCATCTTTTGGCATATTTATAAATTCAATAGTAGTTTTGCTTCTAGCAGCATTTTTGCATGAAGGCACAATACGATACTGTAAAGTACTCATTTTATATTGAATTTTTTATTATCTAACACGAAATTTGACTCTTGTTTGACAACTTTAACAATATATTTATCATAACACTTGTAACAAAACACAAAGAATTGACACTTTAAAGGGACCAGTTAGAGCCGATGAAGATGTATGTGCTGTGACGTCACATTCTGTTTCAGATCACGTGACTTTCAAATATCCAAATTTCAAAAATTAATTGTAAAATATCTAATGGATATTTGGTGATATTTTCAAATTTGAGATTATTTAAATAATGATATCTTTTTAAATTTAATATGTACTTAGAAGGCATATAATAGTATATTAAAGAACGTGTTTTATAAGACGTTTTTTTCGCACGCGTCAAAATTTAGAAAACGAGCATTAGCGAGTTTTCTAATTGACAAGTGCGAAAGAAAGTCTTATAAAATGAGTTCTTTATACTATTTTTTATATTTTGCGCCTTCTACAATCACATTTACTTACTCAATTTGTGATTATATTTGTAACCATTTGTACATTTTCATGTAAATAATCTTCCCTAAATAAAAAAAATAATAATAATTTCGACATTATATTATTAAAATGAATTGTCAATTAACTAAAAATAAATTAGGTAAAAATGGGTTAAAGAAACGTCACCTAGTACCAACCGTCTAAAACAAAAAATTGCGTATCGAAATGAAGGTCATTACGATACGCAATTGCGTATCGTAATGACTTCATTATGAACGCAAAATATGAAAAAATTCTTGCAACAGCCCTATTCTGCATGTAATTTTTAATTTAAAATTCACATTTTATTTTGCACGTTTTATAACCAAGCAAATTAAATTAAAAATCTATTTTGTATTCTTCTATTACAGGAAATTTTGAAATGCTAAAAGCTCTATACGATTTTAAGGCAACTTTCGCGAAAACTTTAAGTTTTAGAGAAAACGATTTTTTTATTTTGCATCAAACTAACACAAAACAGCGTAACTGGTGGCAAGTTATAAACGAAAAAGGAGAAATAGGTTTTGTCCCTTCAAACTATGTAGAAAAAATTAAAGTCAGTCCTTCTTTTTTGTTACAATTTTTGGATGATTGCATTACCATATTACAAAACGATAAATCCACAAATTTAGACAAGCAAGAGCTATTATCTCGCTTACGGGAAAAACGTCGACAGGCAGAAATAAATATTAAAGGTTTACAACTATCAGAAACTAGTCATACTACAGTTACAACGAACGACGAAATTCTTCATACAAAAGACATGCGTAGTACGACAACATTCTCTACAACATCCAGCGATGAGACAACAATGCCTGATTTAAAATACGGCCAAACCGACAACTCACAGAAAAGTTCGCTAGAAAATATTAATCAGGAGATCCAATCTCGGAAAATAAAACCGTCGGATGTGTATGAACTTGTTGAAAATGTCCGCGTTAATACCAAACTCAGCCACGAGATGTCTCTTGTAGCGGTGACGTCAGTAATATCAAGTTTAACGGATTTGTTACCTCCGGTGGTTACACCGCATTTGAAAAATATATTGACGTTGTCTCAGACAAGATTGACGGCAGAAGAGAATTTGATTGATCATACACATGATGCAAGTAGGTTGAGACTTATTTTTAAAGAATTGACGGAATGTAAAGAGGATGAACAACAAAGGAGTTGGATGTTACATGAGGATGAAGGGGTTATTATGGAATATATTAGCGAGTTGATTTCGATATTGGTGAGTTTAAATGTTTAGAATACCTAATAGACTGGCCGACGTACTGACATCAACTGTACTGACTTCTCACTTCATCATCTATATTTTTCTATTTATTGTTTATAATTAGGAAAATAAAGGGTTTTCAATAAGGGCGGGTCGATGTTGAAATGGAATAAAACAAGATGTGTGTGAGATATTAACGAAATTCTTTTTTTATTTGAAAGGCCCATGTATGCCATTATGTATGGAATATAATATCCTTCAAATGTCCGCCGCGGCTTCTCACGGTGGCACGGATCCGAGTGGTCCAATTTTCAATGACTCTGAATTTGAGCGATGGCATTGGTAATGTTAACTTTAAGGGCATCCGTCGATTGCGGCTTATTGGCATAGACCTGCGACTTCAGGAAACCCCACAAGAAAAAGTCTAGTGGGGTCAAATCGCACGATCTTGGTGGCCAATTCACGTCACCTCTGCGAGAGATAACCGTACCCTCAAATCGTTCATGCAGAAGGTCCATTGTGGCGTCCGCTGTGTGGCACGTAGCGCTGTCCTGCTGGAAAAACATGTCGTCTACCTCCATATCACCCAATTTGGGAAAAAAGAAATCTGTTATCATCAAAATCCGCACCAAACGGTAACTTTTTGTGGATGCATTCCGACCTGGTGAACCTCGTGTGGGTTAGTGTCGTCCCATATACGGCAATTGTGTTTATTAACATAGCCATTCATCCAAAAATGCGCCTCATCGCTAAAGATGATTTTTCGGCCAAAATTGGGGTCCTCTTCCAGACGCTCCGAAGCCCAGCCAGCGAACAAACGGCGCTGTCTATTGTCATTAACTTTGAGCTCCTGGGTCAGTTGGATCTTGTACGGGTGTAGGCCCAAGTCCCGACGCAAAATTCGCCAAGTTGAAGTCTGCGAAAGGCCGAGTTCTTGTGCACGGCGAGGAATTGATTGCATCGGGTTCTCCTGCACACTTTCTCGGACCGCGGCAATGTTCTCGGCCGATCTGGCGTTCCTTTGACGTACGGGTGTTGGCTGATTATTTACCGAACCGGTCGTCTCGAATTTGGCCACTAAACGTTGGAGAGTCGACTTTGAAGGGCCACCGCGTCTGCCGTAAAATGGGCGCAACGCGCGCAACGTTTTCACTAACGAGCATTCATTTTGATAATACAGTTTTATCATTTGGAAGTGCTGCCCAATCGTGTAACTTGCCATGGTGATTTGGCATCTGTGACAGAATAATAAACAACAGATTTGACAGACGTCACCAAAACAACATCGCCGCCACAGCCTGCCAACATCGACCCGCCCTTATTGAAAAACCCTTTACTATATATGTTTGCGGTCACAAATAAATAATACAAATGTATATCTCACATATACAATTAGATATTACCTATACCTATTGTAAATGTACGAAAATAAAAATATAGTATTCATTTGTACACTAAATCAATCAGGCGTTCTTTCATATTAGCAAATCTGTTGAAAGACTATAACGCTGACGGCTGACAAAATACGAATGGCAGGCTATACGTTAGACAGTGCGAGACTGCCAGCGTGTAGTCCAGCCATACTTAGTTCTCCCCACCACTCAACCGAAGCCGAGAAATTCTCATCCTCATGTATATTATATTATAACATTAAACTTATTTCGATGTTTTTATTTTGCGCTTGTAGAATTACATTTTTTACATTTATATAATTTAGAAGAAATAATAAGGAAAATATTAGGTGCAAAAGTAATACATACATACAAACCCGAAACAATAATAATAATATCAACCACAAAAATAATCACTCTCTCTTTCAACAACATTCTTACTAATCTGACACCATAAAACAAATATTCCTCTCTTACATATTAAAGTGACCGATTTTCGGTAGCGAAATACCGCAACCGGACCACAGTAATTCGTACGAAACAATCATCCTTCGCCAAACATTCCTGTCTGAGCACACTTCTTTCGCCTCAGCCACATTCATAATCGCATTCATACACGCTCTTCTTCTCTTCTCACTCGGAAACTCTCTCTTTTAGCACCTTATCAATCACATCCATCCACTTACACACTGGACAGCCACGCAATCAACAACCTCAATTTCACCAAGATATATACGCTTTACAAGCTGTTCACTCTCAAACCATCTCAACTGGCTCATTCCTATTCTTTTAACAACATTCTTCATACACCAAATTATTCCTCACGCGATCTCGTCTTACATATCCACATACACCACGTAAATACTTCATTTCCACAGTAGTCACTCTCTTTTTATGCTTTCCCGTCCATGCCTAACATTAGTTTCCATACATCAAAGTAGGCACTAGCATTCTATTATATATATACTTAAACGAGCTTCTCTAGATAGGTTTACGTTTCGAGCAAACGTGCCCAGAGCACCCATTACCTTACACCCCACACTCATTCTCCTTTCAATTTCTGTATCAATTCGACCATCCCTTGACATCATGCTACCCAAATATACAAACTCATTCACTTGCTCTAGTTTCACTCCATCCACCAACATATTGCAATAATTTATTTATTTAACTTTTTTCTTAAAATATGTCAGTTCAGTTAAATTATTCCCATTGTTGTAAATAGTTCATACTATTGTTAAATTTGTTTCTTCTTGGTTGTTGATATTTGTAAAATTCTACAATTCATGATTTATTAACATAAAAACATTCCCAATTCATAGACTTGGACAGGTTCCCCGCATATTCAATGCGACTTAACTTAAATAGGTACTTCCAAGTCACTAGCGGTACCGTAGTCACCTACACATATCCCAGACATGTTTACCTCCCGGAATTCCATATGTTTCCTTTATGAGAGCTTCGCTTACGATCACACGTAGGTGGATATCAGGCTCTCACTTGGTGTTTCTCAACTAGCGGTATTGTAACCACCTACATAAGTCCCAGATAAGTTGAGTTCCCAGAGCTTGACCTCCCAGAGCTCGACTTCCCAGAGCTTGACCTCCCAGAGTTCCATTCCATTTACTTGTTATTGGTATTGCACTTACCCCTCCCTTGTCACATTATGCCTGCAGTTCTGAACAAGTGGCGCGTAACTGAAAAGTGAATCTTATATAAATATTACTTATATAGACAAACAGAAAACAGACAGACTGGCTGACTGGCTATTTTATTTCATACGAATACTATGTTGAAATGTTTTGTCTATAGTCAAATGCAGATCCGAGTATAAGTCGGCATGTATTAGCGGACGAGCAGTACCATTCTGTTTTTACGCTAGTGCAATACTACCAAATGGAAGTACGATGGTCAATACGGCAATTGTTACTCCAAGCATTTGGTGTTATGTGTAGTTTGGACGCCACTGTAGTTGGAATCATGCTAGGAAGCGTGTTACCAATGGAACTAGCAAGGTTTGTTACGACACATCTGTTCACACTATATATTTTATAGTAATTATTAGTAGATTTAATACTGTTATTACAGAGATATGAAAGCAAATCCACGTAATATATCAAAACTAAACTACTCCTGTCTTTTACTAACTATGATATTTTCTATGGGAGAACAAATGCCTATAACGCATTTAGGTAAGTAGTCTTAACACAATTTAATAAAAACATATTTTAAATGAAAACCCACATGTTGCAAGCTTTGCGGCACTTTCTAGTTATTATATTTCTTTCAGAACAACTAGGCGTAGATTTTCTCGTATTCATCTTAAATTCTATAGAATGTCCTCCGGATACAGATATAGACGAACAAATTCCAGATCTATTCTTAAACTTTGTCTTAGCTTTTAATCTACAGTTTAAAACTACAAATGATAATGTGGTTCTTAAAGCTCTGGCTGAAAAAAATACAGCCAAGACTTTTACAGAAAAAATTCTGTTACTTCTTAACAGAGAAGGTAATAAAAAAAATATACAGGGTTTTTCATTTTCAATGTCCGGATTTTGATTAAAATTTGAACAAACTTTTATTATTTAATGAAAGTACGATATATCATTGACAATAACGTATGGTCCTGAAGTTTTAATAAAATTTTTAAATGTTTTGTATTTATACCAAATAACGTTTAATCAAATTGTCGCTGGAAACAAAATGTCACAATTAACTTGTTTTCATTTTGACAGTTTAGTTTTTTCGATTTGGTGCAGCAAAATATCATATAAGCTTGATATTCGTAAAGGAATTTACAATCTTGTTGGGCGAATGCCTAAGAGTGATATTGTTGCAGTTTATCGCGAGCACAATATCTCTGTGGCAATAATTTATCGGACAATAAAAGATTGTGAAGAAGGTATACCCGGTGTTAATTTGCTTAAAAGTGGTCGACCAAAAATTTTGAGCCACATGAGAGAACAAAGATTAATTGTAGCCGTTAAAGACAAAGTTGGAGTGTCACAACAAACTGTAACTAGAAGATTCGATGTTTCGAAAATCACTGTTTTTAGAATACTATCTCGAAATGACGGGTGTTTCGGAAAAGAAGAAAGGCACCAAAATATACCGTGGCCCAATTAGAAAGAATCCCTAGATGTTGTCGTGCGTTAAGGCGCATTCATTTTCTCAAACTTATTGTAATGGATGACCAGAAATATTTTACTCTGTCCCATTCAGAGATGATAGGAAACGATGGTTTTTATACTAATAGCATGGAAAACACACAAGACAATGTCAAGTTCAAAGATAAGTCTAAATTTGAGGATAAAATTTTAGTATGGTGTGCCATTTCTGAAGCCGGATATATCTCGCTACATTGGTCGTGTTCGAAGAGAAGCCTTAATTGCACAATGATGATATAATGTTTTGGTCTGATCTAGCTTCATGCTATTACGCCAGAATAACTAGAGACTGGTATAACGAAAACAACGTAGACTTTGTTCCGAAATTGGACAATCCTCCCAATGTTCCTCAAACTCGACCAATATACGAATTTTGGTTAATTTTGACCAGAAAAGTGTACGACAAGGGATGGGAAGCTGCAAATGAACAATATCAAGCAAAAAAGGCAACAAAAAATCATTTATCATGACTCCTTTGACTGCAATAGGTGTTGTGAATCATTTTCAGCCCATATACTGAAATTTTGCTTATTTAAAAAACCGTTCAGCCAAAAATGAGTCTAAACGTTGAAAATGATTTTTTCCATTATTAATTGTCTATCATTAATTATTTTTTCTGTCAATTCAGATGTTTAAAAATACCTAGGGTTGCTGGATGAGAGCAATTTAAAATCCGGACATACGATATGAAAAACTGTATAATTTAAAAGAGTTTACAATAAGGTTATTTGCTTATTTTTGTATAAATGTGGACGAGGCGAAAGAAAAGTGATTGAATAGAGTATATTTATTTAATTTTCAGAGGATCCTGTAAGAATTTTCGACCATGAACCAGCCCCTCCCCATTCCTTATTAAAGCTCTTTATAGATATGTTTGGGAATTTTAGTACCGCAACTCTTTTTTACACCAATGACATCAAAGTTCTCATTGACATTGTAGTGAGACAGCTATCTGATTTATCGGCTGGAGATAAGGTAGGATTTGTAACTTCTTTTATTAATGGGCCCATAAACCATTTTTTTTACCTCCCGCTACTCTTGGTAAGGGAGGTATAGGGATCGTACTAAAAATCGCATATCGAGATTTTGGTGAATGACCACGTTTTAAGATCCCTATAATCCAATTTTAACATTTTCACGATGATGTATGTGTGTGTGTGTGTATGGATCCTGTTTACGCTCTAACTCAAATACTATCATTCAGAACATTTTGAAACCTTGTATTTCGAACTTTTCCTGTAATGAAGAGAGCCCATTAAATTTTGGTGAAAATCGGATAACCGGAAAAATTATGTATAATTTAAATCCCACAGCCTACGTTTGAAACAAACAAAACGCAGTTATTCAAATGTATGTAATTGACAGATAAATGTCACTATCAAAGAACTAATCATTTTAAAATAATATTAGTTACGTTTTAAAAAGAAAAAAGTAAATAGAACAATAGAAAAGAAATTCAATACAGTTTCCAGCATAAGTAAATATGTAGATATGTATTTAGATTAATAAAAATTAACGATTCACAAAAATGTTTAAGCTAATCCTCATTTTTGGATTAGTGAATTCTGTTCTATCCCGGTATTTAAAATTTAATCTTCATTTTATTATAGCTCCGGTGGCTCAATGGTTAGAGCTACGCCTCATGTCATGAGTGCCCTCAGGGCTCTGGGTTCGAATCCCACTAAGGCATGGATGTGTGTGAATGTGAACCCACTCTGTACTTGGGATTTAATCCTGTTGACGGGTTTAAAAAAAGATAGTTACTTGGATTAGATCAGACTATATTTTCAGAAATAAACTGCCAAAATTAGAGTAAAATTCGCTAATCCAAAAATAAGGATTAACTTAATCTTTTTTGTGACTCGGGCTGTAAATGGCGAGAGGTATTGTGTTAGCCGCCCTATATTGTTTTTCTGGAAGAAAAATGTAGACTTGAATAAATACTATTTTTATTATTTAGCTTTAATAATTTAGTCAGTAGTATTACAATTTTTGTATACATTTGTTATATTTTGATTATGGTTTATGGGTCCATTTATTATTTTTTAATACACCAATGTTCAAATACATAAAACTATGTTGTAGTTAGATTTATATCATCATAAATAAACGACAAAATATGAATTTTGTTTTCGCCAAGTCGTTCAACATAAAACTAAAATTAAATAATTAAAAAATCACACCATCTAAGTGCCGTAACATCAAACAAAATTTATTACGACTTTTATATTTCAAATTGCAAATGAACAAATTAACTAGGTATTAAATTAGTCTCAAAAACAATATTAGACATTTTGCCAAATGCGTATTGAACAGTATTTATAAAAAGATTTTTTGAATTTCTTCGTATTTCTAAATATTTACTTCAAATTTTAAGTAAATACAATTCTAAATATATTTCGCGTAACAAAAATGTAATTACGATTCAAAGAAACTGCAGATATGCGTAAATACGCGGGTCTTGCTAGAATTATTGAAAATAAGATATGATTCATATTTTTTATTTATTCAAACCATTATTTCTTTTCACTTTTAAAAGGTCTCAACCAATCTTCTTATAGAATGCTTTCAAAATAATTGCACAAAATTATCAAAGCTGTCACAATTATTAAAAAAAAAAACTTGTGCAACTATTAACGTCATATAGTGTACGAAGTAGCACCGAAAGTTTCTGCAAACAAATATAACCAAAGCAGCTACGAAAAATAAATGCATGGCAAAACAAAATTACATCCTTAGGTAGCATGGCAGTTCTTATTACAATTCGTTATCTGTTATCAGTAATTTTCCATGTATAAAGTACGCACGTCGTACTGAAAATGCAGTTAACAAAAGAAAATTTCCTAACCATGATATTTTACGATTTTAAAAGTTCGCTCTCTCCAAAACAATGCATCGAAAAGCTTCGAGATGCTTTTGGAAATAAAGCACCTAGTATCAGGTCTGTTCACAGCTGATACAATGAATTTAAATTTCATCGACTCAATGACGATTTACGCGAAGATCGGCCAATTTCTGCGGATGAAAACATAGCTGCTATTCGTACAATGCTTAAAGAAGACAACCGTGTTACATATAGAATTATACGGGCTACTTTGGGCATTGGATGACCGCTATAAATAAAATTTTGCTCGATCATCTAAAAGGCAGAAAAGTTTGTCACCGTTGGATATCTCATAATTTAAGGTGAAAAGCAACATCGTGTGGAATGGTGCAGTAAAACATTAAAAAAGTACAACGAAGGTAAATCTAAAGCAATGTATGATATTATAACAATTGATGAATCATGGATGTATGCATTTAAATCTGAAACAAAACGACAATCAGCTCAATGGGTCTCTCCAACAGACCACATCAAACATAGTTTAATCCAGAACAACTATGACGTAAAATTAATCAATAATGTAATTCATAGACAATTAAACCCTATACCCAAAAAACCCGTGGATACCTCGTTCGAAACATTTGCATCTATCCCTTACATTAAAGGATTCTCGGAAAAATAGGTAGAATTCTTAATAAAAACAATATTAAGGTCTTTTTTAAACCTCCACAAAAAATATCAGAAATACTCCCCCAAACTAAAGATAAACGCGAACACTTGTCGTTACCCGGTGTTTATAGTATTCCTTGTTCTTGCGGCACAGTATACATAGGTGAAACAGGAAGGAGTGTTCACACTAGATTGTCAGAACACAAACGCTGTCTGCGTAATGGTATGGTATTAACATCTGCGGTCGCAGAACACCAACACAACACAGGACATAACATCTTATTTGAAAATTCCCGCATTTTAGCTCCTGTCCCTGAGTTTTACAGACGTAAATACAGGGAAACTTTAGAAATATGGAAACATCCTAATAACATCAATCGGGATGATGGCTATTTCTTGACCAACATGTGGAAACCGGTGATTCTCGGAATACGACACGCCCAATCTACCATTACGAACTCGATTCCCATTGGTCCTCATTAGCTTTGCTCATCTACCGTATCTTTAGATTAGTATATAACTGTCTTCTCGGCCTTCCATTCGTCACTTGGTTTATTTGGCCTCTAGCGTGGTTTCACGTCGGGTAACCTTGTAAACTGAGTCTCCCCCTCTTGTTGCTTAACTCGGCCTCTAGCGTGGTTGATACGTCGGGTAACCTTGTTTAAGACAGTACTACCCCCCCTTGCTCCTGAAGATGCCCTATACGACTGCGGGCGAAACGTTGAGCTCTGACTCAAAATATGACACAGTCCATTCCCGGAAAACGAATATTTCTCATGACTCAGACTGTGGAAGCCTACGCAATTATTTCAGACCCCAATCGTGTTAAAGTAAAACGAATTCGAAGTGTTGATACAAAACTGATTGCCTCCTTTTTCTCAAAATCCGGTCCTACTGTCAATATTGCATTAGAAGATAGAAATACAGTAACTTCTAATTGGTACACAACAATTTGTTTGCCACGGGTGTTCGAAAAATAGGCATCGAAGTAAACTAGTATTGTATCAGGACAATGCATCCTTAGATACTACTGCGCAAACTAAAGCCTATTTGAGAAATATTCGTTTTCCGGGAATGGACTGTGTCATATTTTGAGTCAGAGCTCAACGTTTCACCCGCAGTCGTATGGGGTATCTTCAGGAGCAAGGGGGATAGTACTGTCTTAAACAAGGTTACCCGACGTGTCAACCACGCTAGAGGCCGAGATTAAGCAACAATAGGGGGAGACTCAGTTTACAAGGTTACCCCGCTAGAGGCCAAATAAACCAAGTGACGAAAGGAAGGCCGAGAAGACAGTTAGATACTAATCTAAAGATACGGTAGATGAGCAAAGCTAATGAGGACCAATGGGAATCGAGTTCGTAATGGTAGATTGGGCGTGTCGTGTTCCAAGAATTACCGGTTTCCACATGTGGCTCAAGAAATAGCCATCATCCCGATTGATGTTATTCGGATGTTTCCATATTTCTAAAGTTTCCCTGTATTTACGTCTGTAAAACTCAGGGACAGGAGCTAAAATGCGGGAATTTTCAAATAAGATGTTATGTCCTGTGTTGTGTTGGTGTTCTGCGACCGCAGATGTTAATACCATACCATTACGCAGACAGCGTTTGTGTTCTGACAATCTAGTGTGAACACTCCTTCCTGTTTCACCTACGTATACTGTGCCGCAAGAACAAGGAATACTATAAACACCGGGTGACGACAAGGGTTCGCGTTTATCTTTAGTGTGGGGGAGTATTTCTGAGATTTTTTGTGGAGGTTTAAAAAAGACCTTGGCCTCTAGCGTGGTTTACACGTCGGGTAACCTTGTAAACTGAGTCTCCCCCCCCTTGTTGCTCAAACTCGGCCTCTAGCGTGGTTGACACGTCGGATAACCTTGTTTAAGACAGTACTATCCCCCTTGCTCCTGTAGATGCTCCATACAGTTGCGGGCGAAACGTTGAGCTCTGACTCAAAATATGACACAGTCCATTCCCGGAAAACGAATATTTCTCATGACTCAGACTGTGGAAGCATACGCAATTATTTCAGACCCCAATCCTGTTAAAGTAAAACGAATTCGAAGTGTTGATACAAAACTGATTGCCTCCTTTTTCTCAAAATCCGGTCCTACTGTCAATATTGCATTAGAAGATAGAAATACAGTAACTTCTAATTGGTACACAACAATTTGTTTGCCACGGGTGTTCGAAAAATAGGCCTCGAAGTAAACTAGTATTGTATCAGGACAATGCATCCTTAGATACTACTGCGCAAACTAAAGCCTATTTGAGAAATATTCGTTTTCCGGGAATGGACTGTGCCATATTTTGAGTCAGAGCTCAACGTTTCGCCAGCAGTCGTATGGGGCATCTTCAGGAGCAAGGGGGATAGTACTGTCTTAAACAAGGTTACCCGACGTGTCAACCACGCTAGAGGCCGAGTTTAAGCAACAAGAGGGGGAGACTCAGTTTACAAGGTTACCCCGCTAGAGGCCAAATAAACCAAGTGACGAAAGGAAGGCCGAGAAGACAGTTAGATACTAATCTAAAGATACGGTAGATGAGCAAAGCTAATGAGGACCAATGGTAATCGAGTTCTTAATGGTAGATTGGGCGTGTCGTGTTCCGAGAATCACCGGTTTCCACATGTGGCTCAAGAAATAGCCATCATCCCGATTGATGTTATTAGAATGTTTCCATATTTCTAAAGTTTCCCTGTATTTACGTTTGTAAAACTCAGGGACAGGAGCTAAAATGCGGGAATTTTCAAATAAGATGTTATGTCCTGTGTTGTGTTGGTATTCTGCGACCGCAGATGTTAATACCATACCATTACGCAGACAGCGTTTGTGTTCTGACAATCTAGTGTGAACACTCCTTCCTGTTTCACCTATGTATTACTGTGCCGCAAGAACAAGGAATACTATAAACACCGGGTGACGACAAGGGTTCGCGTTTATCTTTAGTGTGGGGGAGTATTTCTGAGATTTTTTGTGGAGGTTTAAAAAAGATCTTGGCCTCTAGCGTGGTTTACACGTCGCGTAACCTTGTAAACTGAGTCTCCCCTTCTTGTTGCTTAAACTCGACCGTTAGCGTGGTTGACACGTCGGGTAACCTTGTTTAAGACAGTACTATCCCCCTTGCTCCTGAAGATGCCCCATACGACTGCGAGCGAAACGTTGAGCTCTGATTCAAAATATGACACAGTCCATTCCCGGAAAACGAATATTTCTCATGACTCAGACTGTGGAAGCCTACGCAATTATTTCAGACCCCAATCGTGTTAAAGTAAAACGAATTCGAAGTGTTGATACAAAACTGATTGCCTCCTTTTTCTCAAAATCCGGTCCTACTGTCAATATTGCATTCGAAGATAGGAAAACAGTAACTTCTAATTGGCACACAACAATTTCTTTGCCACGGGTGTGCGAAAAATAGGCCTCGAAATATCAGGACAATGCATCCTTACATACTGCTGCGCAAACTAAAGCCTATTCATTTAAAAGAATCAAAGGTGGAATTACTGGAGCACCTCTTGAACCTTATTCCCTCAAATTAAAGGATATAATGTGTGGTTTCCGATATACAAGTGCAAATGAAGCGGTTGTTCGAAAACATAGTGTCTCAAGAAGAATGGATTTCTTGCTTTAATGATTGGTTTTATCGAATGCATAAATGTGTTGAGTTAAAGTGAGAGTATTTCGAAAAACAATAAAAAATAATTTGCAGAAATTTTCGGTGCTACCCTCGTCTTAATAAAACATGTTACAAAAGTCCATTACAAGTTTTTTAGCTATCACTGTTAAATTTCTTTATAGAAGCGTCAACAATACCTCGAATTATCACGGCGTGTTATGCGAAACACAAATTATGGCGAACATCGTCATAGACATGAAGATATACACAAATGTTTCACCAGGATATTCTGCGAAGAGTCTGAATTTAGTAGAATCGACCAACAACTTGTTAAAGAGATTACGAATGAATTTCCTCAATTTTTTAAGTTTGTCTAAACTTACAAAGATTTAAGTATACATTTACAACCAATATAGTATCTTTCGATATTTTTAAATTTAAATGTTTCCCAAAGTTTTATTTTGCTCAATTTCAAAATTCACAAGGCATCGTGAAACATTAAGCAGTACTTGAGAGAACTTACTAACAACCAGATCGATTTCTGATTGTTCTTTCATATCCTGGCACACTCAAATTGTTGGGTTTCTAGTCGTTGCAAAGCACACTTGGAACAATATGCGCTGAGACACTTTTTATCTTAAAATTTTCAGTTACTATTCGTTGGAATAAACTACAGGATATTTCAGTGAGTTCTACCAATTCATCGATTGTTCTGCGACGATCAGATACGAACGCATCGCGGATTTTCCAATGTTTTCAGCCGTTTTGAAAATCAAGTTTAATCTTTAAATAATTTCGACCACTATTAAAACGAAAAAACCACTCCCAAACCTTTGCTTGGCCCAAAGCTTTCTCGCCGTACGCTCTCCGAAGCATGGCGACAGTTTCCACTGCTGATATCCCTAAAGGAAACGAAACTTTAATGTCTGATATTGCAAAATTACCAGTGCCGACTTAAGACATTTTGACGCCCGGGGCAAACTTTAAAAACCGTCATTCTCAACAAAGAAAAAATCGTTTTTCCAACATCACTGTCATGAGCTAGGGAAAAAAGATAAATGTTACAAATTTTGTTTTTCATTACGCGAATTTTAAGGTTTAAAACCCCATCTAATGATTTTGGAATGACAAAGTGTATTAATCTTATTTCGAAACTCAGATTGGTCATTTCTTAAAATTATTATACCCACAGATGGGTCAAGTTTCAACTTATGTGGGACCTAACAGAATTTCTCCGTTATTTTTGCCGGTTTACGGTTTTCGATTCAGCTCCGGTTCGAAGTCCTGGTTTAATGAAAGGTCTCGTGGAATAGACTATAGGTAGAAATTATGAAAGTCCATGAACTCCCATATTTTTGAAATTCAATGACAAGTTATTTCCGAATTGGTTCTAAAACGTTGGTTAATAGAACATTTCAAATGTTCACAGGAAAAATCTTCACCGGTTTCACGACTTTGCAGTCAGTTTGTGTAATTTAGTGGTTAAAAATTATATCCCATTGTTTGTTATGTCAACATAAGTACTTAATTGGTTAATTTTTTAACCAGTTGCTAAAAATTAATTACTGAGTTACGGAATCTCATCAGATAGCCACTGACACCGCTCTTAGCTTAACAAATTTCTGTTCAGTACTGAACAGAAATCGGGTGACCAAGTTATAATTTGCGCATATCGCTGTCAAACATTCATCTTCTTATACCCTGACGCTTGGACCGTCATTCTTTTTAGATCTTGTCTTACAATTTCTGAGGCCTGTATCTTAGGATTGTTACCGTTTTGCCTCCTTTACACAAACCATTTAAAAGCGCCCACCTTCAATCTATAAGTACTAATTTTAACCAAATTTTGCTAGAAAATGGACATTATCCTTTTTCTCCTGACTCTTAAATCTGCTTTAATTAAATATTTATTTAAAAAAAATTAAGAACGTTCTCTGCACGTATCTACCGCCGGGGGCTTTAGACCCCAAAAGCCCCCCCCCCCCCCCCGTTAGCCGGCACTGAAAATTGCCGAAGCCATTAAACAACATTTACGAAATAAATCCCACTGACCGCTTCGATGTTTCCCCAAGGATGCTTGGCCAAGGGCGTCACTAGGTACTTTTAACAAGGAGGGCGCAAAAGGGCGCACCTTTAGAACGAAATAATTTTAGACAGTCTGAATTTGCATTTAAATTTTTTCTTCATTAAAACATAAAAATATTTCTTTTGGAAGATTTTCAGAGGTAATGAAGCGAACACAAATACTTATCTGTTCTTCTGCAGTGATGTCCCGAGGATCATCTACTATTATTGCAAAATAATACTCTCTATAACATGATTTTGTGACATAGTGAACAATAATGTGCATTTTGAGGTACATTGTAATTCTGGAGAAAAGGATCAAATTTTTTAATAACTAGAGTTTATAAAATTGTTCTTATTTGTTGAATTTTTTGTTTCATTATGTCCTTGCAATGGGATAGCCTTAAATAATTTCTTCTCTTTTATAGCCTGAATGGTGCATCATTTTGATTTCTAATAGTACCTTTCTTAAGAGGAAAGGTTACCCCTGTACTAAAATATGAAGCGAAAATTCAATTAATTGTTTCGAACTATTAACATTTTAAAAAACTCAACACACGACACGCATACTTCCGATATTAAGCTGAAAAAAAAATTATTGAAATCTATTAGTATTTGACTTTGATTTTAATGGCAAAACGAGAAAAGTCCAGTATTAATAGATTTCAATAATTTTTATTTTAAAATGCAGGTTAGTATCGGAAGGATGCTTGTCGTGTATTGAATTTTTTAATGCGTTTATAGTCCTAATACAGGAATAATTTATTTGAATTTTCGCTTCATATTTTAGAGCAGCGGTAACCTTTCCTCTTCGGCTAAAGTCGTAGGTACATAATCGTCTCGCTGCTTATCGCAGATAAATAAGTGCATAATAAAATAGTAAAAAAATCAGATCGATTTTTAATAATTTATTTAAATAAAAACACGGAAAGGGGGCGCAAAATTAAACAGGGAGGGCGCAAGCCCCCTCAGAAATGGTCTATCGACGCCACTGGCTTGGCAATAATTCCAAAAGAATGTCTAGCAAAGACACCTAGCCCATTACGTTTCGAATTATTTCAAAATAAAATGAAACTTTGTTAGTTCAAATTTGGTTGTAAATGTATCTTTTGAGTAGAATTCTTTCCATTTTCATCAATTCCAACCTATTCCATACCAAATGACAGCTTATGATACGTACCTCTTACATTTATAGGTTAAGTTAAGCGTCTTTTTAAGCTTGCAATAAGTATTTAGTGCCAATTTTTTGCACTTTGGGTGTTAGACGTTAGATGCAATATTTTGCCATGGCCGTGCCAATAAAATGATAGTATTTTAAAATATTAATGCCCTTTTGGTCCTACATATACATATGTTATTAATGCATGTTCAAATTTTAATAAATTTTTAAAAATTGTGAATTTTAAAATTAATTTTACATCGAAATCTATTAGTTTTTACTCTCTATAAATATTAAATAGATATGTAACGTATATCCCAATGTTTTGGCACATATTTGCTAGGTGTAGAAAGTTGCGCCTTATGGAAGAACTCGTCTATATTTATTTAATATATATTCATAATTTTGTTCCTTATTAAGTGTTACAAAACTTTAAGTAAATGTATTTTTTATTGCAAAAAAATATTGTTGAAATTTGTGTCAAAACTTTTGAGACATACGTTACGTGTATAGTTTTGTTACTAAAAACGTTAACCCTTTGGATTTATTACAAATATCTTTAATGCAATAAATATCTATTTGTAAATTATGTAAACTTTGAATAAACTGTTATTCTAGTGACAAAAAAAGCATAGAAATTTATGAATTTTAATAAAATTTGCTTAATTTTGATTTTAACTTAAAAAATATAAAGGGTACTTACAATTTATTATGTAAATCTTGGTACCTGAGGAATATCTCGAATATATAGTATACAAAACTTAAAAAATAAATTTATTTTATAACATGCTATAGTATGTTCAGATTTCATATGTAACACTACGAGCTCAGACTCATGATATTATAAAACTTACACAAATCGTGATAAAAATGACCTCCCAAATTTATCAAAGCAGAAAAGAAAAAGCCAAAAAATAAAAAAAATAATTTGAATTTAATAATTTTTAATAAAGTCAGGCCATCGCGTTCTTAGCATTGTTTGCACACGACACCACTGTATTGAAGACATAACAGTGAATGGCGCGAGTGCTGCTTGGATCACAACAAAGTTGTAACCTCGTGTTATACAGGCTGTCTCACAACTCGCGCCCCAGACGAAACTGACATTTGCCGACGACAATAGGTTGCCAACTTTTTAATCCACCAATCCCGGAAGGATATCTTGAGGTGTGATGATATTATTACAAAATAAAACTGGTTGCTAGCTTTTAAAAATACTACTAGTGAGTTACAAAATTTGTTTGACTTACTGTAATTTTGACACTTTAGAGTTGACTTTTCACTGTCAACAAATTTAGATTAGCGAAGGGGTCATCCGAGATCATCATTTATATTGTACAGTGCAACGTGTTGTAGCAGCTGTGTAAAATGTGTTAAACGAAAATATTATTGTCATTTGAATTCTTTGAGATTAAAACAACAAATGGTGGTTCTAAAAAGAACCGTTTTTATTGTAATGCAATTTATACAATGGTAATAACATCTATGGAACGATTCAATCAGAGCAGATGCTCAAAATGTCCTACGTTCATTTGTATACATAATCGCGCCCTTCTTAACAGGCTCAATTTGTCTTCTTTTATTCACCTTGTCAAACTTAATTTGACACTGACATTTTTCGAAAACTACAGTCGCCCACACATTTTAAAGAAGATTTGATTTGTATAAAACCCTAGTAACGTAAAATTACGGCAAACACACGTTAAAGATGTAGGTCTCTGATTGGTCAATTTTAAGACGTCGTTTCTCGAATATCTTTTAATTTTTTTATTCCAAGAACTAAATTAAAAGTCGTTAAACACTCTCCCGACAGAGCTGGTTTACAAATATTCAATAAATTACCTGAGTCACTTAAAGCATTGGAAACTGAAAATAAGTTTATAAATAATTTAAAACTATTTCTTCTGCAACATTGTTTTTATAACCTAAACGAGTTTATGTCTTTGTAAAATAGATATCTTTCTTTTTTGTATTGTAAAAATTTTTTCATAATACAATACTGTTAAATGTGCTTTAACAGTACTGTATGCTCAACCGATATATGCATCAAAACAGCCACGGCCGTTATTTTTTATAACAGTACAATTATTAAAAATCATGTGTTCCTAAAAAAAATCTCAGCATCATGAAATTGTCATGAAGAGCTGTCACTTGTCAATATGCCATAGAAAATAGAATTTTAAGAAGATATTTTATGTTATGAAAAATACTGAACGTCACACGGCTGATATACAAATAACAGACACGGTTGATTATA
This sequence comes from Harpalus rubripes, assembly GCA_963082715.1. Lineage (NCBI taxonomy): Eukaryota > Metazoa > Arthropoda > Insecta > Coleoptera > Carabidae > Harpalus > Harpalus rubripes. The sequence continues at coordinate 36,480,440 of OY720465.1, forward strand.
AAATCTCGGCTATCGCCTCGATTTTACAACATTCAACCTCATCTGTTATTTGCTACATATCAGCCTTATGACGTTAATAACTATAATCTTCAATGTAATGTACACCCTGACGTGTTCTATACATAATTGTATTATGTCCTCAGAAAATAAATTATTATTATTATTATCAAATTAAAGGGACGCCATGTTTTTGTTGCGCTAATTGACGCATGCGCGCTGTGACAGAATCATGAGTTTCACTACTGTATAATACTTCTTATACCGTGGTTTTATTCACGAAAGATGTCTATTCAAGGTCATTTATGGGTTGTCTGATATAATATTATTTACAGATAATTTCACTGCATAAATTAGTCGAATTTGTAGAAATTTCTCATTATTTGCGTAGGTTTTATAATTTGTTGATAAATCTGAGCTCGTGTACCCCAAATATATTCTTGAACAAATAAATAAATAATAAATCTAGTCAACGAAGTATGTCTATTCATTTATTGTAAATAAAGAGAAAATATAATACATACAAATTAGTGAAAAATTATATCTAGCTATACAAAGATTATCCAGCTTACATAGTTTCTATCACACATAACATTGTTTATTATAAACAAGAAATGCACCACTCTTGAACTCTTAGTGTCTTGATTCTTGATCGCACACCGGTAAAGAATAGTAAATAATAACATAACACGATCGCTGGAGACGTGGGGTTACTCTCCTGTCATCATTTCCATGAATTCTGAAACACAACAATAAATTCATAGATGAATTATACTAAGTAGTATTAGATTATATGAAAAGCTTTATTCTTAATAATATTAGAAATCACAGATTTTAAATTCTAGATGTTAAGTTATTTTTTGATGTTAGTACCAATGTACTATTTTGTATTTTACACAATAAAATTATGTCTTTTATCTTGAAATGCTGTATTATTTTTGTGTATGACACAATGGGTAGGATTCTGTAACTCGTCCGTTATCAAACGGTACCGTTATCACTATAGCAACTTATTTTTTATATGATTGGCATACTGACGTCATAGTTTTCAAATAAAATGTCATCTTTTATGTAACTATAGTGATAACGGACGAATTACAGAATCCCATCCAATGGCTGCTAATATAAACAACTGGTTAGTTTATCAAAAAAATCATTGAAATATTTTTCTTTAAATCCATAAATGATTCACAGAAAAAATCTGATGTGGACACCACACGACTTCCTTGTACACAAGACCAATATGAAGTATAGACCCAAGTATAAAATTGCACGTATTTGACGTAATTTGACATTAGCATCTATATTTTATTTTTTTGTTATTATTTGTCCTAACACATAGCAAGCTTCATTACAAAAACCAAAAATTATATGTTTTAAATATACATATCTCGCATATACGAAGGGCTAATTTAATAATACTTGATGTGTTAGACACAGAATTCTCTAAAAAATTTATTTGAAGCATTTATTTTTAAAATCAAAATTAAACCATTTTATTGAAGAAAAACTGTTAACAACTTCAGGTAATATGTCACTTCCGGTTAGCCTGTTTTAACCAAAATCCACTATGTTATTCCAATTGACATAAAAGTCTTATATACCAAATTTGTAAAGTACTAGATTATATTTTAAGATAGTTTTTCATTAAAATCCATTATAGGCTTCAAATAAAGTACCATTTCTAGAAATTATGTAATGATCAAAAAGGGAGGTGCACAACTAGATGTTGTAGCAGTCCTAAATACAAAATTTCAACTTTCTACGGCTTACCGTTTTTGAGTTATGCGAGATACATACGCACGTACGTACGTCACAACGAAATTAGTCAGAATGGATTCAGGGATGGTCAAAATGGATATTTCCGTTGAAATCTCAAAACCGAAATATTTCGCGATTACAATACTTCCTTTACTTTGTACAAGGAAGTAAAAAACAATACTAGTCAACTGTTCGCTAATCATCCTAATCAGTTGTTTTGTTGTTTATATTAACAGTCCATGTATTTCCAGTAGTGTGTTTCGATAAACTGTGGACTGACGTGACTTCACATGACAAGGTAAGTGCAATTTCAATGACCGATCACCTGGCCCGTAGTCAGAGGGGGGCCAGAGTAAGCACTGCCCACTCTGAAAAAAAAATTGCCCACGCTGCAGAAAATCCTAGTGTTTTTACCTTCTGTTACCTTTAGGTAAGGAAGGTATTGTCTTTGGTAAAAAAATTCGATGATGAGTTTTTGTTGAATAAGCAAGTTTTAGAGTCCCTGGAATAAGATTTTACTATTTTTACGATGATGTCAATATGTACACTGGCTTGCAATAAAATCGCGTACACCTTAAAAATCAAGTAACAGAGCTTTTATCTTTTTTTAGCCATTAAAATACAATTTTTGAATCAACTGTCAATAGAGTTGTCGCACTGTTGTCACTATTATGTCACAATTTTATCTATTGTAGAGTAAGTTCTTCATCTTGTTTGAGTTACTAATAAATTACTTAAACATATATACTTGTATTTCAGAAAAATGAAAGAACAACCAAGTATGTATTTCTCGTTTTCTGTTAACTTTGGCATCTGACACTATTTAATGACATTGACAAGTTAAATTTCAAGACCGATTCAATACAGCAAAAAATAGGTGTACGCGATTTTTTTCGAAGCCAGTGTATGTATGTATGTGTGTATGAGTGACGAATTTTTCGGATCCGATAAGTCAAATTCAAAAAATTATAATTCTTTCGTATTCCTTTTCTTTGCATCCATGTGAAGAGATATTAGATTTTGGTTATATTTGGTCAAGCGGAAGTACCCTCATTTTAAGATTTTAACAGTTTTTCTTGAAAAAACACTGTTAAATATCATTTTTCCATATTTAATGTTATTATAAATATTAAAGAATATTTTATTCTCTATACGATTTGATTACATTTTATACTTCATATTCAATGGATATAGAGTTAAAAATTATAAAGAAATTAAATTTAATAAAGCAGCTAGCTATGCTATAACTATGGAAACCGCTACTATATTAAGAAAATGATGATTGACAGATGTCAGTGTCAAGCGCAATTGACATGTTTGGAAATATAGAATCTCTTAGATATATGAAACTTTCTGTATGGAATTTGTACAAAATACATAGAACTGACAGAAGGTAATGTACCTACTTGAAATATGGAATTTTGTGTAAGAAACTTTCTGTATGGAATTTGTACAAAATACATGGAACTGACGAAAAGTAATGTGCTGGCCACATCAGATTTTCATAATATCTATTGTTATTTTCTTTGTATATCTTTTGTTTAGTGTTTTTATAAAGAAATTACATTATATGGGGTGTTATGTAAGTAATGTGCCATAATTCATGGTATAATAAAAAGAACTGAAAGAAGTTATAATCTGAAACTGAAATATATTTTGCACAATCTGTGAAGTTGTAAAAGTTATGGGACTGTAACTAGCTAAAATCTAAAAATCAAGTTGTTCCAAAAAACAAAATTCGTTGGTTAGTTCAAATTTATATATTGGAAATAAAAGTATATGGTCTCCTAAATATTCAGTTCAAATATGACACAGAGAGTATTTAAATGAGTGCATATAAAGATGAAAAATAATGTATTACTCTTCCCCTACTGCTTGTCACTCAAATTTATATATTGGAAATAAAAGTATACTGCATCCTGCTAAAATATAAAAACACCAAAATTTGGCAGAAAGGTCAATATTAATAATATTTGATTGATATAATAACCTGTCACATGTCAAATAACAACGTGATAACAACCATAAATACATAGTTTTAGCAGCCGTTATGATAAAGACTGTCAAAACGCGTAACAATTGTTGACAGTAACCACTTTCAGTACTGAGAATACCAAATTTGACTTTAACAGTCTTTATAGTATATAACAACCATAAAGACCATAACGACTACACAAATATTGAGTTCTGAATAGGCCCTCAAGTATTAAAAAAATACTTGCCATGTTTCACAAGATATCATCATGTGAAAAATGACCTAGACGTTGATTCAGATGCTGAAATCTTGTGAAACATGGCGAGTGTTTTTCAAATTCTTTATTGGATATTAAAAGTTTATTGTTAACTTTAAGTGACTCATTCTCAAAATTACGAGATGTTGACATTGGTTGTTCTTTCACTATAAATTTTCATCAAATCGCGTAGCGCATACTAGAATAGCCAACTAAAATCAGTCTATTACATCTTGTGAAATAAACTATAATGATTTTAGAAGTCCGTAATTCAAAACCACATTTTACAACCCAGCGTTCAAATATAGCCCGTTTATAAATAGCAAATTTGCCTTCCACTGGCCCATTAACTGGAAGCAAAGATGTCAACGATCACTGCTCCCAGGATTATGTTCAGAATTTCCCAATAGTTTACAGAGTTTCCCAACTTGTTTTTGCTAGTATAAATAGCCAAGATTGTCGACTATACCAGTGCTTCTCAACAGTGGAGGAAACGAGATGCAGAGAAAACATCTCGTTAATTTGTGCGTAGGTATAAATAGATAGTTATTTTTGAAGTTTACGATGGTATGACTTAGCAAGTCGGCTAAAATGCAATGCAATGCAGAAAGTGTGAGACAGAGGATTGAATTACAAAATCATTCAGAAATAATTTAACAAGGATTGGGTTCAAAACGTTTTCTGCTAAACTGTTTTTATGTTTTTGGGGATGTCTGATGTATTCTTTTTGGTCAAAATCTAAGTTTGTCTCAGCTCACTTTAGAAAAACTCAATAGATTGTTGTAGATGTGAATGGCAAATTTAGAAAATCGCTATTCACTTGTTCTATATAAATGTTTGAAATTTGGTAAGAAACCCTTTGTCTATACGGTGTTTCAAACAGGATTCGTTTGTTATTAGTAAGGTACACTGGCTTTCAAAAAAATCGCGTACACCTTAAAAATCAAGTAACCGAGTTTTTACCTTTTTTTAGCTCTGTAAATACGAATTTTTTAAAATAGGTTATATATCAACTGTTATTAGAGTTGTCACTGTCATGTCACTATTTTATATATCGTGGAGCAAGGTCTTCATTGTGCTTAATTTACTACTAAATTACAAATATATTCTAGTAAAATCTTTCATGATATCGAGAATTTCTTGGTCGATATACACGTAAACGACCATCATGGCAAGACATATATTTTTCCATCAGAAAAAACTACATTATTCCAAAAATTTAGAGGTCGGTAAATATAATTTAAACTAAACAAACAAAATTCTCGCTTGTTTTCCTTCTTCCATAAGAATAGCTTTTCTAGCACTTGCTGAGTTTTTCAATTCAGAATTTTTGACCCTCCGACATGCAGTTGACAATAACGCTGGGAAATTTGTTGCAAATGCAGCTTTTCCAAAAGGATATTTCCATAAATGATTTACAAGCGCTTCATCTTGCTCATTGGTGGAAATTTTTGGACATCCGGAAACTTTTTTCCTTCTTATACTTTCTTCATTTTCCCACCGACTCTTCACCCTCATAACAGTACTTTTATTAGTATTAAAATATTCTGCTATTGCTCTGATTAATCACCCCTCTTCTAAGTTAGAAAGTATTACAACTTTCTCGTTTCCTGATAGTTTTGGCATCTTAATTGACACTAATGACATTGACAAGTTAATAATCGAGACCGACTCAATACAGCAAAAAACAGGTGTACGCGATTTTTTTGCAAGCCAGTGTACCTGGTATAATTGACCAATATCATTGGAGTCAAGTCAATGCATTATACATTGAGACACGATTGTAACATACAGACTTAAGTTTCATTTCCACCGATAGTCTTAATGATTAAGAGTTATAATTAATATCTAAGCGCAATGCGTAAAAATGTTTATTATATGGCAACGTTTATTACCATTTCCAGCTATGCATAAGGCTTAATGCTTAAGAACTAAGAGCAATGCTTAAGAACTAAGAGCAATGCTTAAGAACTAAGAGCAATGCTTAAGAACAAAAGCTTGCAAACTCCAAGGTTTAAGGCGTAATGCCTAAGCGTAATTGTGAGATGGAAATACATATATGTCATCTGTCTTTATTTTCTAATCTGAACTGTCAGCTGTCAGTCTATTTTATAATTATTGTGTCTTTAATTCTTAGATATTGATATAGATGCCAAAAATTATGTATATGACATGTTAAGAAAAGAAGAATTACTGCTGCAATGACAGTCTGCTAGAGTTAAATATAAAAAGGATAAAAAATGTGACATTTCTGTCGAATTAGTCACTAAACAAAGTGGCTGGAAATGGTATCCTAGTAAATTGTTATAATGCATTAAGCATTACGCACAAATCATTATGCATTAAGCATTAAAACATTCGGTGGAAATGAGGCTTAATTATTATTAATAAGTACTTACCATCAAAATCTACGGTGCCAGAGCCATCTGAGTCAATTTCTTCAATCATCATGTCCAACTCGTGGTCTGTGAGTTGGTCATCAAGTTCCCGGAGGATTTCACGAAGACAGGAAGTGGGAATATAACCGTTTCCTGTAACAATAGATTTTTTTGTTACTTGTTATTCTATGCCAAATCGTGTGAATATTTGCTTTTATTTTGAATTTAGTATTAAAATAATAATAAAACTAATTTGTTGTATTTTCGTATATAATTAAATAAAAGATAAGCTCCAAACAGTGGCGCACCCAGGGGTGGGGGGTAGCTCGCGTGGATACTTCCGGTAGTTCACAGGTATATCCCAAAAGAACTAAAAATAATAGAATTTTCCGTAAATTATCATCATGTTTCGTTACACAATCAAACAGTCCATCTTTGCTTTGACCTGATCTTAGTACATCATTAATAAATATTGGTAAAGGAGGCAAATCCGTTATAGCTATTAACATACCTAGGAATGTTATGTACATCATAACTGCCGCAGATGTCAGTTTGAAATCTGAGCTCGTAGAGCGAGGATTTTAAGACGTCTAAGGCTTGTAATGATTAATAACATCCGTGGTTTGTTCAATAGTTTATCGGTTTCAGAAAATTAAGACATTATTGTTAAATATCATTTTTTTAAATTCTCTCATTAATGCTACTTTCAGATTGCTATGGTTAACAGAACAATTATTTTGATATATGTCAATATGACATATATTCAAATTATGTGCTTTATTCCTCATGTTTATTACTTTAGAACAAAGTAGACCGTATTTAAAACGATAGGCTAACGTTATCTGTATGTATTAATGAAGAGCATCATATTTTCAGTTTATTTTATTTTCTTTATAGACCGTTGTTGACAAGTCAGTATGGTAATAATAGTACCATACAGATACAGTTATTACTTAGTTACCAGCCTACTTTTGTACATGTAAACAATAGAATAATATCCTGAAACCGGTAAAATATCTTCTCTTGTCTAAAATGTTCTGGGATATGGCAGTTCATTTTTGTACAATGTGTTCAAAAAAATTCCTAACTTAGAATAGGCTATGAACAGAGAAACGTATGTCTGATCATTATTCAATTCAAAAGTCGAGTTTTCAAAATTGATCTTGAAAGGAGAAAAGACAATAAAGAAGGATACAGTAAATTGCCATTCGGCGTTTTCCAATTTGTTTCCATTTCTAAAATAAGATTCAAAAAGAAAAGCTTTGATTTATTTAGATAATATTTTTGACAATGTCTCATGTTAAATTGACATTTAATTAAATATTTTAAAATTGAAATACGTTTCTTTGTTCATAGCCTACTTCGAGTTAGGAATTTTTTTGAACACACTGTACATGAAATGGGAAAAACATGCAGCTTCACATCCCTTGAAAAAATGTAACTTTTAATTATAAGGCATTTGGCCTTGAATGGATGCCTTGCCTCACCCAAGTTATGGTGCTTATAAAACAATTGTCTTTTTTATAGTATATCCCCATATCCAAATTCCTGGGTGCGCCACTGGCTCCAGAAATAGTCCTGTGACGTCAAATTACTTACAGCACGTAATTCATAGCCAATAGGAAAACAGTTTGTCCATCACTTACACTATTTATTTATATAAATAAAATTAGGCGACAGTTTGTCACATAAGGTGTATGAAGATCAATTTTTAAAATATTACACAAATATCAATAAATAATTGTAAAATATCTAATGGATATTTCGTGATACTTTCAAATTTGAGGCTATTTAAAGAATTTTTAAAAAATGTAGTATTTAAAAGGCTATTAAAAATTCTTGCAAGAGTCCTATCCTTATTTATCTTTTGAAAATGGTAACCTTCCTAAAGTTTAATACTCTCTCAGTGAACTATATCAAAATGACACATCTAGTAAAACTTTGGCCTCTCTCCAACTCAAAATGCATGAATTGCAGGCAAAGTTACCATTTGTGCCAAGAGATATTTACACCTTCTCAGAACGTTAACATTCATTGCAGTCAAATGTTGTTGCAAACTTTTATATGAGACGGATATTTGTGGATTTTGAAGAAATATTATTTGTTTATTTGACTATTTGATCAAGTAGGAATTCAGGTGACTCATGAGAGTTATTGTTGTAATTGAAACTGATGCCAGAAAGAGTTTAATTGGATAATAAAGTTTCATATTTTTGGATTAATAAACAGTTTAAAAATAAGAAGTTTTAAAGAAAAAAATTAATGTTAAGAGATGACTAAGTGTTTTAACTCATAACAGTCCTTAAAATTTGTACCTATATACGAGTCGACATATTATCGACGATGATACAAGGGTAGTTCCGAAAGTTTCTGCCAATTATTGATATAAAACAAAATTTTCCAGAAATTATTGTTTTATTGTTTTTCGAAATACTCAAACTTTCCTGCCTTTTAGATGATCGAGCAAAATTTTTTTTATAGCGGTCGTTCCAATGCCCAAAGTAGCCCGTATAATTCTGTATGTGACACGCCTTCTTTAATCATTGTACGAATAGCAGCTATGTTTTCATCCGCAGAAATTGGCCGATCTTCGCGTAAATCGTCATTGAATTGATGAAATTTAAATTCATTGTACCAGCTGTGAACAGACCTGATACTAGGTGCTTTATTTCCAAAAACATCCCGAAGCTTTTCGATGCATTGTTTTGGAGAGAGCGAACTTTCAAAATCGTAAAATATCAATGCTAGGAAATTTTCTCTTGTTAACTGATAACAGATAACGAATTGTAACAAGAACTGCCATGCTACCTAAGGATGTACTTTTGTTTTGCCATACATTTACTTTTCATAGCTACCTTGGTTATATTTGTTTGCAGAAAGTTTCGGTGTTACCCTCGTAATATTCTTTTGGACTTACCTTCTTTGTCATATAGTCTGAAAGCTTCTCGAAGTTCTTTTTGCATAGCTTCTGCATCTTCTTCAACGATGAACTTCGCTGCCAATGTTACGAACTCCCCGAATTCAAGTCTTCCAGATTCTGAACAGACAAACATTTCATTTAAAATATGTTACGTCTAAATGACGTCTTAACAACGTCTTAAAACGACGTCGTATAGCTCAACGTCTTCTAGACGTCTATGTGACGTCAATTATGACGTCACAATGACGTCGATTTTAAGTCATTTGTGTTACTTGGGATCTAATACTCGTATAATTTAGCTCTTACCGTAAAGTTAAGATAACGTATAAAAGAGAAATGTTGTACTTACTGTCTGCGTCAACTTCGTCAATAAGTTCTTCCAAGATTCTCTTGTTGAAGGGCTGGCCCATGAGACGAAGAATTTCGGCCACCATGTCACAGGGAATTGAACCTGAGTGGTCTCGGTCGAAACCGTCAAAAGCCTTACGCAAAACTATAACATATAAATGAAAGAATAGACGATTATTTATTTGTTAAATAAATATATTTATAATAGTGTACTAAGGACTAAGGTTGGTCTAACATATGCCCCAAAAGTTTTGTCACAAATTTGTTTAAAACATTTTAAAAAGTAATAATGGTTTTACGGCAATTTTTCAGAACAGATATAATTAACAGCTTTATAAACAACAACATTTTTATTTTAAATTAAATGTAAAGGTCCATAGTCTTCAACAATACGCAGTCTTCTGGAAACATCTCCTTTGCAACATCAATCTCTCGAATTTTTCTAAAAATCCGCCGTCTTAATTGTTGTTCGTTTTCGGCTTCCCAACCTCCATCATACACTTTTCGAGACAAAATGGCCCAGAAATCTTCAATTGGCCGAGCCTGCGGTAAATTTGGGGGGTTGTCGTTTTTTGGCACAAAAAGTATGTTGTGAGCATTCAGCCAATTTTGAATTTCGCGTGCATAATGGCAGGAAGCCAAGTCCGGCCAAAACAATATCATCTTGAGCATGATTCTGGTGGATAAAAATCAATTTTGTTTAGCAATTGTTAATATAACTTTGACTGTCCACAGCTTCGCCTCTAACTCGCCCTATATAAGGTCTGGAAATCCCACCAATTGATATCGCGCACCAAACTAAAACTTTATCAGCAAATTTGGCCTTTGGCTCGTATTTTATATCATCTGGACATTCTTCTATATTGTTTGTGTATAAACCGTCGTTTCCTTTAATTTCGGAATTACTTGAGTACTTTTCATCATCTATGACGATGACTTTATTATTTGCAAAATGAGTGCGCCTTAAAGCACAGCAACATCTTGGTATTCCTAGCTAACTGATTTGGCGTATATTTAGGACATTTCTTTCTTTTGCAATATTCTATACCTTCTCTCTTCAGTTCTCTGGATATTCTTGGAAACACCGTAACGCCGTGAAAGTCTTCTCAATGACTGTCCAATTTTATTCTTGGCACTTTCGACTAACTAGTTTGCTCTATGTTCAGTTAACACTTTAGGTCTTCCACTTTTCGGAAGATTTACGCATGGTGTACCTTGCTCACATTCTGCTATCGCACGATATATGGTTTTCCGCGACACATTTTGATTTTCAAAAAGTCGGACTATTTGAACTTATTATTATAAACGCTTTTCTAAGATCTAATTTATAAGCCATTACAACGCAATCGATTTCGGTAACTGAACTGTCATTAAAATGACAAATCATTGAATTACTTTTGTTTGCAAAGCCAACCCGATATTTTGACATTTTTTATTTTTTTCATAGAGTTGTATTTTGTGACAAGACTTTTGGGACATACGTTAGTAGGACCAAGATCATATTAAAATTATTGAGAATAAACAGCATGGTTCATATTTTTATTTTAAATATGCTCAAAATAGTTCCCATCAACGCATCAATACATACAAACATTCTTTAGGTCCACTCTTCGTAAAAGCTCACAACCAAGCTTTTTTGGAATGCTTAATTAATTTGTAGCATCAATTTCTATGGGAAGACACATAATTTCTACCTCTGCTCCTCTAGTGAGCTCTTCAGGTAAACATGTTTCGATGTACCATTTAGCATTAGCTGTAACTGTCTTCTATCCATCCATCTTAAATGCATTTTCACGTCTCGTACTTCTAAATAATTCTGGTTACACAGGATGAGTCTGAGAAGGATGTTCTAATAAAACACTGGATAGCTGACATACGTTTAACAAGTGAGGCAAGTGGTGGGGGTACGGCGCCATTTGCAGAAAAGGCAAAACGTCAAACGTTCTTTGGTCTATTATTGCATTATATGGTAGTTTTCTTAAATTTAAGTGGTGTGTTGTGTTCTTAGTGAATAAATACTTTAAGTGAGATATATTCATAATAAAAGGCAATATGCCGTCTTCTTGTAGTGCTTTTGGGTGCACAAATAGACATAGCAAAGTAATCCTCGACAATTTTTCAAGTATTATTGTTCATATATGTGCATACATAGGCGCCCACAGGGGGGGGGGGGTCGAAAGGGTCGACTGACCCCCCTTTCATTTATGGACTGTATCCATTTTTAAAAGTAAAATTATAATTTTATTTTTTCATTTCAATGTATCATTGTATTTTTTAATAATTATTGGTAATATTTTCTTATATTTTAATCAAAAATTTATTATATACTGTCTATTACTAAGTACGAAATAGCTGAAGTGTCAGAATGAGTAAATTATATTATGTACTGTTATTATATTACATTATCTTCGGTGTTGTATTTTCTTTAATATGCCGTAGTTTATTCTAATCATTTTATGATCACGTTCTCCTCAAAACTTTCATAATTATCGATTTTACTGTTATATAGAAATAAAAAAATAGAAAAGTAAATAATGAATAGATATTGCATATTTATATATATTAAAAGTACCTACGTATGATTAGGGTTGCCGTATTTTGTGAGGAGCGCGATTTAATTAACATTTAATTATTATACATTTTATTTTGAGCAGTTCAATAGAATAATTATATTGTTACTCAGTAATATATTTTAATTTAATGCAACATTGTATTTTCAGATTGTCTGTTTCTGTAGTTATTGCTTATGCTCGCATCTCGCATCATAAAGCCTAGTAGAAGGGGCAATTCTACGCTTTTAGAGCGTACATACGCATTTTGTCATAAAATATTGATTTTAATTTTTTAAGAATTTGTTTAATTTGCTTCATTGTAAAGAACTCTATATTATCTTACTTTGTATTAAAACACGTTTGACCTTGAAAATTATTTAAAAAAATTACTTACAACAAAAATTTCGACCCACCTTGTAAAAAAGTCTGCGGGCGCCCATGTGTGCATACATATTTATCCATACTATTGTTTTAAATATTTTACAGATTTCCTTTAAATAATAGTGGTATATTACGATTGTGGATAGGTGCCATAAAAATAAAAGATTTTACACCTACAAAAGCATCAAAAATTTGCAGTGATCATTTTTTGAAACTGATTATTATTATAAAAGTGGCGCATAGCGATTTCAATGTTATTTTTTTAATACTGCTGTATCTCTTTACCTATTCATTTTAGCGCAAAAAGGGTAACAATATATGTTTTTCTGAAATTAAAAAGTCATCCTATAAAGGCAACTTACGCATCCATATTTGACGAGACACTAATTAAATAAAATTTAATGTTCTTTTAGAAAAATCGTTAAGTGCTTTGAAAAATGAAACAAGTAACCTAAATAAAATATTCACTTTGATAATATCAAATATTATTTGCTGTACAAATTCCGAACAAATTGAGTTTTACCTAAAACAAATTATACAACAAATAAAAAATGTTAAAGTGAATATTTTTTATATTTTGCGTTCATAATGAAGTCATTACGATACACAATTGCGTATCGTAATGACCTTCATTTCGATACGCAATTTTTTGTTTTAGACGGTTGGTACTAGATGACGTTTCTTTAACCCATTTTTACCTAATTTATTTTTAGTTAATTGACAATTCATTTTAATAATATAATGTCGAAATTATTATTATGTTTATCTATAGGGAAGATTATTTACATGACAATGCACAAATGGTTACAAATATAATCACAAATTGAGTAAGTAAATGTTAATTGTAGAAGGCGCAAAATATAAAAAATAGTATAAAGAACTCATTTTATAAGACTTTCCTTCGCACTTGTCAATTAGAAAACGAGCGTAAATTTTGACGCGTGCGAAAAAAACATGTCTTATAAAACACGTTCTTTAATATACTATTATTCAGGTTACTTGTTTCATTTTTCAAGGCACTCTAACAAATTTTCTGAAAGAACATTAAATTTTATTTAATTAATATCTCGTGAAATATGAATGATTATGTAAGTAAGTTGCCTTTATAGGTTGCCTTTTTAATTTCTGATCAACTTATATTCTTACCCTTTTAGCGCTAAAATGAATAGGTAAAAAGATACAGCAGTATTAACAAAAATAACATTGAAATCGCAATGCGCTAATTTTTATTTCTACACCCGGTATGTAATAAATGTATATTATTAAAATAACTATAATTTTTAAATATACGCAATAAATATAAGAAATCTGTTAATTCATCTCATTTAAAATTTGTTTCTATATGTAATTTTAAATTTGGCGCGTATTTTGCCTTTTCTGCAAATGGCTGCCTTCCAGTTGCTTGCCTCACAGGTGACTACGTGCACAACCTACAAGTTTGCAATCTAGTGTATATATTATACTTGGAGAATAGGATAGAAACTATTTCTCATTTTTTTTAAATGAATTAATAAAAATTAATACATTGTTGACAAAACAAAAAATATAAGTTGCAAAAATTGATAGTTATATTTTGTAAATCTGACTTTAAAAAAAAACATCTACATCAGCCATCAAATAGTATATTTAAAATAATAAATATTTTATATGAGCCATTTTTTTCTACTACTTATGTATAAAAAAATTAAAGGCCGGGGGGGGGGGGGTTGTGTTAGGGCATCTCCTCAGACTCACCCTGTATTTCTTTTATCATGGCTTGCTCCTGCTGGGTTAATGTTGGTGTTTCCCCATCTTTATGAATCCATACATGTCTCTCTTGTTTTGTAAATGCATCGAGAAAAGGAATATAAGCTTCGTCACCTGTCACAATTTTTTAAATATATTAGCGTTAAGGTTTTAGAATTCAGAAAACTCATGTGACACAATTTTTTTAAATGTAGGTGATCGTGTAGTCTGATTATATTATTTAGCTGAGGATCCAATCTTCTTCATGGTCTATTACTGCATTAGTGGCTCTATTGTCTTCGTAACAACAGCAATATTCTTTTCGGTAATAGCTGTAGGACATCCTGCTCCTTTTTGGTGCTGAACACAATTCTATTACTTTAATACCGGTAAATTGTAGCTAAAGACGTGTTCATTAAAACTTTCTTTGTACAGTAAAATTTTTGAAAGGTCATTTGTATCATGAACGAATTACAAAATAGCTCAATCGAATTAAGAGAAATTAGTAAAAAATAATGAAAGTAGATACTTAATAATTTTTTATTTTTTATTTTATTTATTTTTATTTATTTTATTTTTATTATTTAGTAGATACTTAATAATGAATATTAATAAAGAAATAAAATGATATAATTGAAATACTTCGGAAATAAGAGGGTTTTTGTTTTAGCAGCTCGTCACTCATATGAAATCCATATATATTATTTTGATTGGCGACTCAAAGACCACCTATAAATATATAACGAATACCGAGTTAGGGGTTGGAGTCTACTACCAATGGAAGTAGACAAATTCAAATAGCGGACACGTGGCTACCAGTCCAGTACTGCAATTCTCAAACAGTTTTTATTTGAATATAAATTTCTTGCATTAAACTTAATAATTTTGATACACTTGCAATTATAAAGCATGTAGTCTTGTACAATATTAATTTGTTTTTTTTATAAATATAATTTAAAAATAGCATACATTTCAAGAACATTTTAGATCCACGAAGAAAACAGTTTTATATAAAAACTTATATTTGTGACGTCCCATCTATATTTTCAAACTTCGGGGGACCATAACTCGCTTATTAATAAGAATTTTTTCACCGGATCTTCACCAATAGTCTTAGTTTTACCTATACTTTCTAATGAAATTATTTAAAAAAATGGTGGAGTCCCCTATTGGCATATATTTATATCTCTTACAAGAAGCTTGTGCAATAAGGATAGATGCATGTTTGTCTTTCAAAAATTCATATTGTTTCGACTAAGTTATAGGACATTCCATTTTAATATGATGCTCGTTATTGACAATACTTTCGCTGTAACGTTATTTTTTGTCAGTATCACATCCTTTGTTTAAATAAATAAATACATATATCATCACGGCATATTACCCATTGCTGGGTGTGCCAATCTGCTTTGTACGCAGATATCGGTAATGATGAAGACATATTTGTATCGTGCGGGCGTTTCCAGGCGTCACCTCACGGTCACTCATTGCTGGCTGGAGAGTGCACCACAGGGGTCAATTTATTGCCATTTAAAATTCGAAATATTTGGTGTCGGTCGGGGTCGAACCCGGTTCCCCAGATTCGCGACCAGGCACGCGGCCACGAGACCCCTTTGCTTACATGTACAAAAGTAGACTGCTAACTAAGTAATAACTGTATCTTTACGGTAATATTATCACTTGTCAACAGCGGTCTACAAAATGAAAATATAGTAAAAAGAAAGTATAATGCTCTTCATTAATACATACAGATAACGTTAGCGTATCGTTCTTTACATATTTTACATTATTCTAAAATAATAAACATGAGGAATAAAGCAAATAATTTGAATATTTGTCATATTGACATATGTCAAAATATTTGCTGTGTTACCCATAGTTTTCCGAATGTATCTTAACATAAAAAATCATGCGTCATTATTTTCTGCATTACCTGTTGTCTTATTCTCAATAATTCTAGCGTGACCCTCAATGTAATGATGCTCTAATGTTTATCATATAGTATAATAATGAATGTTAATCATGACAGTCAATGGGAAAGCATAAAAAAGAAATTAGAGTAAAACAGTTATTCATAGAGAGGGGTGAGTCAGTTGAGATGCTAAAACTTAGTCAGTTAGTTGGTTTATTAGTTATTATACCTGCACTACTGCTATAATTTAAATAGCCAGTATCCAAATTAAATTTCGAGACAACCCCAACATATAACAAAATTGTAAAAACACAACTACGATAGAAATATAAACATATAAAATGAATATCCAAAAATTCATACTGTATATTATGATTAACTAGTACCACGTTTAAAAAATTGTGTAGTTAGTTTTCTCGTGTCCCAATTTATACTTAGCATATTATGGTTGTTTATGTTAAAGATGAAAAACAGCGTATGACGTGAACAAGACAAAGCTTATTTGTATAAGTAGAAAGTGGGCGTTGAAATACGTTTCGAATTCAGAAACATACGGAAGGATCGACAGAGCCAACTAGAGCTAAAAATAATCGGGTTCGTTGCTCGAGTGTTTATTCTCAAACTGTAGTGAAATTTTAAAGTAGAACTTAAAATTAACATTTTTACCTCCCGCTATCCTTGGTAAGGAAGGTATAGGGATCGTGCTAAAAATCGCATATCGAGATTTTGGTAAATGACCACGTTTTAAGGTCCCTAGAATCCAATTTTAACATTTTCACGATGATGTCTGTGTGTATGTGTGGATCCTCCACTCTAACTCAAATACTATCATTCAGAAAATTTTGAAACCTTGTATTCGAACTTTTTCTGTAATGGAAAGAGCCCATTAGATTTTGGTGAAAATCGGATAACCGCAAATGGAACTTTACTAGAAGCTCAAACTAGTTTTTCTTCGTATGGTGTGGCCAACACAATACCTCCCGCCATTTACAGCTCGAGTCACAAAAAAGATTAAGTTAATCCTTATTTTTGGATTAGCGAATTTTACTCTAATTTTGACAGTTTATTTCTTAAAATATAGTCTAATCTAATCCAAGTAACTACCTTTTTTTAAAACCCCTCAACAGGATTAAATCCCAATTACAGAGTGAGTACACATTCACACACATCCATGCCTTAGTGGGATTCGAACCCAGACCCCCGAGGGCACTCATGACATGAGGCGTTGCTCTAACCATTGAGCCACCGGAGATATAATAAAATGAAGATTAAATTTTAAATACCGGGATAGAATAGAATTCACTAATCCAAAAATTAGGATTAGCTTAAACATTTTTGTGAATCGTTAATTTTTATTAATCTAAATACATACCTACATATTTACTTATGCTGGAAACTGTATTGAATTCCTTTTCTATTGTTCTATTTACTTTTTTCTTTTTAAAACGTTACTAATATTATTTTGAAATGATTAGTTCTTTGATAGTGACATTTATCTGTCAGTTACAGACATTTGAATAACTGCGTTTTGTTTGTTTAAAACGTAGGCTCTGGGATTTAAATTATAGATAATTTTATAAATTTATCCATAAAATATATAGAAATAAATAAATAAATAAATATATCATCACGGCATATTACCCATTGGTGGGTGTGCCAATCTGCTTTGTACACAGAATTCGGTAATGATGATGACATATTTATACCGTGTGGGCGTTTACCAGGCGTCACCTCACGGGCACTCATGGGAGAGTGCACCACAGGGGTCAATTTTGTGCCATTTTAAAATTTGTAATATTTGGCGTCGGTCAGGATCGAACCCGATTCCCCAGATTCACGACCAGACACTTAGGCACGCGGCCACGAGACCCCATAAATATATAGAAAAATTATTAATTCAAATCTAAATAAAATTTAATAATCTTTAATTTTTATAATAGCATTAATCTCGAAAAATTTTCACCAAAATCTAATGGGCACTTTCCATTATAGAAAAAGTTCGAAATACAAGGTTTCAAATTTTTTTGAGTAATAGTATTTGAGATAGAGTGGAGGATTCACACACACATACACACAGGCATCATCGTGAAAATGTTAAAATTGGATTCTAGGAACCTTAAAATAAAACGTGGTCATTTACCAAAATCTGGATATGCGATTTTTAGCACGATCCCTATACCTCCCTTACCAAGGGTAGCGGGAGGTAAAAATTGTTATTTCCGTAAATAATAAATACAAAAATTGAAGGCGAAGGCGAAAGGCGAAGCTTGTAATATTCGAATATAATTCAATATTTAATAGGGTCTTCATCCAATATAAAAGTAAATTTCATTCGGGTGTTAGTAATATTGCCAATATATAATGAAATTTTATTTACGGGGTGTTTTTTTCTTATATTCGTTTCTGCGTTTATGTTGCCATAGTTTCGCCCACATTCGAATGGTCCAGTTGGATTTGGTAACAACAGAAAATCGAGGTGGTGACAGTTGAATTCTACCTGGACCTCTGGGAAATGTTTCTAAAAACCAAATTTCAAATACTTAATTTTTTGCCAATTTTATTAAATATTGTATGTTCAATCCATCTTCAAAGCTTAAGCCAAGCTTATGTGGTCTGCTGACTGGCTATAATAGTCTACTTGATTTATTCGTGTAATGTTAAGCTAGTGCCGAAGAATAGCATAAAGTATAAAGATGAATGTTTTTGCAAGTATTAAGAACGGTAAGAACAGTATATCGATCGACGACAATGTTTTGTCTGAGATCGGTAATTCCTTAACGTTCGTGATGCTTATACTATTTTTTGCACGATCGACGCACAAAATTTAAAACAAAAATAAGATTTGAAAATTATTTTGACATATTAAAAAAATTTATTTGTCATTTTTGAAGTAGCTTTGATTTTTGTTTTTATTTATTTACCGGTTTCAGGATATTATTCCATTATTTACATGTACAAAAGTAGGCTGATAACTAAGTAAAAACTGTATCTGTATGGTAATATTATTACCATACTGACTTTTCAACAACGGTCTACAAAATGAAAATAAAATAAAATGAAAATATAATGCTCTTCATTAATACATACAGATAACGTTAGCCTATCGTTCTAAATACGGTCCATTTTGTTCTAAAGTAATGAACATGTGAAACAAAGCACATAATTTGAATATTTGTCATATTGACATATGTCAAAATAATTGTTCGGTTAACCATAGCAATCTGAAAGTAGAATTAATGAGAGAATTTCAAAAAATGGTATTTATCATTAATATTTTAATTTTCTGAAACCGATAAACTATTGAACAAACCACAGATGTTATTAATCATAACAAGCCTCAGATGTCTTCAAATCTACATCTTCGGCAGTTATGATATACATAACATTCCTAGGTATGTTAATAGCTATTACCGTCTTGCCTCCTGTACGGTAAGTGAAGCACATCACTTACCGACGTGATTCACATCACTTACCGTTCAGTAATTTGTAAATAAGACCTACTGTCTTGGAAACACTATCGGTAAACATAAAAAATAATCTGATCGTGCAAAAAAGATAATTAAAGATCTAGAATAATTATTTAGGATCCAACCTAATTGTTTAAGTCGTAAAAATGGGCTTAGGATTCAGGAGAAATGTATTTACACCAAGAAACAAATGTTCATTTAAATAAATTTCATCTGGATCCTAAAGCCCATTTCTACGATTTAAACAATTAAATATAGGTATTTATTTTAATTAATTCGCGAAAAATGTTAGTAGTAGCATCAAAGAGTTATCCGATATTGAACAAATGCACCATTTCCAACTTGGTAAATACTGGTAATAGTTCTCTAATGTAAATTGTTTGAAATGACAAACAAGATCATAAGATATGACTTTCAAAGTTTCGTAATAGACCATCAACGAAAAATAAATAAATTTCTATTTTTATTGAAGACAGGTGCATTCTGTAATATCATCAAAGAATTTTTCAATCTCTTTGATGGATGCAATTGATATATCATACACTTCAAATTTAGAAAGTCAATTGAAATTGAACGTATTTTTAGAAAGAAACGCAATATTTAAATTAAATAGGTATCCCTTGTCTTGTGGTGAATTTGCAAGCGAAGAAGTTATATTTTTCACAAATACAGCATTTAGAATAGACTCTGGAAATGATGACGTCAAAATCGAGCGGGAATTACAAAAGTTGAAAGTAGATTAGGCTGTATTTTGAAACAGTTGTGAACGAACCATATTAGCGCCAAATTTAAAGGAAGTAATAAGGATATTCTATCTTTATCTCGTCAGTAAAGAGCAAACTTGCATATGATTTGAAATATGACCGCTAGGCATGCCACAAAACATATGGCATAGATGGCGATATTCATTTGTCAATTTAATTTAGAGAATACTATTAAATTATTAATTATTTTTATTGGGAAAATAATAATAATAATAATAATAATAATAATAAAACATTTTTTTATTTTGAGACCTGAAATTTGAGGTCCCCTCGATTTAAGAGGCGGAAATGCGCCAGTCAGTGCCGGCCCGAGACTTTTGAGCGTCCCAGGCGAAAATTGTAAATTGCGCCCCTCATTTATTACAATTTTGCTCGCAATTTTGTTTAGATTATATAGGTACAAAAATTAGAAAAGAGGCGATTTGTGTCCATAACTCGCGAACAATCACAGAATCTTAATCTGAATGAAATTTTTTTGAAAATATTTTGGATATTTAAAATACAGAGATTTCTTTTCTCTTGGATCCTGCAGGGTCGCTATATTTTTGTCTAATACCATATACAGGATTAGTCACGGGAGAGTTACTTTTAAAGTCCGTTTGTGTGTAACCCGAAATACAATTTATAACAGCATCTAGCTTCCTCTCTTGAAAAAATAGAATATCTAATTCACGATTGCTTTGCCTGTCTAGTGATAGTTCTGTCATTTTGACATTAAACAATTAAATATGGTCTCTTGTCATTAGTATTTTGGGTTGCAAACAAACGGACTTTCAAAATAACTCTTCCGTAACTATCCCTGCATATAGGGAAAGAAAAAATATTTTTCAATGTAGGTAGGTAGGTATGTCTCGGTATAAATACTTTTCGTTATTTTGCAATGGACCTTTTCAATTTAACGGCTATCTCTTTCTATCGCTGCAAATAGTAACAAAATGGCGCGAACAACTGCCAGTTGGGCTGTCAAACGAAACGTCAAAAATATTGCAGTCATTAAAATACCTGTATTCTCAGTGATAATTTACATCGTTAGACATTTTAACTTCAATAAAAGCTTTTGCAACTTATTTCGATAAGATTTTTTAAAGTTATCTGAGATATTCTCACGTTTTACGTCTAATTTTTTTAGAAACAAACGCCATAGATCTCATTTGTTCTTACTATGCGCAGATCCCCATTTCGCATATCTTCTATCTCTTTAAGTTGAAAAGGTCTATTGGGAAAATCTAATTTAACTCTTTAACGGTTCATCCTAGGTAAAAAATATAAGAATCTTGTTTTGTATAAAATTTCGATACGGATTACCGTTTTGAAGCAAAATGTCAAAAACCAAAATATGCCGCCTTTTTCCAAATTGGCGAAGGGCTGTTGCATCAGTGTATTTTTCTGTACAGGATTCCGTATAAAAGATTTTGATTTTCTTCAGTATTTGATATGACAATGTTTTTAATTGATATAATCGCCAACGAATTTAACCTTTCTTCTTTCTTAGTATAACGTAAAAAATATAAATAGGATTTAATTAATAAGTTTGCTGCAACTGGAATTGTCAGCATTATGATTAAAGCTACACACGGGACGAGTCAATAAACTTATAATTTGATTCTTAATTTATTTTGCAAAAAATATTCTCAAAAATTTTTGCCCTAAAACCAATTTCGTCCCAGGCGGTCACCTGGCTTGCCTGTAACTTGTCCCCAAAGATAATAGGGAAGAGATGTTAGGTCTGGTGACTTTGGTGACCAAAGAACTAGACCTCCTCAAATAATGAGTTTCGAACGCGTGTATAAGGTATTTTCTACTTAAAATGACTCAAGGAATCCTATGGCAATTGAGTCGCGGGACATTCTGTATAGTATGTGCACAGTAAGTCCTTAAGATAAAGTAAACTGACTTGACTTCACTAATATTATGAGATAATAATTTGAGTTAGCCAGTTAGCTTTATTATATCGATAATGATGATGACACGATAAGATCAGTTGGCTTAGAAAGATTATTAAATAACTAATTTTCCGTTTTCCATCAATCCACTTCGTGGTATTCTTCCACACTTCGTCTTGAATAAATACAAATGCAATAAACCTATTTTTAAACCGAACAATATGAAATGATAAACAATCCTTGGCAGGCGCCATTATGTGGGAGAGAGGCCATGTGATCATTTGGCCTAAATCTTGTTATTGTTTGAGTTTTGAGTATTGAAAATGGACTATTGTTTAGCTAAGTGTTGAATGTTATTGTTAGCCTGGTGTTGTTACGATAAGAAGCAATTTGTGTTAGTTTAAAATTAGATTTTGAAACTTGAAAAAGAAATTTGGGTTTGACTTACCGGCAAGCTGTTCTGGGGGTAATTCATCGGCCTGGAAAAATGAAAAGCTTTAGTATTAAAGGGAAAATGAAACCAAAAAGGCTTGATGAATCGTTGAAAAATGAATTAAATAGATAAACATGTTCTTAGACATGTTTTATATATTTTTTTGTGCAACCGGACGCGAAATAAGCATTTCGCAGCCGCAATACAGGCCGCGAAATTAATTTCGCGGCCGTTGTCATGGTAGGGGCCGCGAAATTAGGTAAACAACCACTTTGACACTTGAGAATTGCATGGTTTTGTTTATCAAATGTTAATCCCATAGCCATCTTGAAAGCTAACTTTCTATTTATAATGAAACTGTTGAAAATTAATAAAATTTGTAATTACATATTTTTTACGGTTGCACAAAAAATATTGTGTACACCTTGTCCGCGAAATCCTTTAGCGCCTTCGAGATTGTCTTGCCTCGGCCGTAAGCGGCCTCGGCGACAATTTTTCTCTCGGTACCACTGTTCACCGGTTAAAAACATTTCGTACCCTTTAAGCCAATAAGATGTCGTATTTTTAAAGTAAGTGAGTTATGATAAGCGAAAAAATTTTGACGTTTTAAAAGCATATTGTTTACCTATCTGCCAAAGTGTGTATATTTTCAGTGTTATCAGTTTTTATTAAAAACAAGTCGATTCAGACAGGAATCTATTTAAAAGATTGAAAAAGCAAACTTCAATTTAACACCTCAATAAAAATTAGAAGGATTTTGTCAAGAAAAAAATATGTACCTGATTTTTATTTTGGAAAAAGTCATCCGAATACCATTCGTGGTTAAATTTTATCCTGGAAAAATTTTCCGATTGCTTTACTCGAGCCTGTTGCCAATTTATCTCATGACATTGATCAAAAATCGCTCGTTTGACAACTCGTGATTTTTTTGTCAATGCCACTTAATAAATTGCTAGGCAACCAGCTCTTGTACCAATCTGAAAATTTACCACTTATGATATTATAGCTGTATTCTTTTTGGACAAAATCTCAGCTCATCTCAGATCACTTCAGATAAACTCAGGAAATCGTTGTTCTTTTTGACACGACTGATCTGAGTTGTTCTGAGTAAACTCACTTCCCCTCTTTCCGATGCTACACTACCAGTTTACAAAACTCAAAATGATTTGAAACACTCAATTTGCATTTTAAGGTTATATAATACAACAAATTTTATATTCACATATACAGATATACTTATAGTAATATATTTTCAAAATTATCCATTTTTTATTTATAAACAGTATCATAGATCAGAAAAATGTCAATAAATTTGACAGCTGTTATAGCAAATGCTATCGGTACAGAAGGATATGATAAAATTGAATAAAACTTGTTCTTTTTGCAAACATCACAACTCACTTCAACTCAACTCAAATATATACTGAGCTGAGTTACAACTGGGTCAAAAACAATACAGCTAATATATGAGAAAATCAGAGAGGTCGTGTAGTATTTGGTGAGATAAATTCCAAAGACAACACAAAATGAAACAAGTTAATTATTATTTTATTTTTAAACTTGAAATATTAAATGTCACACTGACAGTTATAAACAACTGTTTATTTACTTTATTGGGGTAACAGCGTTTTATCAGAAGTAATATCACAAGACCTCTTGATTTTATCGATAAATTTTTATTTTGCACGATTTTTTTTTGCTTAGCAACAAACACGAAAGCAAACTGCGTGGTAAATCCCGACTCCGAAGGAGGAGGGGTTTTACCTAATGTCAGTTTGCTTGAGTGATTTTGCTTAAAAGCATAAAAAATGAGTGCAAAATAAAAATTTATCTGAGAAAATCTGAAAGGTCGTGTGGTATTTGGTGAGATAAATTCCAAAGACAAAGCAAAATGAAACAATTTAATTATTAATATTTTATTTTTAAACTTGAAATATTAATTAACTGTCACACTGTTTATTTACTTGGTAGCGGGGAATTATCGGGATAACGGGGTTTTATCAGTATAATACTGTTACCATTGGTTGAATTTTCAAGTGTTTTGCATCATGATTGGTTGAAAACTAGTCGTTGGAATTTATCAGTATAATACTGTTACCATTGGTTGAATTTTCAAGTGTTTTGCATCACGATTAGTTAAAAACTAGTCGATAGAATTTATCATGGCAAACAGTTCATTTAATATAGTAATCCTAATTCATAAATAAAAGAATTTTTTATATTTATTGTGTTATTAGATTCTATCATAGATAAAATATTGTACGATACACATATGTAAATAATCTTTAGTCACACAAGGAAGAATCTTAAAACCCTAACTGCGCTCGTGTTTTAATTCTGACTCACTAAAGACTAACTTTACGTACTTGTATAGTAATAACTATTAAACAAATTCTCAAATAAAAAATAAATTCTACCTACCATTTTTTATTAAAATTGAAACTTTTTCACTTGTCACTGTTCACTGAATCAACTCTATCGTTGAACTGACCGTCTTCTGTTTTTCGCACCCTATATCGGCTCCGAAATCAGTATAGCTGTTTTCTATGTCCTGTCCCCTTCTATTCAACAATAGTAAAACATTTGCCGGTAGCAGGAGTCCTGCTTCGGCATTGGCCAGCAGGAAAGACGCGGCCAATCAGAAGGCTCTGAAGCCGGCGTGAAGAAGTGTACAGGAAAAAGATGTATTTATAGAACATGGAAGATGAACAGAAAATGTTGGAGAATTGATAAATAATGGGTTAAAGATTAGTAGAAAATATGGAATAATGGTTACTGAATTGTGAGGTGACGCCTGGCAAGTACAGTAAATATATCATCACTGCATATTATTATTATTATTCATTGCTGGGTGTGCCAATCTGTTTTGTATCGGTAATGATGATGACAACATATTCGTACCGTGCGGACGTTTTATCAGGCGTACCTCACAGGCACTCGTTGCTGGCGTGGAGAGTGCACCACAGGAGTAACTTTTTAACAAACCAATTATAAAAGCTACGCAAATGATGAGAAATTCCTACAAATCTCTTTCAACTAATTTAAAATATAGGTTTTACCGGTTTCAGGATATTAATACATTGTTTACATGTACAAAAGTAGGCTGGTAACTAAGTAATAACTGTATCTGTATGGTAATATTATTATCATACTGACTTGTCAACATTGGTTTACAAAATGAAAATAAAATAAAATGAAAGTATAATGCTCTTCATACATACATACTGATAACGTTAGTGTATTGTTCTAAATACGGTTTACTTTATCCTAAAATAATAAACGTGAGGAATAAAGCACATAATTATATATATATATATATATATATATATATATATATATATATATATATATATATATATATATATGTGTGTGTGTGTGTGTGTGTGTGTGTGTGTGTGTGTGTGTGTGTGTGACGATTTTTCTCCGTCGATAACTCCAACACTACAATTCTAAAAATTATAATTCTTTCGTATTCCTCTTCGTTACATCCATATGAAGAGCTGATTAGATTTTGGTTATAATTGGTCGACCGGAAATATCCTCATTTGAAGATTTTAACAGTTCTTCTTAAAAAAACGCTGTTAATATCATTTTTTCACATTTAATGTTATTATAAATATTAAAAAATACTTTATTCTCTGTACGATTTGATTACATTTTATACTTAATATTCAATGGATGGAAATTAAATATTATAAAGCAGCCAGCTATACAATAACATTGGAAACAGCTAATATATAGTATGTTCCGTAACGCAACCGATTCGATCAGGTTTACGGTGTAGTGTTCTGTAAGTCCTGAAATTATTTACCGGTTTCTGTTCGGAACGCGGTTCCTGAAAAAGGTTGGTAAAAAGTCGGACCACGGCAACTGCTACTTTTAAACATCATCATAACAAAATCCACAGACAAAATCAAACGATACACGTCAATGTCAAATTTCCAAACCGCATTAGTGGTATTACTAATAATTATTATAGATGTACGTATGAAAATATTATTTATATTTGTTATGTTGTTGGTTGTTATTATTATTATTGGCATTAAATGTAACAAAATGTTCAATATCGTTGTCATATTCAACGTTATCATTTATTTGGTTATAGTTTATTTTTGTTAGGTTGTGTTAATTTTAAATGTCATATGATTCAATGTCAATCTGTCCCGAAATAGATGAAAATATTCAGGGACCATGGTGTACCCGGAATTAAGATACTGGGTTTTTTGGTTGACTTACGGAACATAGTAAAAGTAATAATGACTAATAGACTACACTCAAGATAAGTCGGACAGTTTACCGAAAGTCGATAGCTGGATGGTGGTTACATTTATATCAGAAAACGATTGTTTTAACACTTTGTCTATAAGAGATATAAAAATTAAATCGATATCCAATGTACGGAATTTCAAACAGGATTCGTTTTTTAATACCTGGTATAATTTACCAATATCATTGGAGTCAAGTCATTGCATTATAAGTTAAGACACGATTGTAATATACAGACTCATTATTATTAATAAGTTATCATTGATTTGGTTAATTTTTATTTTTGTATGGTTGTGTCAATTTTAAATGTCGTATAATTCAATGTCCATCTGTCCCGAAATAGGTGAAAATTTTCAGGAATCAAGGTGTACCAGGAATCAAGATACTGGTTTTTTGGTTGACTTACGGAACAAAGTAATAATTAAAAAAATTCTGGTAGACAGATGTCAATGTCAAACTTTCTGTATGGAATTTGTACAAAATATATAGAACTGAGGGAAGGTAATGTACTGGAAATATAGAACCTTTCGCAAGAACTGTCTGTATGGAATTTGTATAAAATATATAGAACTGACGGAAGGTAATGTGCTGGCCACATCAGAATTTTGTTAATGCAGTCATTTCGTCCGTCAGGCATGTGCCGACTAAATACATAGATATAATATATGTAATATGTACATTTGAAATTACAAATGAATGAAATCATTTTAAATAAATGTTTCTTAATTTAGCTTCCAATTTATTGTAAGCCGCTGTCCCATATATTTGAAGAATCTGTTGCATCCTGAAGATTAAGTTTCAGTTTCACAATTACAAAATTTATGTTTCTTCTTCGTTGTGAAAAATTGTTGAGACATTACAAACATTGTAAATAATTTATAATCGTCAACAACTACACTGTTGCTCAAGAGCTGAAAATATAATGAATTGAATGGATGTTTACTTAAAGCCCAATGGCTATTATTAGATTTGAAACAGAATCTAGTACAGTAGGTATTTAAAATTTACTGATCTAATGTTTAAAGCTGTTTTCTATATCAGCAAACGAAAATATTATTAGTTATTGGCATATTCTTGTTGTAACACAAATTAAATAAAGTTTTATTGTTTATAAAATGGATCAGTCAGGAAAAACTGAAGTTACCAAAAAATAAATTATCTTTAGGGAAGTAATATGCTCAGATTAACAGTTTTAAATGTGTGAAAGAGCCTATTACGCTTACAGATTCCATATAAAAAAATAATTTCGGGAATAGAGGATTACAGCTCAATCGAATTTAGAGAAATTAGTAAAAAATAGTGAAAGTAGATGCTTAATAATGAATATTAATAAAGAAATAATATGATATAATTGAAATACTTCGGAAATAAGAGGGTTTTTGTTTTAGCAGCTCGTCACTCATATGAAATCCATATATATTATTTTGATTGGCGACCCAAAGACCACCTATAAATATATAACGAATACCGAGTTAGGGGGTGGAGTCTACTACCAATGGAAGTAGACAAATTCAAATAGCGGACACGTGGCTACCAGGCCAGTACTGCAATTCTCTAACAGTTTTTATTTGAATATAAATTTCTTGCATTAAACTTAATAATTTTGATATACCTACTTGCAATTATAAAGCATGTAGACTTGTACAGTGTTATAATATTAAATTGTTTTTTATAAATATAATTTTAAAATAGCATACATTTAAAAAAAATTAGATTCAGGAAGAAAACAGTTTTATATAAAAACTTATATTCTTGACGTCACATCTGTATTTTCAAACTTCGGGAGACCATGAAGGGCTGTCCTTAAATTACGTAACGCTTTAAGGGGGGGGTCAAGAGTAGCGTTACGCAGTGTTACGAGGGGGTGGGGAAGGGTTAATGTGTGCGTTTCGTATCGATAAAATATTGCTAAACTTGCTTTAATATTTTTGAAACATTCAAATTTCGCGGTGCTAATTCGTATATGCAGGCAGTCGTTTGTTTTCAATAACAGTCAACATAATATGTCGGGCACAGTTCAAATTCGGGCCAGTGGTCTTTCATTCGTGCAATGCAATTCATATTAAAACATGAATTCAAGTAGTGTTGATAAGGAAAAACTTTTCAATAGTTTGTTAAAAGCATATGCTTTTAATTTCTGTGCTGTTATTTTTTCATCTTTATGTACATTAATTAAATTAGTTTCTGTTTCAAATTTTAACTGAATATAAAGGAGGCCATATACTTTTATATACAGTAAAAAAATTGGGGTGACAAGCCGTAGGGCAAGAGTAGTACATTATTTTTTATCTTTATCTACATTAATTTAAATAGTTTCTGTTTCAAAGTTTAACTGAATAATAAGGAGGCCATATACTTTTATATCCAGTAAAAAATTGGGGGGGGGGTCAAGTACTGCGTTACGTAATATATGGGGGGGGGTTCATGTTTGCATTACGGGTGCGTTACAGAGGGGGAGAGGGTATCAAAAATTTCCTAATTTTGCGTTACGTAATTTAAGGACAGCCCCTAACTCGCTTATTAATAGGAATTTTTCACCGGGTTTTCACCAATAGTCTTAGTATTACTTATACTTTCTGATGAAATTATATTTAAAAAATGGTGGAATCCCCTATTGGTGACGTGTTTTTCACCATATGGTGGTCCACAAGATGCTCAAGCTAAAAAGCTAGATTTCATTACATGATCATATGGTCTACTGCTTTTCTCATTTTGTCTGTTTTAAATTATAACTTTTTCTAAATATAAGCTGTCAAAACCCACATTAAATTTGTAAATTATTATCGAAATAACTGTAATTGACTCATAACATCTTGAAGTTATTTGTTTTTTGAAAATATCACCATTTATTTTAAATATACGCAAAGGTAATCATAACCTATACAAAAATTACAAACATATGTCTATTTGTTAGTGCCAAAAACTATTTCCTATGTCGAAATTCTTCATCAACAATTCTAGAATGTGAGAGAGAAATATGTTTACAATTTCACAAAAAGTTTATTTCCAAGTACATAGAATCTAATAGTGTCATTTATTCACTTTTACACTGCATTTTGTTGGATGAATGCCACTTAGAGACGCTAAAACAATGGAAATAGAAGTAAACAAGCGTATTTTGATGGGAAAGATATTTTTAGAGCAGATAAATAATAGTAATTAATGAAGGTTAATAATTGAATAACGTTTTGGCGTTCAGATTGTTTGTGAGACTACCCTAACAAATTTATTTGTTTATACAATTAATTATTATATTTTAAAGTTCATTTAAATACATATGAATATTGGTAGCAATTTTATAGTAAACGTGAAAACTTTAAAAAACTCTTAATATTTATTCAATGGCCCGTACTTCCACGAAATCAGCTTTGAAAGCTCATAATATTCCCTTAGATCCAGTGCCGACTTAAGACATTTTGCCGCCCGGGGCTAATTTTTAAAAACCGCCATTCTCAACAAAGAAAAAATCGTTTTTCCAACTTCAAACTGTCAAGAGCCAGGGGATAAAAGATAAATGTTACAAATTTTGTTTTTTCATTGCGCGAATTTTAAGGTTTGAAACCCCATCTAATGTTTTTGGAATGACAAAGTGTATTAATCTTATTTCGAAACTCAGATAGGTCATTTCTTAAAATTATTATACCCACAGATGGGTCAAGTTTCAACTTATGTGGGACATAATAGAATTTCTCCGTTATTTTTGCCGGTTTACGGTTTTCGATTCACCTCCGGTTCGAAGTCCTGGTTTAATGAAAGGTCTCGTGGAATAGACTATAGGTAGAAATTATGAAATATTCAAAAAATTATGTTCGACTGTGTTGGGGATGGAATAAATAAAGTTTCGGACTGGCAGTCAACTGGACCATTCTAGCCCTGAAGAAGACTATTGTATAGTCGAAACGTCGGAATGAATAAATTGTAATATTGACTGCCAGTCCGAAACTTTATTTATTCCAGAAATTATGAAAGTCCATGAACTCCCATATTTTTGAAATTCAATGACAAGTTATTGGAATTGGTTCTGAAACGTTGGTTAATAGAACATTTCAAATGTTCGCAGGAAAAATCTTTACCAGTTTCATGACTTTGCAGTCGGAGCTTTTTCGCTCATTAGTCACTCGTCCAAACTTTTTGCGTCGTGTGGTGGTTTCATTAATTGTGTAATTCAGTGGTTAATTTTTAGCAATTGGTTAAAATTGTATCCCATTGTTTGTTATATTGTCAATATTGGTTAAATTTTTAACCAGTTTCTAAATATTAACTACTTAGTTACGGAATCTCATCAGATAGCCACTGACACCGCTCTTAGCTTAACAAATTTCTGTTCAGTACTCGTATTGAACAGAAATCGGCTGACCAAGTTATAATTTGCGCATATCGTTGTCGAACATTCATCTTTTTATACCCTGACGCTTGGACCGTCATCCTTTTTAGATCTTGTCTTACAATTTCTGAGGCCTAGGATTGTTACCGTTTTGCCTCCTTTACACATACCATTTAAAAGCGCCCACCTTCAATCTATAAGTACCAATCATCTCATTTTGCTAGAAAATGGACATTCACCCTTTTTCCCCTGGCTCTTAAAATTGCTTTAATTAAATTTTTTATTTACAAAAAATTTAAGAACGTGCTCTGTTTGGTGTACAGCCCTTTACGTATCTACCGCCGGGGGCTGTAGCCCCCAAAAGCCCCCCCCCCCCCCCCCCCCCGGTTAGGCTGGCACTGTTTAGATCTATAACAAGTATCCGTACTAGTCATTGTCATCTGAAATATTATCTACTGTAAGACTGGTATAGCTGAAAACAGGATATGTCGACTCTGCGAATGAGATGAAGAAACTTATAAGAAAGGAAGCTATAGAGTAAAACCCTCTAAAACCATATATATCGCCTAGAAAACGCCTTATGAATCTTAAACGATTTGGAGACATGTTATGAAGAACAGATTTTACACCTGATTTAAACATTTCACGGTCTGAAGGAAAGTTTTGTTTCTATTTCTTGAGAAACATATTCTACCTGAAATTTCAATGGAACTTAGTTGTTTGGGGCACAATACCGTGCAAAAAACGTAATAAGCATTGAATGTTTTCTTTGCTTGCTGTGCTCGCAAAAAATAAACTTTCATTCTCAAATGCGAAAGTGATATTTCGCAATCGAAAATCAAAAATAACTACATATTTAAATAGGCATAATATTTTTGGCACTTTATGTTTTTGTTATTGCAAATCTTAAAGAAAAGATCTATCATTTTTATAAATAAAGTCGACTATTTACTCCAAGAAAAACAATGAAAGATATTCAAATGTTTACACCTGATAACATTGACAGATGAGTGTCAAGGTTAAAAAATAGTTTAGTATTTTTGACAATACATATTACAATTTATTTTTCTAAGCGTTGTGATTTAGTTGGAAAATGGCAACTAATTATTACAACAATTTACAATATGTATAACAATTAATATTTAACATTTAAATTATTGATAATGGACCATTATCTTCAATGGCCCTTAATTTTCTTCTGACTTGCCCCATCATCCTCTGGACAACATCTGGATTGATTTCTCGAATCTTTTGGTAAATGCGTTATCATAATTGTTCTTCATTTGCAGCTTCCCATCCCTTGTCGTACACTTTTCTGGTCAATACCAAAATTCTTCTATTGGTCGAGTTTGAGGTACATTGGGAGGATTGTTCAATTTCGGAACAAAGTCTACGTTGTTTTCGTTATACCAATTTCTAGTTATTCTGGCGTAATGGCTTGAAGCTAGATCAGGCCAAAACATTATATCATCATTGGCGTTATGTGTATTTAAAAATTGAAGCAATTTAGAGAGGCATCTTTGAATATAAAGTTGTGCAGTTAAGGCTTCTCCTCGAACACGACCAATATACGGCTACGAGATATATCCGACTTCAGAAATGGCACACCATACTAACATTGTATCCTCAAATTTAGATTTACCTTTGAACTTGACATTGTCTAGTGTGTTTTCCATGTAATTAGTATAAAAACCATCTTTTTCTTTCATGTCTGAATGGGACAGAGTAAAATATTTCTCGTCATCCATTACAATAAGTTTATTGAGAAAATGAATGCGCCTTAACGCACGACAACATCTAGGGATTCTTTCTAATTGGGCCACGGTATATTTTGGTGCCTTTCTTCTTTTTCGAAACACCATGTCATTTCGAGAAAGTGTTCTAAAAACAGTGGTCTTCGAAACATCGAATCTTCTGGCTACAGTTCATTGTGACACTCTAACTTTGTCTTTAACGGCTGCAATTAATCTTTGTTCTCTCATGTGGCTCAAAATTTTTGGTCGACCACTTTTGGGCAAATTAATACAGGGTATATCTTCTTCACAATCTTTTATTGTCCAATAAATTGTTACCATAGAGATGTTGTGCTCGCGATAAACTGCAACTATATCACACTTAGGCATTCGCCCAACAATATTGTAAATTCCTTTACGTATATCTAGCTTATATATTTTGCTGCATCAAATCGAAACAACTAAACTGTCAAAATGAAAACAAGTTAATTGTGATATTTTGTTTCCAGCGACAATTTGATTAAACGTTATTTGTTATAAATACAAAACATCTAAAAAAATTCTCAAAAGTTCAGGACCATGCGTTAGGCTTCTTTCAAGAAGAATTTTATTAACCGTGGTTTTAACTGGGATGAATTAGGGGCTGAAATATTGGAGAAAACTATTGGATCCAAAACCGATTTTGTTTTTATTTTGCATTTCCTCGCTCTGAGACAGATACCAATTGTACTTTGGCTTGCAAAAAAATCTCGTACACCTATTTTTTGCAGTATTGAGTCGATCTTGATTTTGAACTTGTCAATGTCACTAGTGTCAATTAAGATGTCAAAATTAACAGAAATTCAAATACATACTTGGTTGTTATTTCATTTTTCTGGAATATATTTGTAATTTAACAGTAGGTAATTTAAACACTATTAAGAATAGCTCCATAATAGATCAAATAGTGATGACAGTGACAACATTGTCAGTTTTAACATTATTTACAGAGCTAAAAAATTACAAAAACTCGGTTACTTGATTTTTAAGGTGTACGCGATTTTTTTGCAAGCCAGTGTATCTAGATAGACTCAAAAAATTAAGTGAATTCATATAATTTTCACATTCACGTGTTTTATGCACGAAGTAGTATTGACTCCACTCCTTGTACGCTGCATTTTTAATTGAATTTATGAATTAAAGCTATAAAGTTACAAATACTTTTTATTGCGAGACCTTCGCGAGAATCTCACGAGATATCTCGCTTCTCGCAGTTGTTATATCGACCTCGCCTCGAATTTTAAACGGCAATCTCGCTATTTGTATTTGTTCTTGTCTCGCATAATGTAACGAGACGGGGCGAGATGCGAGAGTACTCTCGCCTCGTCGTGCATCACTAAATGCACTCCCGAGTTATGGAGTTTCAAACAGTATTCGATTTTTAATAGCTATTTCGTATAATAACTAATAAGACATATGATTCATACGTCTTAGAATCTTTACAACCTTACAAAACGTAAATTCTTTCACCACCGTATAAATCAACTTAGTAAATAAACTTCACGACATCGGAATGGAAAACCTGAAAACCAATTTAGTTTGTGTAGGAATCGATTACGCATTGTACGATGTTTATGTTTACTGCTTCTTCTAATCTCGTAGCCGTTTCAAACATATTTCCAGCTTATTTTAGCATGCGTATGCGTCTGTATGATTCAAATAGGTTTTACGATCGCAGTTTAAAGATTCGTAACGCTCTCTACAAATGGTCGAGTCTGGAACAAGAATAGAATATTGCGATGGCTGGAATCATAAACATTACGAATCTATACTATGGATTGTATAGAATCAGAACTATCGGCCTAATTCTCTAAGCAAAATTGTTAAAATTAACAACTATTTTCAGTTGTTAATTTCAATGTCAGTTGCTAAGTTCAAAATCCCAATTCACTATTACATCAAGTTGCTAAAATTTCAACAACTAGTCGTTACGTCGAGTTGTTAATCTAGCAACTGCATTTCTGTCGTTGTTAATATTGAACAATCGTTGGTAAATGGATTTTCTTTTATATATACCTAAACCTTAAACTTATATATACCTAGATAACCAATAATTATATACATTTATAAACAAGATTTTAGATTTATGCTAAGAAATTTGCGAGATGTGATACTGATATCGGGAAAAAATATTTACAGAGATATTTAAACATGTTACGAGATGAAGGATTTACATTTATTCCAAACTTAAATATTTTAGTTCTTAATATTGAACAAATTTTCAGATTCTCTCCCAAAAAGATCTAAACTCAAATTTTTTAAAATTTATTTTCGCTTATCTTACACATTTAAA
The DNA here is from genome assembly GCA_963082715.1 of Harpalus rubripes. NCBI lineage: Eukaryota > Metazoa > Arthropoda > Insecta > Coleoptera > Carabidae > Harpalus > Harpalus rubripes. Next base: position 36,515,847 of record OY720465.1, read on the forward strand.
TTTAAACAGCCATTTCAACAATGTCAAATTTCTATTATTTTTACTGCTAAAACTTCTAGACGATGGTCATGCGTCATTCCTGATGATAAGATTCTTGAAATTGAAATCGATGTATACTAAACTGGAGAACTTCATCAGATACTTTCAACACTTAATTTCTACGCCTAGCTATGGGTCTTAAAAAGAGATTACATGGCAAAATTTCAATTTTTCAAGTCAATCAATCATTTGCAAAATATCCAACTAGCAGTTATCAGAACTGAAATGAAAAAATAGCTTTGTTATTTAATTAGTCCAAAATTATCATGAAATTTATCATTAGAGAATATTGTTCCGCGGAACATCTTGCACTCCAAATTTTCTTATCACTCATTATTATAAAATAATTGCGTACATACAGTCTGAGTCATGAGAAATATTCGTTTTCCGGGAATGGACTGTGTCATATTTTGAGTCAGAGCTCAACGTTTCGCCCGCAGTCGTATGGGGCATCTTCAGGAGCAAGGGGAATAGTACTGTCTTAAACAAGGTTACCCGACGTGTCAATCACGCTAGAGGCCGAGTTTAAGCAACAAGAGGGGGAGACTCAGTTTACAAGGTTACCCCCTTACATTAAAGGATTCTCGGATAAAATAGGTAGAATTCTTAATAAAAACAATATTAAGGTCTTTTTTAAACCTCCACAAAATATCTCTGAAATACTCCCCCAAACTAAAGATAAACGCGAACCCTTGTCGTCACCCGGTGTTTATAGTATTCCTTGTTCTTGCGGCACAGTATACATAGGTGAAACCGGAAGGAGTGTTCACACTAGATTGTCAGAACACAAACGCTGTCTGCGTAATGGTATGGTATTAACATCTGCGGTCGCAGAACACCAACACAACACAGGACATAACATCTTATTTGAAAATCCCGCATTTTAGCTCCTGTCCCTGAGTTTTACAGACGTAAATACAGGGAAACTTTAGAAATATGGAAACATCCTAATAACATCAATTGGGATGATGGCTATTTCTTGAGCCACATGTGGAAACCGGTGATTCTCGGAACACGACACGCCCAATCTACCATTACGAACTCGATTCCCATTGGTCCTCATTAGCTTTGCTCATCCACCGTATCTTTAGATTAGTATATAACTGTCTTCTCGGCCCTCCTTTCGTCACTTGGTTTATTTGGCCTCTGGCGTGGTTTACACGTCGGTTAACCTTGTAAACTGAGTCTTCCCCTTTTGTTGCTTAAACTCAGCCTCTAGCGTGGTTGACACGTCGGGTAACCTTATTTAAGACAGTACTATCCCCCTTGCTCCTGAAGATGCCCTATACGACTGCGGGCGAAACGTTGAGCTCTGACTCAAAATATGACACAGTCCATTCCCGGAAAACGAATATTACTTATTATTATAAACTCAAACGAATCAAAATCTGCTTTAGGTTGTGAATAGAGCAGAAAATGTACAAATATTGAGAATCGACATGCCTTTTAATTCACTTTTTAATAACTTCACTGCTATATTTAACAACGATTGTTCAGAACAATCGTTTTTAACAATGTCTTTAATTATGTATTTACTGAATACCAATTGAATGACAGTTGTTACAAGAGTTACTAAAAATCGTTGTTAACTCTCAGTTATTACCTAACGACTATGTTAACAACTATCTTAGTGAATTAGGCCGAATAGCAACTATAAATATCGTAGTCATTTTTGTGAACGGTGGCTAGATGACCTCTCATTCATTACAGTACCATCAACAACCAATTGCTATTTTTATTTTAATTACAAAACCATGTAACAGTATTCCTGTAATATTTCTTTATCAAATGAGCTGCATCTTGCATTCATTTCATCTTGGCAACAACCGTGAGACATCAAGGCGACTCGCAATCTAGTAAACATTGCCTGGGCCACAAACAGCGAAGCATCGTGCCAACATAGCATCCTCTGATTCCTCTGTGAAAGGGAAACGACGTCGAGACGCTGCCGACGCTAACTTGACCACACAAATACAGCCTGCCAAGAGAACGACAGTCGATACGTATACACAAAGTTTCTTTACTACGAAAAGCTATTTTTGTACGGTCGTTGGCAGGTAAAGACAATAATAAAAAGAAAAATACGGAGAAATGGTGCTAACAAGACAGCGTTCTGGAAAGAATATCGAATTATGAGTTTTTAGTTTTAAAAATTATATTAATATATCAAGGTTTTTCCCTTTTGTTGACCGTGCCAATAGTAAGAGAATAATAATTTAATAACTAGCTAAATAAACACAGATGTTAAGGAAACAGAATACGAATTTGTTCAGCCTATAGGTCGTGATTTTTACCTCCCGCTACCCTTCGGATAACCGGAAATGCCACTTTACTAGAAGCTCAAAATAGTTTTTCTTCGAAAAATACCTTTAAATGTAAATTCTTCAAGATTAATGTTATTATAAAAATTAAAGGTTATTAAATTTTCTATAGATTTGCATTAATACTTTTTCTATAAATTTTATGGATAAATTTATAAAATTATCTATAATTTAAATCCCAGAGCCTACGCTTTAAACAAACAGAACGCAGTTATTCAAATGTATGTAACTGACAGATAAATATCACTATCAAAAAACTGATTATTTCAAAATAATATTAGTAGCGTTTTAAAAATGAAAAAGTAAATAGAACAATAGAAAAGGAATTCAATACAGTTTCCAGCCTAAATAAATATGTAGGTATGTATTTAGATTAATAAAAATTAACGATTCACAAAAAATATTTAAGCTAATCCTCATTTTTGGATTAGTGAGTTCTATTCTATCCCAGTATTTAAAATTTAATCTTCATTTTATTATAGCTCCGGTGGCTCAATGGTTAGAGCAACGCCTCATGTCATGAGTGCCCTCGGGGCTCTGGGTTCGAATCCCACTAAGACATGGATGTGTGTGAATGTGAACCCACTCTGTAATTGAGATTTAATCCTGTTGAGGGATTTAAAAAAGGTAGTTACTTAGATTAGATTAGACTACATTTTAAGAAATAAACTGTCAAAGTTAGAGTAAAATAGTTTGCAGTATTGGCAGCATTTGACAATAATTAATAATGTATATTTTGAATTCTTTCTGTTAATAGATTTCTTAAAAAGTCTCTGCCCTCAGTTTTTCATAGAAAATAAAATATAGATACCAATTATTCGTTTAAATATAGAAAATAATTTTTAATTTGTGACAAATTACATTGATGAATGATCCTTAGTTCAGTCACCTTTCTTGTGTCTTAAATAAGTAAACATAGTGTAAACAGACAGGAAGTCCGTAAATTAAAAATATCATGACGGAAAAGGTTGGCGACGTACCGTAGTAAAGTTCACTTACTTTTTGTCGTAGCTTGGCCCTCCAAGCATAGATTAATGACATGAAAATTGGCCTAGAATCAAGATATTGTATTCTTTTATATTATTTGTAAAAGTATTTGTCACTTTCTTTGATGTAAGTTTAAGAACAATTTAGAACATTAATATCAACTATAGGATAGTGAAATGTACTAGACAAATGTCATAAGGTTCTTAACACTAGTAGTATATATATATATATATATATATATATATATATATATATATATATATATATATATATATATATATATATATATATATAAGAATATACAGTGATTCTTGACCTATACGCATAAATGTGAGGAATGGTAGTTTGTGATAGGTAATGACAGATAAAAATTTTTTTTAGTAAAAGTTGTTTATTTACGGAGATAACGAATAAAGTTTGAAATTATTTTAGTAGCAATAAACTAATAAAAAAATAATTAACTAGGGTACAAGCATTCGTTGAATCATCCACGATCATTTAGGCATGAATAAAGTTAGTGCAAGGTGGGTCCCCAAACATCTCTCAGCAGTTCAGCGCCAACGTCGTGTTGAATGTGCTCAAAACTTTTTGAAAGTGATGTTAACCCAACGGAGGTGTTGAAGACAATTGTCACAGGAGATGAAACTATGGTTCTCTACTATGATCCTTTATCCAAAAAAGAGTTGATGGAATGGAGGCGAAAAGGAGAAACACCGCCAAGAAAGTTCAGGATCTGCCAGTCCACAAAAAAGATGATGGCTACGATCTTTTGGGATGTGCGGGCATTCTTCTTATAGACTTTAAATAACGTAACAAGAGAGTCAATGGGGCATATTATGCAGCACTTCTGCATAAATGCGACAAAATATTCGGAAAATAAGACGTGGTAAACTAACCAGAGGCGCGCGTTTGCTGCATGACAATGCAGCCGTGCACACTGCTGCAATTGCGCAAGCTGCGATTCGTGACTGCGGTTTTGAACAAATTGATCATCCTCTTTATAGTCCAGGTATGGCCCCCAGTGACTACTATCTGTTTGGAAATTTGAAAAAGGACCTTCGAGGGCGCCATTTCAGTAACGACGAAGCAGTGAAGGCTGCAGTTTGGACACATTTTGAAGACAAACCAGAGGAATGTTTTTTTAGGGGTATTGAATTGTTACTGAAACGTTGTTATAAGTGTATTGATGTCAGGGGGGATTATATTGAAAAATAAAATTAATTGTAAGTCTACAGCGTTTCTTTTATAGTCAGGCCGAAAAATTTTGGCGCTACCTTCATATATGTGAATATCTAGCTGCCTCCGTAAGGAGACTTAACCATTTAGGTAAAAAAAGTACCTCACGACAAGACTCCTAGAGCATTATCTAGCTTCATAAGAACTCTGCTTAAAGTTCTTAACTAAATTAAAGGAGCAGTTATCATAGAAAAAGTGAATAGTTTTTTTTATTACTTAAAAATTGTTTATAATAACATAAGAGTTTTTAAATTATAAAAGTTTACTAGTTTAAAAATAGCTATATGATCATCTGGTGTATACGAATCGGTTTGAATTTAAAAATAAATGTAATAAATATAAATTGAATTGCTTAGCTGACGGATAGAAATTGAATACATTTAAAAGTTTATGTCTGCTTTAAACTTAGAACATACATATGATTTAGAGAATCATTAATCATCAAAGTAAATGCGAAAAACAAATTTTAGTAATTGATGCGAAGTTGTATACAAAAATTAGAACAAAATTCAGTAAATGACAGATTTATACGAAAGCTGTTCCAATTTTCAAAACATTTTCCATATATATATATATATATATATATATATATATATATATATATATATATATATATATATATATATATATATATATATATATACAGAATGTTCCGCGACTCGTCCGTCAAACTTATACCATATTATATATTCCGGGGGTCATTACGATCAAATGTTATATGACCTGTAGGTGAATTCCTCTTTGTACCCAACATGGTTTGGACCGGAGTACATCGTGGCTTTGCCGTGCGTGCGTTTTATGTAAACAACCGATCTGTGATTGCGACGCAAAGAGCTTTTCGGCGACGGTTCAACATTCCGCGAAATAATGCTGTTCCTACTGCGAACACAATTCGGTTCTCGATTCGGCAGTTAGAGGAAACTGGTAGCACACTAAGAATAGGTACACATGGCCGACGAAGATTCATCAGAACACCAGAAAATGTGGAGTTAGTGAGTGCTCGAAGGCATGCTATTGCATTGGGGGTTTCAGACCGCAGTTTGAGGAGGATTCTGCATTTAGATTTGAATTTGCAACCCTTCAAAATAATGATGGTTCAGGAATTGAACCCAGCAGACTACGCCAACCGCCAAAATATGTGTGAGGAAATTCTTGCAGCGATCCCTCCTGAGGCAGCATTCTTCAGCAGCGGCGAGGCACATTTTCACCTAAGCGGGATTGTGAATAAACAACCCCCAAATTATTCACGAAAGACCGCTACATTCTCCGAAACTAACGGTGTGGTGTGCCGTATCACAATTTGGCGTTACAGGCCCGTACTTTTTTGAAGAGGGAGGCCGTGACCATGAATCCCGGGCGTTATGTTTCAATGTTGCAAAATTTTCTGCAGCCCCGATTTGAAGTGGTTGTTGAAGAAGAGGGATTAGGGGACTTTTAATTCCAACAGGATGGGGCTACAGCCCACACTGCCCGAAATTCTCTAAACGCTTTAAGAGAAATATTTCCTGGACGTCTTTGAGAGGTGACGTGGGGTGCCCTGCGCGATCGCCCGATTTAAGTATATGCGACTTCTTTCTTTGGGGATATCTAAAGGAAAAAGTGTTTAAACGTCGCCCCCAAAACCTGCTAGAGCTAAGGGAGCAGATTGTTGAAGAAGTAAACGCGATACCCCGCGAAATGTGTCAACATGCTGTTCAAAACTTCAGAAATCGGCTCCAGCTATGTATTGCAGCTAACGGCCGCCATCTTAAAGACATTATTTTTAAAAATTAATGAGTATAAAATTGTAAGTCCTACTGATTTCAAAAATAAAAACATTTTTTTTATATATAAACCCTGGTTTCTTTTTTATAACTCTTTAAAACTGCTCAATTGGTTCTGCCGCACCCTGTACTTATTCCCATCTGCTTTTATTTGACGAAAAATAAAAAATTAAACTAATAAATTTATTTAATCGTTCCAAAGTGTCGTTAATTTCTTGAAAGACAAACATAATCTTTTCAGCGCGCTATGAATAACTGTAGATTTATTTAAAATGGCCCATTTTCAAATTAGATCAAAATTTGTAGTATTACATCAAAAGATGCTATATTTAATAGCTTCATTTAGTTACGGATCTACTTCATTACACATGTGCTAAATCACTTGCAATCAAAAATATTTATATCTTTTATCTGACTCAAAGCTGGCAAACTGTGCTAGTATACTAAATATAAATTCAATAGAATATGCAAAATATTGTTTAAAAGTTTAGATAGAACCAAAGTTCTTCTTCGGTTCATATTCTTTTATCTAATGTGAGAATGTATTTAAGCATAAATCGAATGGGAGTAAAATTGAATAACAAAACAAAAATGAATTTTGATTCAATTATTTTTCTAATAACTGTCATTCGTTTATCACAATGTCTGAAGTAACGAAAATTGAGTACGAGCTGTTATCAAATTCTTCACCCAAGAAGGCCTTTCTCCTCAATGTATCAGAGATTGCCTGGAAGGAATTTATGGGAAAAATTCACCGTCTTATTCACCAGATGTTATTCTAAGGATTTTTTCCACTGCACATGTAGGAAATAAATCGTTGTAGGTTCATCAACTGCAACTAATCTATGTTATTTTACACATTACGTTTCCTCATTCTTAGACAAAAACGTTCAAGTTGACACAATTTATACGGACTTCTCCAAAGCTTTTGATCGTATTGATCACAATATCCTACTTCAGAAGTTAGAATCATATTATTTTTCAAAACCACTAATTTCCTTGCTTTCTTCATACCTCACCAATCGTTCTTTTTTCGTTCATTTTCTTGGTCAAAATTCTTCTTGTTACAACGTATCTTCGGGAGTCCCACAAGGGTCCAATCTCGGTCCCCTCCTGTTTCTGCTTTTCATCAATGATATATCATCAATTTTCAGTAGTAATATTTTATTATTTGCAGATGATTTAAAATTTTTTCGTGCTATATCTGATAATAACGACTGCGTAAAATTGCAACGTGATCTCGATCTCCTTCATAACTGGTGCTTAATTAATAAACTTGAACTTAACATAGATAAATGCAAAACACTATCTTTCACTCGCAAGAAAAATTGTTTATGTTACGATTACAAAATCTCCAATATGCAGTTAATTAGGTGTTGTTCAATACGCGATCTTGGAGTAACTTTTGATTCACGACTTACTTTTACAGAACATATTCAATTGGTTGCTTCTTCTGCTCTCAAAACACTGGGATTTGTGATTCGTAACACACGGCACTTTCATAATATTCGGGTATTATTTACGCTTTATTACTCTCTTGTCAGATCAAAACTTGAATACTGTGCTCTGGTATGGAATCCAATCTATGAAGTTAATAGTAAAATAATAGAATCCGTACAAAACAGATTCTTGAAATATAGGCCAGGCGCTAGAGGTTTTTTTCAGGAAATAATTAGAGGAAAGCTGCAAACGGCTTTAATCGCTTTATTTAAGCTCTGGAATAAACATATTAAGTTTTCCCCCTCGAAAGACCTGAGCGTTGGCCGCCATATTGGAAAAAAGGAGCAAACTTGAAGTTTTTCGCCAATATCTTTGTTTATGTTAGCCTGAAAGTAAAAATATCTACTACCAATATTAAAGATAATTGAATTCTCTACAAAAATGGTCTTTTGTACTTTTTTGCTAAGACTTATAGTTTGGAAGCAATAGCCCCGAGAAGTGTGGTACACTGTTAGAAATAAAATGTTCCAGGATTTCCACCAAAATTTTGTGTTGATATTAACATTTTAATTCAATATAACATATATTATAACCTCAAATACTGCAAATATAGTTAAAAATTAAAAACGTTCTGACGCGCAGACGCACCTTACGAATCACGTGATATACTGTGGCGCCACATACTTTGGTCAACATAGTGCTCCTTGGTCAACATTGCACTTGTTTTTGTCGCATTATGCGGTTTTATATCAGTGGCTGCGACACCACTTCCGCATTGTTCAGACAGGGAAAATTAAAGTTCGTTAAGATATTGGAAAAAGATAGAAATTTGCAGACAACCGTGCAGATTTTCAAGGACCCAGATGCGACTCCGAATGGAATTGATGCCGCAGTACAGCAGTTTATTACAGCTCTTTACGTAGCCAAGAGTGATCAAAACTCGTTAGATAACCTGAGATTCCAACTATTTGCCAGGTCAATGTCTAAATCTTCTTTCAATCTGGCTTCTTTGCCACCTACTCAGGCAGCTGCACGTCAGCATTCCTTACGGACGTACCACCAAATCCAGCTGTGGTACGGCAACTACAAAACCCCGCTAGATTGGGGCTGGAAGAAGACCAAAGACGGCCTTCTTCCGATTACCTCAACTAAGGAACCAGCTCCGCCATCGCTCTTAAAGTCCATATCTTGCAAGTGCACAAAAGGATGTAAAGCGGCCTGCAGTTGCCGGAAAGTTGGGCTTCGATGTTCTGCCATTTGTTACAATTGCCGGGGACAATCGTGTACAAATATCGAAAACATTTTAGATGAACTCAGTGGTGACACCGAAATTGACATTCAATTGGACCACTTCATATCCGACGACAATGAGATAGTTTACGAGGCAACAAATGACGGCGAAATGGGCAAGCAATATGACAAAAGTAAGAAGACCGACCAAGAGAAAGAACTCTGCCGACCATCAACTTCAAAACGAAGAAAATTAACTTACAAGAACTGATTGTGGTGTGGAAAAGAGACAAAAAACTGTTAACTGGTAAGAAATATTGATATATTCACTGAAAAATTTGTTGGTTTTTGTTAAAATATTGAAACAGCGTCGTATGTAACATAGAAAACGAAATACGGCGTGCGAAATTCGACGTTTCGTGCGGTTGCGCGAAAATAACGCACTTCTGACGGATATTGCTTCCAAACTATAAGTCTTAGCAAAAAGTACAAAAAACCATTTTTGTAGAGAATTCAATTGTCTTTAATATTGGTAATAGGTATTTTTACTTTCAGGCGAATATAAACGAAGATATTGGCGAAAAACTCCAAGTTTGCTTCTTTTTTTCAATATGGCGGCCAACGCTCAGGTCTTTCGAGGGGGAAAACTTAATATGTTCATTCCAGACCTTAAATAAAGCGATTTAATCCATTTGCAGCTTTCCTCTAATTATTTCCCGAACACGTCCTCTTTTGGCTTCTAGCGCCTGGCCTAATATGTTTATTATAAAATAATTGGAACTTATCCCGATAAACGTGTCTGCTATGAGCTACTACTTAGTATCTTTCAACTTCAGTCACTCTCTGTCAGACGTCAAATAAGTGCTGTTCTCCACCTTTACAAATTGTGCCATTACGGTATAGATGATCCTGACTGTCTATCCTTATTAAATTTTTCTGCTCCCTGTATCCGCACAAGATTATCAAATACCTTCTAGCTTCCTACAGCTCATACTAATGTATTTCTGCAATCTCCAATTAATTATATGTGCAGCCTGTTTAATAAAATTAATTGTAATGTAGACCTTTTTTCGAGTTCGTATAACAAATTCTGTCGCATCATTATTAAAAATTATATTTGATTTTAATTTATTACTGTGCATGCAGCTTGTATATTGTAAAATTTTCAAACATAACCTCTCGCCAGATATTTTACCTGGTTGTACGCATAAAACGAAAAATATTTTTAATACAAATACATATATATTCATGTCTCACTACAAAATAATTCTCACATATATTTGCAAAATCTATGGGATATTTTAAAATAAATAGTGTACAATACTTACATTTTCTTTATATTCAATATCCTGAAATTTTCTTTTTCTACTTTTCTTTTTCTTTATATTCGTCATTTTTTCGCAAATTCCTTTTATATTCTTTTTTACGTATATCTTTTGCGTTGTTGACTTTTTTTATTTTCATAATCTTCATAATATACAAATATTTTTGACAGAGGCATACAAATATTTTTGACAGTGACATTTATATATCATTTACAAACATTTGAATTTCTTGCTTTGTAGTAGTTTGATCTGAGATTTTTACATCAAATTATTTTATATGCCTTTCTTTATCTCTAAATCTATAGAAGATATAATAATGAATTTATATTTATCGAATAAAGAATTTAACGTTCTTTAATATAAGTATTTACATAAATTTTCGATAAATAATATTTAGACGATTTTTTTCTTGTAACTACTACTTCCGGTTGTCCAATTGTTACCAAAACTGACTGGACTCTTCCCATTATTGTTAGATTGAGGAATCCGTAGTTAAAAATGTCTTAAGTCTCATAGTATTTGAGATATAGTGAATCCAACATCCACACACACATCCCCACACACACACACACACACACATACGGACATCATCGTAAAAATGTTATAATCGGATTCTAGGGACCTTAAAACATGCTTATTCATTAAAATCTGGATATGCGATTTTTAGCATGAATACAATACCTCTCTTAGCGAGAGGTAATAAATAAATAAATAAATAATATTTTGGGGAAAGATCTTTGTTTAACTCAATTCAAGTTGGATTATGACGAAATACTAGAACATCCATAAATATAAAAGTTGCAAAAACTGACGCTTCCAGAGTTAGTTAAGTTCCAACCAAAATTTTCGCGCGGATTTTGGCTGCCAAAGACTTATAATAAATACCAGTAATGCTCTAAAAATTGTGTCTCGAGATAGCTTGTAGGTAGATTAGAAAAATGCGTTTTTGTATATTTATTACAACATCCCCGATGAGCTATAATGATTTGATGATTTGGTTAAATAAGCGCGAGTACAGAGTCAAGGCAACCCCTAAAGCCAAACAACAAAGGTGGTACAACGGTATTTTTGCTGAGACCAATGCCAATGATGAACATAAGGCAAGCGAAGACTCTATAGATAAGGCTGAGGGAAAAGCTGGCACAAAGAAATTTTAATGTTTATATAGGATCTGATCTTCAACTGTTTCCCAGAAAAACGAAAAATCGAAGACTAACTGACAAAGATAGTGATCGAACAAAATTTTATATATGCCAGTAAATATTGGCCAAGGCTGCTACAACATTTAAATTAGTACAATTATTTGATTTTTTATAAAAAACAATAGTCCTAATTTATACTTTTCAAAATAGCAGAGACAACTCCGTAAAAACTCATTTTTCACTGCCTTGAAATCTCGGACCCATGAGTGAAGAGTGGACCCATGCTTTTTTACTTATTTTGGTCCGTATTAAATACCCTTAAAATTTGTGACACAGGTCCAGAAACATCCTGTATAAGTACAAATCCTATATTACTTTTAGTTTTTATTTAATTTATTTGGTTTATTCCTAACAAATGAAAAATAACTGTGCACAGATTTTAATTTCCCACTGCACAATTTGCTTTTCCAACTGCACATTTTGTGTCCAACTGCACGTTAGAATAACCTCTATCTTATTCTGTGGTAAAAGATTATTCGAAACGGTTTCAATTCGGGCAGGAATCCTTGGAAGATGACGTCAGAACAGGAAGAACGTCGGACGTGGTGACAAACGACAATATTGCCCTTATTGAAAATCTAGTATTAGGCGACAGACACTTGAAGGTGAAAGAAATATCTCAAATGACGTTTCTGATACAAGCATTCGTTGAATAATCCACGATCATTTAGGCATGAATAAAGTTAGTGCAAGGTGGGGCCCCAAACATCTCTCAGCAGTTCAGCGCCAAAGTCGTGTTGAATGTGCTCAAAACTTTTTGAAGCTATGTGATGTAAACCCAATGAAGGTATTGAATTGTCACAGGAGATGAAACTATGGTTCTTTACTATGATCCTTTATCCTAAAGGGAGTCGATGGAATGGAGGCGAAAAGGAGAAACACCGCCAAGAAAGTTCAGAGTCTGCCAGTGAACAAAAAAAGTGATGGCTACGATTTTTTAGGATTGTCAGGGCATTCTTCTTATAGACTTCAAAGAATGTAACACGACTGTCAATGAAGCATATTATGCAGCACTTCTGAATAAATTGCGACAAAATATTCGGGAAATAAGACGTGGTAAACTAACCAGAGGCATGCGTTTGCTGCATGACAATGCAGCCGTGCACACTGCTGCAATTGTGCAAGCTGCGATTCGTGACTGCGGTTTTGAACAAATTGATCATCCTCCTTATACTCCAGATATGTACCCAGTGACTACTATCTGCCCTCGTAATTTGACCTTAAAGTAATGAAACAATAAATAAAAATAAAATTTTATATCATCACGATCTTTATTTTAATGTTCATACGAGTGTATCATACATAATACATCTTTATTACGTGCTCATATATGTCTTTTAAACATATCTACAAGATTTTATCCTTAAAAATAATTTATTCTTGTCTCAAAGTTCAAAAATCTAAAAAAATACCAAATTTATAAAATATTGACTAAAAAAAATAATTGGGATTTTGATACATATTTATTCTCTTCAACATGTACATTCCAAATTTTGAAACCGCAGGTCGATATCTCTTTTCGTTTCCGAGATATTCATCTTCAAAATTTTACTCAAAAATGCTCATTTTTGGGCCATATCCCAAAAATGGTCAACCATACACCGCTGGCGATATCACCATTAGATTCTACGAGCAAAATTACATAAGTATACCAACTTTCATAATTTTTAAACAACTATTACAATCTCCAAAAGGAAAAGTCTGAAAATGGCCAAAATTCGCAAAAAATCTAAGGTGTACCCCTTGCGATTTTTTTTGTTTTTGACGATTTTAAAGAATATTTAATAATAAATGTATCCGTTGGAATATTTTGATGAAAATTGGTATACTTATGTTTTTTGGTACGAGGAATTTACTGGTGAGGTCGTTGAAGGTGTACCGCACACCCATTTTTGGGTATGAGGGTGGAGTGGTTTAAAAAAGGGTCAAAATTTTTAAAAAATTAAAAATTCTGAAAATTTGTATTTAAGTAGTTTGAAGGGTGTAGATTTAAGATTTTAAAACCGCAGGTCGATATCTCTTTTCGTGTCCGAGATATTCGTCCTCAAAACTTTGCTCAAAAATGCTCATTTTTGGGCCATATCCCAAAAATGGTCAATTATACACAGCTGGCTATATCACCATTAGATTCTACGGGCAAAATTACATAAGTATACAAATTTTCATAATTTTTGAACAACTATTACAATCTCCACAAGGAAAAGTCTGAAAATGGCCAAAAATCGCAAAAATCTAAGGTGTACCCCTTGCCATTTTTTCAGTTTTTGACGATTTTAAAGAATGTTTAATAATTAATGTATCCGTTGGAATATTTTGATGAAAATTGGTATACTTATGTTTTTTGGTACGAGGAATTTACTGGTGAGGTCGTTGAAGGCGTATCGCACACCCATTTTTGGGTATGAGGGTGGTGTGGTTTAAAAAAGAGGCGAAATTTTTAAAAAATTCAAAATTCTACAAATTTGTATTTAAGTAGTTTGAAGGGTCTAGATTTAAGATTTTAAAACCGGAGGTCGATATCTCTTTTCGTGTCCGAGATATTCGTCCTCAAAACTTAGCTCAAAAATGCCCATTTTTGGGTTATATCCCAAAAATGGTCAATTATACACCGCTGGCGATATCACCATTAGATTCTACGGGCAAAATTACATAAGTATACAAATTTTCATAATTTTTGAACAACTATTACAATCTCCAGAAGGAAAAGTCTGAAAATGGCCAAAATTCGCAAAAAATCTAAGGTGTACCCCTTGCGATTTTTTCAGTTTTTGATGATTTTAAAGAATGTTTAATAATAAATGTATCCGTTGGAATATTTTGATGAAAATTGGTATACTTATGTTTTTTGGTACGAGGAATTTACTGGTGAGGTCGTTGAAGGCGTACCACACACCCATTTTTGGGTATGAGGGTGGTGTGGTTTAAAAAAGGGTCGAAAATTTTAAAAAATTAAAAATTCTGAAAATTTGTATTTAAGTAGTTTGAGGGGTGTAGATTTAAGATTTTAAAACCACAGTTCGATATCTCTTTTCTTTTTCGAGATATTCGATAGTTTTTACAAAAAAGTGAATACACCCTTTTTCTCGGTTATTATTGCAGATACACATATTGCTTATTGAATTGTGTAAAAATTGTAATTATGGAACTTCCGGCATAACCGGAAGTGACATCAACTTTGCAAATTTAAATACAACCTATACTATTTTTTAGTTTCATAATATTTATTAAAACAGGTGAAATTCTTAACCAACGTTCCGTGTGAATCTAATCAAAAGTCTTCTTCAAAATCCCACATTTGAGTATTTTAGACAAGAAATAATAGTCAAAATCTATCATATTATGAAACTATAAGCAGGAAATGCAATTTTCTTGCCAATTCCAAAACTTGGCTATGTTAAATTACGATATTCTGTCGACTTTTGACGTTTATAATTAATATTAAAATTGCTGGCTCCAGTCGTCTGACAGTATCTTATAATACTATCATTAATTTTAATTTTTCTGTACCACTTATGTTATATTTCAATCAAAATAAGTTTGAAAACTGATCTAAATATAAAGTAATTAAGATAAATATTAGATTTTGTTGCCAATAAACAATAGAAAACAACAAAACTATGCAAATAAACATGTTGATATTGTTTTATATTTAAAATAATAAGAATCGTTCTTACGGAGTATGATGCCAAAGTATTTTGCCAATGTCGTATATATGAATAACAATTATTTTTGTTGAAAATTATTGTGAATGTAATATATTTATGAATAGGAATCGTGGTTTTAATAACCCGGGTTCAAATCCAATAAGGTGTTTTTTTGCCAAGACACCATTCACCACGAATTAAGTTCTCAAGGCAAAACTGTTAACAATAAACAAGGATCTTTAATACGAGACGCCGGATACAACATGCTAGGGTTGTTCCATGGGGTTGGTATATTCTGATTGACAAACGCACGACAAACGTCAGTGTCAAAGTGCATTATACATAATATGTTTGAGTTATAATTTTACTGGAAATATATATGGAATCTTACAAGAAACATTCTGTATGGAATTTGTACAAAATACATAGAACTAACTGAAGGTAATGTACTGGAAATATGGAATCATTTGCAAACAAACTTTCTGTGTGGAATTTATACAAAATACATAGAACTGACGGAAGGTAATGTGCTGGCCACATCAGTTTTTTTAATAGCTATTTATGAAATACGTTGCGAAAGAAATGTGTTTTAAGCACGCGACGTGAAAATTATCCTACGAGGCGTAGCCGAGTTGGATAACACGTCTAGTGCTTAAAACACAAATTTCACAACGTATTCCATACAAGATTTTTTATACTAGCGTTTTAAAACAGATTATTTATATTTATTCTCAAATGTCAACATTTTGAAGTAGGCAGGCATCAGTTTCATCTTTTTGTTGCTATGGGATTCAATATGTTGTTTAATAAACATTGATGTCAATGTGCTCGGTATATAATTTTTCTTGAGAATTTTTGTACTTAAAATGAATGACTCAGAGATTGACTCTGATATTGAAAATGGTGCAGAGGCTGCATTGGCTACACTGGTTCCAGGAAAATCAAAAAAATTGTATGAAGAAACTTAGAAAAAATTTGACAGTTGGTGTGCGGAGAAAAACGTTGGGCACATTATAGAAAAGGTAGTTTTAGCCTATTTTTCGAAATTATCATCCATTTATAAGTCATCCACTTTATGGAGTAATTACTCTATGCTCCGAACTATGATATACCTTAATAAGAATGTGGATATAAGTAAATTTACCAATCTTATTCCATTCTTAAAAAGAAAAGCTAGTGGATATAAGCCTAAAAAATAAAAAATTGCAGAGTTCCTCGGCCTCCCAAATGCCAAAGAATATACCGGGCATTGCTTTCGGCGGTGTTCTGCAACATTTTTGGCTGATTCGGGAGCAGACATTACAGTACTCAAGCGACATGGTGTGACAAGGCGAAGGTAAGCGCAATAACAGATAAATAACTTTTTATAAACTCTTCTAAATTATAGTTTCAATATTCATATTTTAACTCTGTTTATCTGTTTAAGTTATAAATGTCAAAATTCAGTTTAGAAATTCTTATCGTATTATGATAGTCACGACATTTATTTGTTGATAATTAAGTCTAGAAATTATTGTGTATGCGTACGTGACTATGGATGCCCTTGCCTATGCACCCCATACCCCTAAGATAATCCTGTCCTGGAGATAGCGTTTTTGTTTTAAGGCAGTCGGCATTAGTTAGCCATGGGATAAACATGGGAGAGTCAGTATTAGTTAGCCATGGGATAAACATGGAAGAGTCGGTATTAGTTAGCCATGGGATAAACATGGGAGAGTTTTAGTTTGGGGCGACGCTCGTCCGCTGTGTTACAAAATGTAACAGTTTTGTTAGTTATGTTTAATTAAGTTATATTTAATCATGTAAATAAAATTATTAGTTTTTAAATCCACAAGTATTTGTTCATGTCCGTAGTGTACATCAGTGTAAAGTGTAGAAAGTGTTAGTGTATGTGTGTTCTTCCTTCTCAAGAAGTCCTTATCACCAGTCAGTAAGAGTCAGTGTATCATCGTTGCAGTAATCAGCAGTCAGCTTCAAAGACCCCCCTCGTGTTACAGTAGCGCGGTCGGTAGTATTATCAGCTTCAGTTCCACCCCCCTCGTGTTACAATGGAGGGTGGCGTTCAAGTTCTGTTGCTGAAGGCTACGTTGAAAATTCTTTGGAAAATAAAAAAGAAATTTCACGAAGAATTTTGGGAGAAAAAGAAACAGCAATTAAAAAAATAAAAATTGTCGACAAAGAATCAGAATCCAGCAGCACATCTACTTCAGTTTCTACCCACATTGAAGTTAACCAAGAAGAAGTATTAAGAACGACATCAAATGTTCAATTTAGTAATTTAAGTAATTGCGTTGTAAATATTTATCATAAATAAACAGTTATAATAGGTATTTAGTTCTTTTACTTTTACGCATTAAACTGTCATTTTTAAGCACTAGTGCTTAAAAGTACTTCATTTAACAACGGGAATGACAATCAAAAAGTTGTTATAATACGCTAGTATAAAAAAGTATTTTTTGAACAATTTCAACACCCTCTATGATTTCCTGAGGTGAGCCTTCCCTCCGACAAATGTCACAAGCCGCCATTGATACGAAACCAGTGGCGTACCTAGCGCGGGGCAAACAGGGCAGGTGCCCTGGGCGCCAGAACCAAGGGGGTGCCGCTTGGAGCCCTTGGTACCCGTATGTAATTTGGGTGCCAGAATTTGAAGTGTTAAAACTGTTGATTACTGTGCGTATTGACATTTTTCGAAACTGTTGAAGCTCTCTACCTGTTTTTTCATTGCCTACTCAACGCTGGAAAATACTTAAAAACGCTGTGCCCATAGTTATTAAATCTGAGTCTAAAACAATATGGAGTGCAAAAGTGGAAGCTGTGAAACCCATAAACAACAACCTTGACGGCATACTCCAAGTTCTCGAGACTATAATGGATGATACAAATGAAACGAGTGAAAAAAGAATGGTGCTACGCAATTATACAACCGTATGTTGACACTTGATTTTCTGAATCTGCTTGGATTTTGAACGAGAGTACTCATTCCTTTTGATAGAATTCAGAAAAGACTGCAAGATATAAATATGAACTTTCATGATGCCGTCTTATATTTGAAAGGTTTAAGAGATTATTTTCGCAATGAAAGAGAAACTTTGGTGACTGAAGCTCTGGAAATTGGACTTAGTCTCTGTCAAAACTGGGATGTTGAAACCTAAAAACGCCAACGGCGAAAAATCTTCGAATAGCCATGCAAATAATGTTGACTGTTGCAGTTTCCATCTCTAACTGTGAAAGATCTTTCAACAAATTAAAACTGATCCTTAATTATCTGAAAGTCTCCATGGGTCAAAATCGATCAAATGATCTTGCTTTGATGAACGCCGAAAGAGAAGAAACTGAAAATACCGATTTCGAGCACGTCATTTATGGCATTTTTTGATTGTAATGACCCCCGGAATATATGGTATAAGTTTGTTGGTCGAGTCGCGGAACACCCGTATATTGATAGTTATTTTGTTATTGTGCTGATTCATTCATGGTTGCAGTTACTTCATAATATATGTATGATGAGTAGGCTTAGAGTAGACAGTAGACGGATGACATGTAAAATAGTGATGAGTGACAGATCAGAATAATAAATACGTTTCAAGCTAAAGTATCCTTTATTTAGTATATTTAAACCCCCACACAATACAATATATATATATATATATATATATATATATATATATATATATATATATATATATATATATATAATCAATTTTGTTAAGCAATTGTTAATATAACTTTGACTGTCCACAGCTTCGCTTCTAACTCGCCCTATGTAAGGTCTGGAAATTCCACCAATTGATATCGCGCACCAAACTAAAACTTTATCAGCAAATTTGACCTTTGGCTTATATTTTATATCGTCTGGACATTCTTCTACATTGTCCGTGTAAAAACCGACGTTTCCTTTAATTTCGGAATTACTTAGAGTAAAGTACTTTTCATCATGTATGACGATGACTTTATTATTTGCAAAATGAGTGCGTCTTAAAGCACGGCAACATCTTGGTATTCTAGCTAACTGATTTGGCGTATATTTAGGACATTTCTTTCTTTTGCTATATTCTATACCTTCTCTCTTCAGTTCTCTGGATACACGGTAACGCCGTGAAAGTCTTCTCAATGACTGTCCAATTTTACTCTTGGCACTTTGGACTAACTGGTTTGCTCTATGTTCAGTTAACACTTTAGGTCTTCCACTTTTCGGAAGATTTACGCATGGTATACCTAGCTCACATTCTGCTATCGCACGATATATGGTTTTCCGCGACACATTTTGATTTTCAAAAAGTCGGGCTATTTGAACTTTAGGCATCTGCCCAACTAAATTATAAACGCTTTTTCTAAGATCTAATTTATAAGCCATTACAATGCAATCGATTTCGGTAACTGAACTGTCATTAAAATGACAAATCATTGAATTAATTTTGTTTGCAAAGCCAACCCGATATTTTGATATTTTTTTATTTTTTTCATAGAGTTGTGTTTTGTGACAAAACTTTTGGGACATACGTTATATCAGCAGATCCTTTATATGTAATAGGTATTTATGCAGAAAGTAAAGGTCCAATTAAGGAACTCACTTATGAAGAATACAAAATACATCTCAATACATCTCAAAACAACTCTTTTATCAACTTCAGATGATATGAAAAATATCTGTCCGTATTGCGGTCGCCTTACCAAAAGCGTTGACTCAAATTTATGTAATATTCTTCAATATGGGCAGAAGAAAACCTGTTGATAAACCGAGTTTAATAGCATTATTTAAGAAACTTATAGAAGAGAATGTAGTACAAGTTCCAGAACTTAAGAAAAATTCATATGGTCCTGAAAAATCGGTATATGCTGATATTTGCCATAACTTTAAATGGAAAAATACATTAAATAACAGACAGTATGAATAAGTTTTATAAGAGAAATATTTCATTAATATAAACCACAGATAGCAGCTTATTTGAAAGTAATGAACCAGCAACCAATACGGGCAATAATCGAAGAAAACCTGTCGATAAAAGAAGACTAATTGAGTTATTTCAAAAACTTATTAAAGATAATCAGGTGCAAATATCAGAAATTAATAAAAATTCATATGGTCCTAAAAATTCAGTTTATGCAATTATTTGTCAGAGTTTTAATTGGAAAAATACATTGAACCAGCAATCAATACGGGCAATAATCGAAGAAAACCTGTTGATAAACCGAGTTTAATTGCATTATTTAAGAAACTTATAGAAGAGAATGTAGTACAAGTTCCAGAACTTAAGAAAAATTCATATGGTCCTGAAAAATCGGTATATGCAGTTATTTGCCATAACTTTAAATGGAAAAATACGATAAATAACTAACGGTATATGAATATGTTTGTGGAAGAGAAATATTTCATTAATAGAAATTTTAGGTAGTAACTTATTGCAAATTAATGAGCCAGCAATCAATATGGGCAAAATCGAAGAAAACCTGTTGATAAATCAAGACTGATTGCGTTATTTCAGAAACTTATGAAAGATAATCAGGTTCAAATATCAGAAATTAATAAAAATTCATATGGTCCTAAAAATTCAGTATATGCAATTATTTGTTACAGCTTAAATTGGAAAAATACGTTGAACAATAGGCGGTACATGAATATGTTTTGGAAGAGGAATATTTCCATAATAGGTAACAACAACATTGCAATAACAGATATTCCTACATCAGACACATTTCAAACACAATCCACATCGACAAATAATTTTGCTATAGAAGAATATGACAACGACGTTGTTTAAGATCTCAGTTATTATGTTCATATCAGCACAATCTTCATATGTAATAGGTATTTATTGTAATTTTTGTTATATTAATATAACTGTGTATGCCTTAATGAGGTATTTTGTAAATTAATATCCCTTTTTTATTATGTTTCCAGGGTATTGATAATATTTTTAATAATTTTCGTTCTTCATATATCTGCACGCCTTAGTCAGCCGTTTATAAATTTGGTATCCATTTTGTATCTGAAGTTTTTGAGTATTGTTAATATTTTTAATAGCGTCTTGTGTCACATATTTTCAATATTTTTTTCTTAATTCAATTGCATTCTAATCCCCTATTTTCAAAATAAATATTCAATATGAGTAGAAGAAAACCTGTGGATAAACAGAGTTTAATAGAATCAGCAGTCAGCGGAGGAAGGGCGTCAAGAATAATACATGAAGCCAGCATGAAACTAGTAAGAGAGAGACAACCAATCATGGACCACCAGACACACTTGAACTCCCAACCACGCTTGACCACCCTCATTTTACTAGATATAAGGCTCGTAGTATTAGGAATTAGTTAGTATTATCAGTACACCTGATGACGGAAGCAGATATTAGCTACCGAAACGTTGTGAGAAAATTTGTGTTTTTAAATAAAGATAATGGAAGTCCAAAAATCAGTTTTATTTAATGAGGAGTCGCTATACTCGTAAAAAAATCTGTACATGCTGAAGAAATCAACTTAAACACTAATTTAGAAGCAGTTTCTATAAAAACTCAATACCCGCAAAAACTATCAATATGTTGTATATATATTCCGCCTAACGAAAATCCAGATATAAATAGCTTGAAACAACTAATCCAGCAACTCCCTAAACCCAGAATCATCCTGGGAGACTTCAACGCCCATAGTTATAACTGGGGATCTTCCTATGAAAACAACCGAGGAAAAACAATTAGTGACACAATGGACGAATTCATACTATTGAATGACGGGAGCACAACACACTTCTGCACAAGAACGGGAAGCGAATCAACTATTGATCTCACTTTCATAGAACCGGAAATTGCAACGAACTTTACATGGGAAAATAAGAGTAGATTTTTTATTTATTGAATAATTTGTGTTCAAGATAGATAGACATTTTTATATAAATCAATATTTATTTTTTTAAATTATTTGTGTCGTTTACTGATACCAATATCAGTTGTTCTATTTATTTTAATTTTTGTTATATTAATATAACTGTGTATGCCTTAATGAGGTATTTTGTAAATTAATATCCCTTTTTTATTATGTTTCCAGGGTATTGATAATATTTTTAATAATTTTCGTTCTTCATATATCTGCACGCATTAGTCAGCCGTTTATAAATTTGGTATCCATTTTGTATCTGAAGTTTTTGAGTATTGTTAATATTTTTAATAGCGTCTTGTGTCACATATTTTCAATATTTTTTTCTTAATTCAATTGCATTCTAATCCCCTATTTTCAAAATAAATATTCAATATGAGTAGAAGAAAACCTGTGGATAAACAGAGTTAAATAGAATTATTTAAGAAACTAATAGAAGAAAAGGTAGTACAAGTTCCAGAACTGAAAAAAAATTCATATGGTCCTGAAAAGTCGGTTTATGCTGATATTTGCCGTAACTTGAAATGGAAAAACACATTAAAGAACAGACGGTATATGAATATGTTCTGGAAGCGAAATGCTTCATTAATTGAAGTTTCAGATACTAACTTAGAGGAAACGAATGAACCAGCAACCAATACTCGTAGAAAACCGGTTGATAAAATAAAACTCATTGAGTTATTTAAAAAACTAATAAAAGATAATCTGGTGCAGATTATAGAAATAAATAAAAATTCATATGGTCCTAAAAATTCTGTCTACTCAATTATTTGTCAGAGCTTTAAATGGAAAAATACGCTGAACAATAGGCGGTATATGAATATGTTTTGGAGGAGAAATAGTACCACAATAGAAAATTTAGTTAACGAGAACATTTCAATAACAGATATTCCTTCGACATCACAATCCACATAGACAAATAATTTTGAGATTTTTAGAACAGATATAATTAACAGCTTTATAAACAACAAAAATTATTATGTTCATATATCAGCACATGCTGTATATGTAATAGGTATTTATGCAGAAAGTAAAGGTCCAATTAAGGAACTCACCTATGAAGAATACCAAGTTTTAAATAGTCATACAAATACAACAGACATGTGGGTATAGAACTTTTTAATGGACATTGCACTTTACGCAGTAACTAAACCTTTTTCTCAAAAAGTTACATTGCTTTCATCTTATGAAACTGACCGTATTTTCAGCCAAACAATCTCTGATTTTACAGCACCACTAATTCAAAACACTGTCTTTATGCCCGTACTAATACGTGGCCATTGGTATCTAGCAGTTGCTTATTGCGAAAAACATTTATTTTATTTTTACGATCCAATGGGCAGTACAGCTGGCAAAACAAAAAAATATTTTGTAAAGTTCATTAAATATTTCTCATATGATCCACAGATTTGGAAGTATAAATGTGATTCCTTCCATCCTTTACAAACTGATACATTTAATTGTGGAATTTATGTATTACAATTTGCAGAGAAATTAATTAAAGATGAATCCACAACAAATTGCATAACTCCTGAACAATACAAAATATATCTTAAAACAACTCTTTTAGCAACTTCAGATGATGTGAGGTAGGCTCAGGATTAATTCTGGACTGCATCCACAGATTGAATGCCTTAGGAGCGAGTAACAAACTAAGAATGATATGGGTACCCGGGCACTCAGATATCGAAGGAAACCGGGTAGCCGACCGTCTTGCAAAAGACGGGACAAATATACCTTTTATAGGACCCGAACCTGCATGCGGAATAACTGCGGAAACAGTTAAGCAGGAAATTAATACTTTGCTCTGGCAATGGCACAAACGGCACTGTACAGCCATATCAGGCCAGAGACACTCCAAGCTCTTCCTGAATGAGCCATCCAAGAAAAGAACTGACAACTTACTCTTAATGAGCAAGCAAGATGTTAGATTAATAACAGGACTGGTAACAGGACACTGTCAATTAAACAAACATTTGCACTGGTTGGGCCTTAAACAAGAACCAACATGCAGAGGATGTGGAGAAGAGGATGAAACTCCTCAACATTTAATATGTCACTGCCAAGCATTTATGGAAAGCAGACATAGTCTTTTAGGAGCAAAGAAATTGCATACTGAGACACTAAAGGACATCAGTCTAAAGAAAATCCTGGAGTTCACAAAACAAACAGGACTTCTAGAATAGAAGTAAAACACGGAGGGTACAATAGACCTGAAAGGTCGCAGTACAGGAACAAAGATGAACCACCTCTCGATAATAATAATAACTTCAGATGATATGAAAAATATCTGTCCGTATTGCGGTCACCTTACCGAAAGCGCTGACTCAAATTTATGTAATATTTGCCGAAAGTCATACCATATTTCCTGCATTACGGAAACAAATTCCAGCTCAGAGTCTTATTGTTGTACTTTATGTGAGTTATACACATCAAAAAAATAGCATCATTTTTATAAATACTTGTAATTTTCAATGGTTTCGTACCAGTGGCGTAGATGTCGGAGGGCAAAGTGGTGCAGTGCGTATAATGAATATACAAATAATATAAATACCTAGAAGCACTTCAATGATTTTTTATTTCGTACACATAAGTTAACATTTTACTTTCAAACGAAATATATTTAAACTTATATTCATTAATATTTAGTCAATAGAAAGATAAATTGAGTTTTTAATAAAATATTACCCACAATTAAGGTAGGAATGGGGCATCCACTTTGTTGTGCAGCAATCCACAAAGAAATCTTGCGCACGATAGTTCTCTTCTTTCGGCTAAAGACGGTATGCAGTGACGTTGTAGCAGAGATGCCTGGTCTGAACCTCTTTCTGGATATACCCAATCTATTTGAAATGAAAGATATTTCAAAAACCTATGATGTACTTGATCCAGCGTATGCATTGGAAAGATACCATATTAAGGAAGCATATTCAAGTTTGCTCATAACAAAGGCCATATACAGGGATTTAAAACGCTTATATCACTGAACATTCCCCTAGGGCTCCGCCGATAGTGTTTTATAATAGTCTTTACGTACATCCAGTCTGTTTGCACATACTTTAAACCCAAAGTGCAAACAGTCTTATCAAAGGTTTAAATCCTCTCATTAAAAACCTAGGGTTCTGTTAGCTGAATTACAGACATTGTGTGTATGTTCAATAAATTGAAAATTATATGTAAATATGATGCCCAGATCCTTAATAGATGTGTTTCTCTTTAATGGAACATCACGCATGTTATATACAAAATGAATTTGATTCTTTCTGTTTGTGAGAGTTACAACACAGCATTTATCAATGTTTAAATTAAGTTTGTTATTAGCACAAACTCATATATAATATAATATCATCAGCATATGCTAGAACATTACAATTAAGAGATAAGAGGAGATCATTTATGAATAAAGCAAATAGAAGTGGTCCAAGATTAGAACCCTGTGGTACACCTGATTCTGCAATGAACTTGAATGAATTATAACCATTATAGGTTATCCAACATATGCGATTATCTAAATAAGATTTTAGAAGTCTGATAACGAAGGGGACTGCACCCAAATTGCTGATTTTATGTAGAAGCAAACTGTGATCGATGGAATTAAATGCACGTGACAAGTCAGTGTAGATCAGGCCATTAATGGCACGCGACACAATATTTTGGGCACGTCACTGATCACAAAATTCATTATTAGAAATGGTTTCATAAGTTTATTTCAAACAGACGTAGGGCATTCGATTCTTCAGTTCCACTACATCATTCACCAACAAGCCTTGTGTGCTAAGAGTGGTTAAACATCTCTTGATAATGGCGGTATTCACAAAAACAAGCGAAAGTTCGATGCTTTGTTAGAAGCAGTCAACTCGGTGTGCAATGGCTTACTGATGTACAATAATGTTCGCTGGTTGAGTCGCGGGAACGTACTTCAAAGATTTGTTGAATGCTTGGAACAAATCAGACTGTTTCTGCAAAATGAGGGAAAAGTTGAAGAATACCCACAGTTGTTGGATGTTATGTGGCTTTCAAAATTGATGTTTTTTACAGACATATGCCAACATTTAAATAAGTTAAACATGAAGCTTTAGGGCATAAATAAAACAATTATCGTCATGATAGATCTCATTCGCGCTTTTGAGGCTAAACTGCAAGTTTTCAAGAACGATATTATCACAAGAAACTATAAGTATTTTCTAAATTTGAAAAAATATATCAACGATTTAGAAATACATGAGAAACCAGACGAAGACCAAGTTACTGAAGAATTTATTTCTGTGATTGATTCTTCAATCAAGGAATTTTCAGCGAGATTTTCTCTGTTCAAAGAATTATCGGAAATACTCAAGTTTATTATGTACCTTGATGTGACGTCATTTGATAAACTGAATTTGTCCCAATTCGATTGGTTGGAAATTGAAGAATTTGAAATGCAGCTGATTGATTTCCAGTCTAGTTCAACATGGATTCAAAAATTTATTGAAACAAGGAAAGAGTTAGAATTAATTGAAACAGAAAGATTGACAAGTAATATAAGTAAAAATGCTAATACTAAAATTTTCGAAACATGGAATGCGTTACCAGACACATTTAATTGTTTGAAGAACCTGGCTCATGTTATTTTAACAATATTTTCATCAACCTATGCCTGCGAGTCATTATTTTCAGAGATGAATAACCATAAAGACTCGGTTAGAAACCGTTTGACCGATGACTCCAGTTCAGCATGCATTCTGCAAAAAGTAACATCTTACAACCCTAACATATGTTATTTGTCATCTAATCTGCAACAACAGAAGTCACACTAATTTTACTTTAATTTAAATTACGCGTATAATTGAAACATTGCAAAATGTTCCTAATTTTTTGTAGTAAATAAAGAGTTTTGAGTTGAAAAGTATTTATTATTATCATTTTCCCAATAATCACAAAGTCAAAATTATTTGATGGCACGTCTATGACCTCATTTAACATTTCTTTAGAAAAATGGCACGTTGATACGTAAAGGTTCGCCATCCCTGGTGTAGATTATTTGTTTTTAACCATTTATTTGTGAAATAATCTTTTGTTTTTAGATTGTACCAGAGTTAAACCATATAGGAGATTTGCAATTTCTATATTTATATTTAGGGACTGATTTGTCAAAAATAGAGTATAACATTGTGTAAAATTTATCTAAAGCTTGATTAACGTGCTGAAATTCATTTAAACAAGACCAATCTGTAGAATAGATATCTTCATATAATTTGTTGAAATTAGCTTTTCTAAAGTTGTAATGATCTGAATTAGCATAAGAATAGTTTGGAATTTTTGTACGTGCTGCTAGATTAAAATGAAATGATAATGGAGGATGATGTATATCTTCTTTAACTAAAGGAAAGTCAGACTTTTCTATAAAAAAATTGCTACAAAAATTGGATAATATTAAATCTAACTTCCTATTATTAAGATTAGTGACAGTATTATGTTGTGTGCGATCTAGAACATTACAAAAATGTTGGAAAGAAGTTGATTTAGTACAATTTACCGAAGAGTCATATAGATACGGTAAATTAAAATCACCTATAGGGAAAAAAATTCATTAATAAGTAGCATTGTTAAAGCATCTAGAAACATAACAATTTCATTGTTGCTGAGATAAATAAAATAAATAAATATATCATGGCATATTACCCATTTCTGGGTGTGCCAATCTGCTTTGTACGCAGATTTCGGTAATGATGATGACATATTTGTACCGTGCGGGCGTTTACCAGGCGTCACCTCACGGGCACTCATTGCTCGCGTGGAGAGTGCACCACAGGGATCAATTTTGTGCCATTTAAAATTCGAAATATTTGGCGTCTGAGATCAGGTGGAATATACACTATACATATTATGAATATGAAATTATACAGGCAGAAAAATCAATTTGTGGTACTATATTTGATATGTTTGATGTATCAAATATTTTAAATAATATATGGTCTTTTAGAGCAATTAGAGCACCACCACCTTTCGGACGTCCGGTAAGTGAAAATTTTCGATCACAACGAATGACATTGTATGTAGAAGGAAATAATTCAGAATTATGAACGGAATCTGTGAGCCACGTTTCCGTAAACAACATTATATCATAGTTAGTACACCATACATTAAGATAAAATTTCTGACATTTAGAATTAAGACCATTAGTATTTTGACTAGCGAAAACTCGGCTACGCCGAGTTTTCCCTAGGGCTCCGCCGATATTGTTTTATAATAGTCTTTACGTACATCCAGTCCGTCTGCGCATACTTTAAACTGCAAACGGTAACAGTCTTATCAAAGGTTTATCTCCTCTCCTGCTCACTCGAACTGCCCACGAACTTGGCTCACCCAAACTGCTCCAACCGAATTGCCCTTAAAGGGGGACCTCCCATTTGATACCACACACGACATATATCCGACATCTTTCTGCAAAAAAAAAACAAAAGACGATCGAGTTGCCAAATATCTGCATAGCAGCCGTTAAGAAAACTATTCATTTGATACCATACACGACATATGTCTGACAATATTTAGCAAAAAACAAAAGACGGTCGAGTTGTCAAATTTTTGACTTTTTTTTTCATAGCAACGTGTGAGAAAACTTTTCATTTGTTAGTAAATACGACATATATCTGACAACTTTTTGCAAAAAAACATAAGACGATTGCGTTGCCAAAATTTATCATTTCTGCATGGCAGCTCTTTAAAAAACAAATCATTTGATAACAAACACGTCATATATCTGACTACGTTTTGCAAAAGACAAAAGCCAATCAGGTTATAAATTTTTTGACATTTCTGCATGGCAACACCAGAGAATACATTTCATTCCATACCACACACCACATATTTCTGAAAACTTAAAAGACAAGAACAAAAGACGATGGTGTTGTAATATTTTTGATATTTCTGCATAACAGCTATTGAGAAAACATTTCATTTGGTACTAAACACGACATATTTCTGACAACAGTATAAAAAAACAAAACATGATCGACTTGTCATATTTTTGACATTTCTGCATGACAACACTTGAAAAAACATTTCATTTGATACAAACACGACATACTTTGAAAAAAAAAGGCGGTCGAGTTGTCCTATTTTAGAGATTTCTGCATGACAGCTGTTAAGAAAACATGTTATTTGATACCAAATACGAGAAATTTCTGACAACTTTATGAAAAAAAACAAAAGACGATTGAGTTGTCATGATTTTGACATTTCTGCATGACAGCTGTTGAGAAAACATTTTATTTAATACCAAACACGACATATTTCTGACATTATGAAAGAAACAAAAGACAATCCAGAGGTCATATTTTCACATTTCTTCATGACAGCTGTTGAGATAACATTTTATTTGATACCAAACACGACATATTTCTGATAAGTTTATGAAAGAAACAAAAGACTATAGAGATGTCATATTTTTGATATTTTTGCATAGTAGCTCTTGAGGTAACATTTCATTCGAAACCAAACACGACATATTTCTGACAACTTTTTGCAGAAAAACGATCAAGATTTCATATTTTTGATATTTCTGCGTTGAAGCTCTTGAGAAAACATTTCGTTCAAACCCAAACACGACATATGTCTGACTTTTTGCAGAAAACAAAAGACGATCGAGTTGTCATATTTTTGGCATATCTGCATAGCAGGTTTTCAGAAAACATTTCATACGATATCAAACACGACATATTTGCGACAACATTATGAAAAAAACAAAAGACGGTCGAATTGTCATATTTTCGACATTTCTGCATGACAGCTGTTAAGAAAACATTTTATTTGATAACAAACACGACAAATTTCTGACAACTTTATGAAAAAACGAAAGACGAACGAGTTGTCATTTTTTACATCTCGCTAAGAGAGGTATTGTATTCATGCTAAAAATCGCATATCCAGATTTTAGTGAATAAGCACGTTTTAAGGTCCCTAGAATCCGATTATAACATTTTTATGATGATGTCCGTATATGTGTGTGTGTGGATGTGTGTGTGTGTGTGTGTGTGTGTGTGTGTGTGTGTGTGTGTGTGTGTGTGTGTGTGTGTGTGTGTGTGTGTGTGAGTGTGTGTGTGTGTGTGGATGTTGGATTCACCATAACTCAAATACTGTAAGACTTTAGACATTTTTAACTACGGATTCCTCAATTTAACAATAATGGGAAGAGTCGAGTCAGTTTTGGTAACAATTGGACAACCGGAAGTAGTAGTTACAAGAAAAAAATCATCTAAATATTATTTATCGAAAATTTATGTAAATACTTATATTAAAAAACGTTAAATTCTTTATTCGATAAATATAAATTCATTATTATATCTTCTATAGATTTAGAGATAAAGAAATGCATATAAAATAATTTGATGTAAAAAATCTCAAATCAAACTACTTCAAGGCAAGAAATTCAAACGTTTGTAATTGACACATAAATGTCACTGTCAAAAATATTTGTATGCCGCTGTCAAAAATATTTGTATAGTATTATGAAGATTATGAAAATAAAAAAGTCAACAACGTAAAGGAATATACGTAAAAAAGAATATAAGAGGAATTTGCGATAAAATTACGAATATAAAGAAAAAGAAAAGGACAGTAGAAAAAGAAAATTTCATGATATTGAATATAAAGAAAATGTATGTATTGTACATAATTTATATTAAAATATCCCATAGATTTTGCAAATATATGTGAGAATTATTTTGTAGTGATACATGAATATATGCATTTATATTTAAAAATATTTTTCGTTTTATGCGTACAACCAGGTAAAATATCTGGCCACATCAGATTTTTTGACTTGGCTTCCTGCCATTATGCACGCGAAACTCAAAATTGGTTGAATGCTCACAACATACCTTTTGTGCCAAAAAACGACAACCCCCCAAATTTGCAGCAGGCTCGGCCAATTGAAAATTTCTGGGCCATTTTGTTTCGAAAAGTGTATGGTGGGGGTTGGGAAGCCGAAAACGAGCAACAATTAAGACGGCGGATTTTTAGAAAAATTCGAGAGATTGATGTTTCCAGGATACTGCGTATTGTTGAAGACTATGGACCTTTACATTTAATTTAAAATAAAAATTTTGTTGTTTATAAAGCTGTTAATTATATCTGTTCTAAAAATCGCAAAATTATTTGTCTATGTGGATTGTGATGTCGAAGGAATATCTGTTATTGAAATGTTCTCGTTAACTAAATTTTCTATTGTGGTACTATTTCTCCTCCAAAACATATTCATATACCGCCTATTGTTCAGCGTATTTTTCCATTTAAAGCTCTGACAAATAATTGAGTAGACAGAATTTTTAGGACCATATGAATTTTTATTTATTTCTATAATCTGCACCAGATTATCTTTTATTAGTTTTTTAAATAACTCAATGAGTTTTATTTTATCAACCGGTTTTCTACGAGTATTGGTTGCTGGTTCATTCATTTCCTCCAAGTTACTATTTGCAGTTTCTATTAATGAAGCATTTCGCTTCCAGAACATATTCATATACCGTCTGTTCTTTAATGTGTTTTTCCATTTAAAGTTACGGCAAATATCAGCATAAACCGACTTTTCAGGACCATATGAATTTTTTTTCAGTTCTGGAACTTGTACTACCTTTTCTTCTATTAGTTTCTTAAATAATTCTATTAAACTCTGTTTATCCACAGGTTTTCTTCTACCCATATTGAATATTTATTTTGAAAATAGGGGATTAGAATGCAATTGAATTAAGAAAAAAATATTGAAAATATGTGACACAAGACGCTATTAAAAATATTAACAATACTCAAAAACTTCAGATACAAAATGGATACCAAATTTATAAACGGCTGACTAATGCGTGCAGATATATGAAGAACGAAAATTATTAAAAATATTATCAATACCCTGGAAACATAATAAAAAAGGGATATTAATTTACAAAATACCTCATTAAGGCATACACAGTTATATTAATATAACAAAAATTAAAATAAATAGAACAACTGATATTGGTATCAGTAAACGACACAAATAATTTAAAAAAATAAATATTGATTTATATAAAAATGTCTATCTATCTTGAACACAAATTATTCAATAAATAAAAAATCTACTCTTATTTTCCCATGTAAAGTTCGTTGCAATTTCCGGTTCTATGAAAGTGAGATCAATAGTTGATTCGCTTCCCGTTCTTGTGCAGAAGTGTGTTGTGCTCCCGTCATTCAATAGTATGAATTCGTCCATTGTGTCACTAATTGTTTTTCCTCGGTTGTTTTCATAGGAAGATCCCCAGTTATAACTATGGGCGTTGAAGTCTCCCAGGATGATTCTGGGTTTAGGGAGTTGCTGGATTAGTTGTTTCAAGCTATTTATATCTGGATTTTCGTTAGGCGGAATATATATACAACATATTGATAGTTTTTGCGGGTATTGAGTTTTTATAGCAACTGCTTCTAAATTAGTGTTTAAGTTGATTTCTTCAGCATGTACAGATTTTTTTACGAGTATAGCGACTCCTCCATGGAAAAAATATGTCTCAGAAATCAACTCGTCCACACCTATTAGCGAAATGTGGAATAAAATAAGAAAAATTAATGGAAAAAAGACCACACTACCAATAACAACAATAATAGACAACGATATACCAATTACTAATCCAACAGACATCGCAAACAAACTAGCGGAAAATTTCGAGAAATATTCAAGCGATGAATACTACTCAGATAAATTCAAGGAATACAAATACCAGGAGGAACGAACTACTCTCAACTCTGATCCTGATCCCCATTCGCCCCTGAACAATGAAATAACTAAAGAGGAATTGGAAACAGCGATAAACGAAATGAAGAACGGAAGCAGCCCCGGGCCCGACAATATCCCCTATGAACTCATCAAACACCTTCCTACCAAAATCCTCAATTTCATTAAGGATTCATCCTTAATTAATTTCTCTGCAAATAAGTTCGTTTTTTGTTATTGGTACGTTGGTGATATTTTCAATTTGTAGGGCTTCTTTTGCCGCCGTGTCTGCTTTCTCATTTCCTGGATTGTTGACGTGGGATGGGGTCCATATAAACATAACAGAGTTGTTACGGGATGATAGGTTTTGTAGTTGTTGTCGGATGTCTTGGGCTATTGGGTGTGTAGGGAAAGGATGTTGTATACTGGTTAGGGAGCTTAGTGAGTCTGTGCAGATAATATATGGAATTTGTGGATGATGTTCGGAAGTGAATTTAAGTGCCTGATTAATGGAAAAGAGTTCAGCGGAGAAAATGCTTGAGAGGTTGGGTAGACGATATTTAAAGCTTTCTTCTTCGGTGACAAAAGCTGCTCCTGTTTTGTTGTTTGAGTGAGAACCGTCGGTGTAGATTATTTTTCGGTGCCTGTTATTTTCGATGATGTTGGTGAAGAGTTGTACGAATTTTTGTGTGTTTGTGGTTTCTTTCGGGTATTCTGTGAGTTCGAAGTTGAAAATATGAGGGGCAGATATCCAAGGTGGGGTTTCTGGGCATTTGTGCGGGGAGTTCTTGTCGGGTAGTTCAAGGTTTAGGTGTGATATGATGTTTTGAATGTGGGATTGTAATGGAGTGTGTGAGGTGTCTGGTGGTACGTTTATGTTGATATGTTTGTATGTTGGATGGGATTCATTTGTTATTATTTTGGAGTAGTAGATAGCGGTAAGTTTTCGTCGGCGAATTTCTAGTGGAGGTTCTCCAGCTATATTCAGAATACTCTCTACAGGGCTGGTTCGATAAGCGCCTGTTATAATTCGAAGTGCAGTAGACTGAATGTTGTCAATGTATTTTAGGTGCGTTTTTTTGGCGGTTCCGTATACCATGCAGCCATAATGTTGCGTCCCTCCGGTGCGAAGGACTAAGTAATAAGGACCTAGTGGCTCGAAGGACCAAATGTTCAGACCCTAAACCAGCGAATCCGGTCTAGAAGAACCAAAATGTTTTGATCCTGCTCGCAAGCCCAAATGCGATGTCTCTAGATCAGCGAATCCGGTCTAGAAGCATCAACAATGTGTTTGATGTTAAAGTCAATGAATAAACAAAACTATATGTAAACCAAAATAATTACAACCTTCGATAGCTGGTTCACATCACTGGACTTGGCCAATAAACGGGATAATACTAATTTGTGAAACGTACTAATTAACAACGAACGAAGGACCAGCTAGTTTTACGAACTAACAAACGTGCTAAATATAATTGCACCAAAATAACAAACAACTGAAAACCAATTCTGAGAGATATATGATAGCGTATTGAATATAAGTGACAAACAATAATAAACCAAAGATAAAACAAATACGATATTTGTATAAATTAACTAAATCATTTAATAAGTGTATGAGCACACAAATTTAGTTAAACAATATTAAGAACTCTAAATGAACTTAATAACAACCAACTAGACTGCAAAACTTGTTGCATTGAATGTACCTAGTCGACAATAACAGCAGATGCGCTGTGGATGACGTCACTCGAACGAGAACGTGTGCAAACAGGTTTACAAAGAAATAATAATAATTTCACCCAAGGAAATATGAATCAAATCCCTAACAACACGAATTCCCGTGAGAAATCAAATTGTACAGTTCGATTTTACAATTGATTCCTGAGATGTGTCTATTAGCTGCATAAATTGGCGCCGGAAAGTATTCACGGACTATAAAGTACCAAATTAAATGAAAACCGAACGATAACTCCTTGAATTAGTCGTGCTAGGCTAATCAAGCTACGCGTACGATAATTAAACAACCAATTACTTTACTGACCATATGAAAATCAGAAAGTTAATGCAAAATGGTGGAAAACCACTCTCGCGGACGACGACGCGATACGTGTTTACCGTTTGCAAGCCAGAGACACTCTGAGTCGGTCGATGCATGCTGTAGCGGCACTACCTTGGCGTGGGGGTGCGCACGCACTCGCGTGAAACCAGATGCAGTGATATTAATATTAATAATGAGTTTAAGATACTACAGCTATTTCAAACAATTCTAAAATTAAACTTAAACACGTAAAAATATATAACTAATTTTTCAAAGTAACAGAAACAGTTATTTCTATTTATTTATTGACTTATTTAAATAGAGTCAGGGCGGGTTAACCGTTCCATTCCCATGTGCAGCGGGTTGCTACCTCAAGGGGTTAATATTTTCCAAATTCCTCTAATTTAAAACATATTAGTTTTAAACACATAATCTAGTTTTGACCTTATCGTAGTCATGTAGATTTTCATTAGTGATTCTCTATCCGCGCCCCAGTTTTGGTTTGCCAACGATTTTATTAAATTAATCCTTTTGTTACATTCACTTTTCAATTCTATAAGGTGTTGTTTCCATGTCAGTTTGTTATCGATTGTCATCCCTAGGAATTTCACTTTTTTTACGAATTCTATTTTTTTATCATATATTTCAAGTTGACATTGATAGTTCGTCTTTCTTAATTTGGTAAAGTGGATTCCCTTTGTTTTCTCCGGTGAAAGTGTGAAACCTGTTTTGTGGGACCATTCTTCTATATTCCTTATTACTATTTGTAGGTTGTTTAGTAAACTTTTCATATTTTTACCTTTGCAGAGTATGATTATGTCATCAGCAAATAATAGGACTTTAACAGGTTTTTGTATATGTTTATGTATGGAGTTTATGGCCAGTAAAAATAAGGTAACGGAAAGTACTGCTCCTTGTGGTAGGCCGTTTTGTTGTTGTCTTGTTTCAGATATGTGCCCGTTTACTTTGACGTTAAATGATCTGTCGGTTAAGAAGTTTTTTATAAAGTGAAGAATGTTTCCATTGATGTTTTTATCGAGCAGTGATTTTAAGATAAGGTGTTTCCACACTGTGTCATAGGCTTTGTGAAGATCAAACAGAACAGCAATAAGGTGTTGTTTGTTCATGAATGCTTTTTGTGCCTCGGAGGTCAGATGTATTATGTGATCCATAGTGCTTCGACCTTGTCGAAAACCGCATTGTGTATTCGTAAGAAGGTTGTTTTTCTCTAAATACCAGATTAGTCTTTTATTCACGATTTTTTCAAAAATTTTGCATAGACTATTTGATAATGCGATGGGTCTGTAGTTTTCCGGTTTTGTTTGGTTTTTGCCAGGTTTGGGGATTGGGACTATTGTTACGGTTTTCCACTGTTTAGGGAAGGTTTTAGAGGTCCATATGTGGTTGAAGATCTGTAGAATGAAATTGAGGATTTTGGTAGGAAGGTGTTTGATGAGTTCATAGGGGATATTGTCGGGCCCGGGGCTGCTTCCGTTCTTCATTTCGTTTATCGCTGTTTCCAATTCCTCTTTAGTTATTTCATTGTTCAGGGGCGAATGGGGATCAGGATCAGAGT
The DNA here is from genome assembly GCA_963082715.1 of Harpalus rubripes. Lineage (NCBI taxonomy): Eukaryota > Metazoa > Arthropoda > Insecta > Coleoptera > Carabidae > Harpalus > Harpalus rubripes. The sequence continues at coordinate 36,552,238 of OY720465.1, forward strand.
TGAGAGTAGTTCGTTCCTCCTGGTATTTGTATTCCTTGAATTTATCTGAGTAGTATTCATCGCTTGAATATTTCTCGAAATTTTCCGCTAGTTTGTTTGCGATGTCTGGTGGATTAGTAATTGGTATATCGTTGTCTATTATTGTTGTTATTGGTAGTGTGGTCTTTTTTCCATTAATTTTTCTTATTTTATTCCACATTTCGCTAATAGGTGTGGACGAGTTGATTTCTGAGACATATTTTTTCCATGGAGGAGTCGCTATACTCGTAAAAAAATCTGTACATGCTGAAGAAATCAACTTAAACACTAATTTAGAAGCAGTTGCTATAAAAACTCAATACCCGCAAAAACTATCAATATGTTGTATATATATTCCGCCTAACGAAAATCCAGATATAAATAGCTTGAAACAACTAATCCAGCAACTCCCTAAACCCAGAATCATCCTGGGAGACTTCAACGCCCATAGTTATAACTGGGGATCTTCCTATGAAAACAACCGAGGAAAAACAATTAGTGACACAATGGACGAATTCATACTATTGAATGACGGGAGCACAACACACTTCTGCACAAGAACGGGAAGCGAATCAACTATTGATCTCACTTTCATAGAACCGGAAATTGCAACGAACTTTACATGGGAAAATAAGAGTAGATTTTTTATTTATTGAATAATTTGTGTTCAAGATAGATAGACATTTTTATATAAATCAATATTTATTTTTTTAAATTATTTGTGTCGTTTACTGATACCAATATCAGTTGTTCTATTTATCTTAATTTTTGTTATATTAATATAACTGTGTGTGCCTTAATGAGGTATTTTGTAAATTAATATCCCTTTTTTATTATGTTTCCAGGGTATTGATAATATTTTTAATAATTTTCGTTCTTCATATATCTGCACGCATTAGTCAGCCGTTTATAAATTTGGTATCCATTTTGTATCTGAAGTTTTTGAGTATTGTTAATATTTTTAATAGCGTCTTGTGTCACATATTTTCAATATTTTTTTCTTAATTCAATTGCATTCTAATCCCCTATTTTCAAAATAAATATTCAATATGAGTAGAAGAAAACCTGTGGATAAACAGAGTTTAATAGAATCAGCAGTCAGCGGAGGAAGGGCGTCAAGAATAATACATGAAGCCAGCATGAAACTAGTAAGAGAGAGACAACCAATCATGGACCACCAGACACACTTGAACTCCCAACCACGCTTGACCACCCTCATTTTACTAGATATAAGGCTCGTAGTATTAGGAATTAGTTAGTATTATCAGTACACCTGATGACGGAAGCAGATATTAGCTACCGAAACGTTGTGAGAAAATTTGTGTTTTTAAATAAAGATAATGGAAGTCCAAAAATCAGTTTTATTTAATGAGGAGTCGCTATACTCGTAAAAAAATCTGTACATGCTGAAGAAATCAACTTAAACACTAATTTAGAAGCAGTTGCTATAAAAACTCAATACCCGCAAAAACTATCAATATGTTGTATATATATTCCGCCTAACGAAAATCCAGATATAAATAGCTTGAAACAACTAATCCAGCAACTCCCTAAACCCAGAATCATCCTGGGAGACTTCAACGCCCATAGTTATAACTGGGGATCTTCCTATGAAAACAACCGAGGAAAAACAATTAGTGACACAATGGACGAATTCATACTATTGAATGACGGGAGCACAACACACTTCTGCACAAGAACGGGAAGCGAATCAACTATTGATCTCACTTTCATAGAACCGGAAATTGCAACGAACTTTACATGGGAAAATAAGAGTAGATTTTTTATTTATTGAATAATTTGTGTTCAAGATAGATAGACATTTTTATATAAATCAATATTTATTTTTTTAAATTATTTGTGTCGTTTACTGATACCAATATCAGTTGTTCTATTTATCTTAATTTTTGTTATATTAATATAACTGTGTGTGCCTTAATGAGGTATTTTGTAAATTAATATCCCTTTTTTATTATGTTTCCAGGGTATTGATAATATTTTTAATAATTTTCGTTCTTCATATATCTGCACGCATTAGTCAGCCGTTTATAAATTTGGTATCCATTTTGTATCTGAAGTTTTTGAGTATTGTTAATATTTTTAATAGCGTCTTGTGTCACATATTTTCAATATTTTTTTCTTAATTCAATTGCATTCTAATCCCCTATTTTCAAAATAAATATTCAATATGAGTAGAAGAAAACCTGTGGATAAACAGAGTTTAATAGAATCAGCAGTCAGCGGAGGAAGGGCGTCAAGAATAATACATGAAGCCAGCATGAAACTAGTAAGAGAGAGACAACCAATCATGGACCACCAGACACACTTGAACTCCCAACCACGCTTGACCACCCTCATTTTACTAGATATAAGGCTCGTAGTATTAGGAATTAGTTAGTATTATCAGTACACCTGATGACGGAAGCAGATATTAGCTACCGAAACGTTGTGAGAAAATTTGTGTTTTTAAATAAAGATAATGGAAGTCCAAAAATCAGTTTTATTTAATGAGGAGTCGCTATACTCGTAAAAAAATCTGTACATGCTGAAGAAATCAACTTAAACACTAATTTAGAAGCAGTTGCTATAAAAACTCAATACCCGCAAAAACTATCAATATGTTGTATATATATTCCGCCTAACGAAAATCCAGATATAAATAGCTTGAAACAACTAATCCAGCAACTCCCTAAACCCAGAATCATCCTGGGAGACTTCAACGCCCATAGTTATAACTGGGGATCTTCCTATGAAAACAACCGAGGAAAAACAATTAGTGACACAATGGACGAATTCATACTATTGAATGACGGGAGCACAACACACTTCTGCACAAGAACGGGAAGCGAATCAACTATTGATCTCACTTTCATAGAACCGGAAATTGCAACGAACTTTACATGGGAAAATAAGAGTAGATTTTTTATTTATTGAATAATTTGTGTTCAAGATAGATAGACATTTTTATATAAATCAATATTTATTTTTTTAAATTATTTGTGTCGTTTACTGATACCAATATCAGTTGTTCTATTTATCTTAATTTTTGTTATATTAATATAACTGTGTATGCCTTAATGAGGTATTTTGTAAATTAATATCCCTTTTTTATTATGTTTCCAGGGTATTGATAATATTTTTAATAATTTTCGTTCTTCATATATCTGCACGCATTAGTCAGCCGTTTATAAATTTGGTATCCATTTTGTATCTGAAGTTTTTGAGTATTGTTAATATTTTTAATAGCGTCTTGTGTCACATATTTTCAATATTTTTTTCTTAATTCAATTGCATTCTAATCCCCTATTTTCAAAATAAATATTCAATATGAGTAGAAGAAAACCTGTGGATAAACAGAGTTTAATAGAATCAGCAGTCAGCGGAGGAAGGGCGTCAAGAATAATACATGAAGCCAGCATGAAACTAGTAAGAGAGAGACAACCAATCATGGACCACCAGACACACTTGAACTCCCAACCACGCTTGACCACCCTCATTTTACTAGATATAAGGCTCGTAGTATTAGGAATTAGTTAGTATTATCAGTACACCTGATGACGGAAGCAGATATTAGCTACCGAAACGTTGTGAGAAAATTTGTGTTTTTAAATAAAGATAATGGAAGTCCAAAAATCAGTTTTATTTAATGAGGAGTCGCTATACTCGTAAAAAAATCTGTACATGCTGAAGAAATCAACTTAAACACTAATTTAGAAGCAGTTGCTATAAAAACTCAATACCCGCAAAAACTATCAATATGTTGTATATATATTCCGCCTAACGAAAATCCAGATATAAATAGCTTGAAACAACTAATCCAGCAACTCCCTAAACCCAGAATCATCCTGGGAGACTTCAACGCCCATAGTTATAACTGGGGATCTTCCTATGAAAACAACCGAGGAAAAACAATTAGTGACACAATGGACGAATTCATACTATTGAATGACGGGAGCACAACACACTTCTGCACAAGAACGGGAAGCGAATCAACTATTGATCTCACTTTCATAGAACCGGAAATTGCAACGAACTTTACATGGGAAAATAAGAGTAGATTTTTTATTTATTGAATAATTTGTGTTCAAGATAGATAGACATTTTTATATAAATCAATATTTATTTTTTTAAATTATTTGTGTCGTTTACTGATACCAATATCAGTTGTTCTATTTATCTTAATTTTTGTTATATTAATATAACTGTGTGTGCCTTAATGAGGTATTTTGTAAATTAATATCCCTTTTTTATTATGTTTCCAGGGTATTGATAATATTTTTAATAATTTTCGTTCTTCATATATCTGCACGCATTAGTCAGCCGTTTATAAATTTGGTATCCATTTTGTATCTGAAGTTTTTGAGTATTGTTAATATTTTTAATAGCGTCTTGTGTCACATATTTTCAATATTTTTTTCTTAATTCAATTGCATTCTAATCCCCTATTTTCAAAATAAATATTCAATATGAGTAGAAGAAAACCTGTGGATAAACAGAGTTTAATAGAATCAGCAGTCAGCGGAGGAAGGGCGTCAAGAATAATACATGAAGCCAGCATGAAACTAGTAAGAGAGAGACAACCAATCATGGACCACCAGACACACTTGAACTCCCAACCACGCTTGACCACCCTCATTTTACTAGATATAAGGCTCGTAGTATTAGGAATTAGTTAGTATTATCAGTACACCTGATGACGGAAGCAGATATTAGCTACCGAAACGTTGTGAGAAAATTTGTGTTTTTAAATAAAGATAATGGAAGTCCAAAAATCAGTTTTATTTAATGAGGAGTCGCTATACTCGTAAAAAAATCTGTACATGCTGAAGAAATCAACTTAAACACTAATTTAGAAGCAGTTGCTATAAAAACTCAATACCCGCAAAAACTATCAATATGTTGTATATATATTCCGCCTAACGAAAATCCAGATATAAATAGCTTGAAACAACTAATCCAGCAACTCCCTAAACCCAGAATCATCCTGGGAGACTTCAACGCCCATAGTTATAACTGGGGATCTTCCTATGAAAACAACCGAGGAAAAACAATTAGTGACACAATGGACGAATTCATACTATTGAATGACGGGAGCACAACACACTTCTGCACAAGAACGGGAAGCGAATCAACTATTGATCTCACTTTCATAGAACCGGAAATTGCAACGAACTTTACATGGGAAAATAACAAACATTGGTATAACGCCGGTCACTACCCAATTTTAATCAAACACATTGACAAAATCACGCAAACAGCAAATATCTACCCGTCAAACAAATGGAAATTAAATAAAGCAGACTTGACATCCTTTTCAACGAAAATGAAAGAAATGGATACAACCTGGACATACAGCGAATGCGAATCACCACTGAAAATTCTTTATGAACACATTATATCAACCGCAGAAGAAACTATCGGTTATGTAAAAACAAAAAATAACAGAAATTTAATACCATGGTGGAACGATGACTGCCAAAAAGCCATAAAAGATAGCAAAAAAGCCCTTTACATGTATAAGTCGAATAAAAACACCGAAAACTTAATAAATTTTAAAAGAACTAGGGCAATAGCGCGGCGAACAATAAAATCAAGTAAACAATATCTACTTTGATTTTTGTACCACAGGTTTGCTCGATGTGTTGTCTATATTGCGTATTTTTTGTTAGTTTAGTTTGTGTCCGTTATAGTTGGATATTTTTATATAAATTAACATTGCGTTTTGTTAAGTTACTTACCTGCATATTAAGTTACTTGTGTCGTTTGTTGGGCTGATACAGACATCAGGTTTTGTGATTTTCGTTGATTTTTTCTGTTGTGTGTTTAACAGTGAGTAGATTTTCTATTTATTGAATAATTTGTGTTCAAGATAGATAGACATTTTTATATAAATCAATATTTATTTTTTTAAATTATTTGTGTCGTTTACTGATACCAATATCAGTTGTTCTATTTATTTTAATTTTTGTTATATTAATATAACTGTGTATGCCTTAATGAGGTATTTTGTAAATTAATATCCCTTTTTTATTATGTTTCCAGGGTATTGATAATATTATTAATAATTTTCGTTCTTCATATATCTGCACGCATTAGTCAGCCGTTTATAAATTTGGTATCCATTTTGTATCTGAAGTTTTTGAGTATTGTTAATATTTTTAATAGCGTCTTGTGTCACATATTTTCAATATTTTTTTCTTAATTCAATTGCATTCTAATCCCCTATTTTCAAAATAAATATTCAATATGGGTAGAAGAAAACCTGTGGATAAACAGAGTTTAATAGAATTATTTAAGAAACTAATAGAAGAAAAGGTAGTACAAGTTTCAGAACTGAAAAAAAATTCATATGGTCCTGAAAAGTCGGTTTATGCTGATATTTGCCGTAACTTTAAATGGAAAAACACATTAAAGAACAGACGGTATATGAATATGTTCTGGAAGCGAAATGCTTCATTAATTGAAGTTTCAGATACTAACTTAGAGGAAACGAATGAACCAGCAACCAATACTCGTAGAAAACCGGTTGATAAAATAAAACTCATTGAGTTATTTCAAAAACTAATAAAAGATAATCTGGTGCAAATATCAGAAATAAATAAAAATTCATATGGTCCTAAAAATTCTGTATACGCAATTATTTGTCAGAGTTTTAAATGGATAAATACGTTAAACAATAGGCGGTACATGAATATGTTCTGGAAGAGGAACATTTCCATAATAGATAACAACAACATGGCAATAACAGATATTCCTACTACAACAGACATAGTTCCAACCCCATCCACATCGACAAATAATTTTGCTTTAGAAAAATACGATAACGACGTTATTAAAGATCTGAATTATTATGTTCATATATCGGCACATGCTTTATATGTAATAGGTATTTATGCAGAAAGTAAAGGTCCAATTAAGGAACTCACTTATGAAGAATACCAAGTTTTAAATAGTCATACAAATACAACAGCAATGTGGGTATCAAACTTCTTAATGGACATTGCACTTTACGCAGTAACTAAACCTTTTTCTCAAAAAGTTACATTGCTTTCATCTTATGAAACTGACCTTATTTTCAGCCAAACAATCTCTGATTTTACAGCACCACTAATTCAAAACACTGTCTTTATGCCAGTATTAATACGTGGCCATTGGTATCTAGCAGTTGCGTATTGCGAAAAACATTTATTTTATTTTTACGATCCAATGGGCAGTACAGCTGGCAAAACAAAAAAATATTTTGTAAACTTTATTAAATATTTCTCGTATGATCCACAGACTTGGAAGTATAAATGTGATTCCTTCCATCCTTTACAAACTGATACATTCAATTGTGGCATTTATGTATTACAATTTGCAGAGAAATTAATTAAAGATGAATCCTTAACAACTTGCATAACACCTGAACTATACAAAATATATCTTTAAAAAACTCTTTTAGCAACTTCAGATGATATGAAAAATATCTGTCCGTATTGCGGTCGCCTTACCAAAAGCGTTGACTCAAATTTATGTAATATTTGCGCAAAGTCATACCATATTTCCTGCATTACGGAAACTAATTCCAGCTCAGAGTCTTATTGTTGTACTTTATGTGAGTTATACACATCAAAAAAATAGCATCAGTTTTATAAATGTAATTTTCAATGGTTTCGTACCAGTGGCGTAGCTATCGGAGGGCAAAGTGGTGCAGTGCGTATAATAAATATACAAATAATATAAATACCTAGAAGCACTTCAATGATTTTTTATTTCGTACACATAAGTTAACATTTTACTTTCAAACGAAATATATTTAAACTTATATTCATTAATAAACTTCTCACACTACTGTTTTTCGAGACAATTCGGGACAAATGCTGCAAATTCGGAACCAAAAAACGAGAAGTAAAAAATCGAGAGAGAGAGACTGAAAATTCGGGACTGTCCCTAGAAATTCGAGACGTATGGTTACCTTAATTGTGGGTAATATTTTATTAAAAACTCAATTTATCTTTCTATTGACTATAATAATAATAATAATAATAATAATAATAATAATATTTTTATTGCCCAACGGTAATACCATTTACAGGACAAAATTACATAAAACATATAAATTAACATAATGAACTGAAATAACAATAATAATGTAAGATTCACTTTTCGACTGGGCGCTACTGGTTTAGAAGCGCTGGCTTAAGGCAAAAACACTTGACAATCCTGAACACAATAATAACAACAACCGCCGACCCTTCGATGGTTAGGGTAGGGCTAGTTAGTTGCTGTGTGCTAGCAGTCAAATACGGATGTGGGTGAAACTGTGAATAGTGTCAACAAACAAAAGACGAGATGCTTGCAGTAATTATAGGTGAGTGGTAGAACTCGCTGTCATTCTAATTATTATACAGGTATAGTGTGGTGTGGATCACCACATGCTTGATTGATAGGTTATACACTGATTGTGTATTTGATATGCATGGTATATGTGAAGTATACATTTGTATTATTAGTTTGTGGCCGCAAGCATATGTGGTAGTTTCCTAATTATCCGAAGAGTTGTCTGGGACAACTCTGGGTCCATGGAGCTATATGCTTCGAGGTGTGATAAACACCACCTGAGAGGCTGAGATCCACGAGAACGTCTGGGACGTAAAGGATAAACCTGGGGTTTATCATGATAGGTCTGGGACCTACACACATGTGATCGTAAGCTAAACTCTCATAATGGGTCTGGGACCCATTGACCTCTGGGAGGTCGAGTTCTGGGAACTCACATGTCTGGGACATGCATACTGAGAGGCTGAGATACACGAGAACGTCTGGGACGTAAAGGATAAACCTGGGGTTTATCATGATAGGTCTGGGACCTACACACATGTGATCGTAAGCTAAACTCTCATAATGGGTCTGGGACCCACTGACCTCTGGGAGGTCGAGTTCTGGGAACTCACATGTCTGGGACATGCGTATGTGGCTACGGTACCGCTAGTGGCTCAGAAATGACTATTCACAAGAGCCGTATTCCAGCAATTCGTCCATGCACTGGGTGTATACTTTTGCGGATAGGGGTACCGGAATCCACGAGGTGTTAGGCCGCATTTAATATGCGGGGCGCCTGCCCAAGTCTGGGACTTGGGAGCAACCTTATTCCTGCCCCCCCCCCCCCCTCCTGTCTATCTTATTAGATGATAATGCACGCCTGTGATAATTGTTGTAAATTAGAATGACAATGTGTATTTTATCCCACTTAGGGGAACGCGTCGTAGAGGGCCAGTTCGTCGCTGACAAAGTTGCGTCTGTGGGAAAAGACGACGATAACAGGTCAAAAAGGAAAGTGAATTGTATATATTAGAGTAATGCATGTATTATCGCGGATATATTCTAGTTAAATAATAAATGAACAAGATTAACAAAATTAGTAAAAACCATAGCTTTTATATGTAAAGATAAATGATTAGTACTGTTACAACAAATAAAGATTGGTGCATGTTTTAAAATATCAGTGCGTGGTATAGGTAGATGGAACACCTTTGAATGCCTGGACTCTAGTCGCGGAACGTGAAATGGCACACGGGAGAGGAGGAATGGGGCATCTACTTTGTTGTGCAGCAATCTACAAAGAAATCTTGCGATAGTTCTCTTCTTTCGGCTAAAGACGGTATGGAGTCACGTTGTAGCAGAGATGCCTGGTCTGAACCTCTTTCTGGATATACCCTTTTTACCTTCCGTCACCTTTAGGTAAGGAAGGTATTGTCTTTGGTCAAAAAATTCGGTGGTGAGTTTTTGATGAATAAGCACGTTTTAGGGTCCCTAGGATACGATTTTACTATTTTTACGATGATGTCTGTATGTGTGTGTGTGTGTATGTATGTGTGTGTGTGTGTGTGTGTGTGTCTGTGTGTGACAAAATTTTCTAATGCGATAACTCTAATACTACAATTCCAAAAATTATAATTCTTTCGTATTCCTCTTCATTACATCCATGTGAAGAGCTGATTAGATTTTGGTTATAATTGGTCAACCGGAAGTACCCTCATTTGAAGATTTTAACAGTTTTTCTTGAAAAAGCGATGTTAAATATCAATTTTTCACATTTAATGTTATTATAAATATTAAATAATTATATATTCTCTATACGATTTGAATGCATTTAATACTTCATATTAAATGGACATAGAGTTAAAAAATTATAAAGAAATTAAATATCATATATATTAGTCAGCTTTGCTATAACTCTGGAAACAGCTGCTACATTAAGAAAATTCTGATTGAAAGGTGTCAGTGTCAAGTGCAGTTGACAGTATGTTTATGTTATAATTTTATTGGAAATATAGGATCTTTTGTTAGAAACTTTCTGTATGGAATTTGTATAATATACATACAACTACCTTAAGGTAATGTACAAGAAATATAATCTTTTGCAAGGAACTTTCTGTATGACATTTATACAAAATACATAGAACTGACGGAAGGTAATGTGCTGGCCACATCAGATTTTTTTAAATGAAAGATATTTCAAAAACCTATGATGTACTTGATGCAGCGCTTGCTCAAGGTATGCATTGGAAGGATACCATATTAAGGAAGCATATTCAAGTTTGCTCATAACAAAGGCCATATACAGGGATTTTAAAACGCTTATATCTCTAAACATTTTCGATACTCTCATTAAAAAACCTAGGGTTCTGTTAGCTGAATTACAGACATTGTGTGTATGTTCAATAAATTGAAAATTATATGTAAATATGATGCCCAGATCTTTAATAGATGTGTTTCTCTTTAATGGAACATCACGCATGTTATATACAAAATGAATTTGATTCTTGCTGCGTGTGAAAGTTACAACACAGCATTTATCAATGTTTAAATTAAGTTTGTTATTAGCACAAACTCATATATAATTTAATATCATCAGCATATGCTAGAACATTACAATTAAGAGATAACAGGAGATCATTTATGAATAAAGCAAATAGAAGTGGTCCAAGATTAGAACCCTGTGGTACACCTGATTCTGCAATGAACTTGAATGAATTATAACCATTATAGGTTATCCAACATATGCGATTATCTAAATAAGATTTTAGAAGTCTGATAACGGAGGGGACTGCACCCAAATTGCTGATTTTATGTAGAAGCAAACTGTGATCGATGGAATCAAATGCACATGATAAGTCAGTGTAGATAGTATCTGCTTGACCACGTTCATCTAACACTTCAGATATATATTGCGAAAATGAGGCAAGATTTGTGGTAGTTGATCTACCTACCATGAAACCATGTTGATCCGAGGAAATAAGACCACGGGTATTGGCATAAATGAATTTGTACATTACCATTTCAAGAACTTTGGCAAAATTATTAAGAATCGAGATGGGACGAAGGACGATAATTTTTAATGGAAGACTTATCGCCCTTTTTGAAAACAGGCGTGATTCTTGTGTTTTTCCATCGCTCTGGAAATATGCATGTATTTATAGATAGGTTTATAATAATTGAAAGTGGTTTATTAAGAATTAACCTACAATCTCTAATTATGAAGCTTGGAATTTGATCGTCTCCAGCAGTAAATTTAATCGAAAAAGACGCCATGAAAGTAATAAGTTCATCTTCATTGACAGTATTAAGTTTAAAAGGTTGGTAATATTTACATTCTTCATTGAAATTATATGGTGAACTTTGAGAAAAGAAACCTGAAAAAAACGAGGCAAATGCGTTCACTACGAGGGTGGTTTGAAAAGTTCGTACCAAGTTTCAACCAGATCAGTCTATTTCTCTGTATTTGACGTTCGTTAAAAATTGAGAAAGTCGAGTAATTTTCAAAAAATGGAAGAGAAAGAATTTCGTGTGCTGATCAAACATTATTTTATGAAAGGCAATTCGGAACTGCCTCAACCAAATTGCTCTTAAAGGGCGACCTCTAATTTGATACCACACACGACACATTTCCGATCGCTTTTTCCAAAAAAAAAAACGATCGAGTTGCCGCAGGGCTCCGCCGATAGTGTTTTATAATAGCCTTTACGTACGTCCAGTCTGTCTGCGCATACTTTAAACCCAAAGTGCAAACAGTCTTATCAAATGTTTAAATCCTCTTCTGCTCACTCAATCTGCCGACGAACTTGCTCGCCGAAACTGCCTCAACCAAACTGCTCTTCAAGGGCGACCTCTAATTTGATACCACACACGACATATTTCCGACAGCTTTTTCCAAAAAAAAGAAACAAAAGACGATCGAGTTGCCGCAGGGCTCCGCCGATAGTGTTTTATAATAGCCTTTACGTACATCCAGTCTGTCTGCGCATACTTTAAACCCAAAGTGCAAACAGTCTTATCAAATGTTTAAATCCTCTTCTGCTCACTCAATCTGCCGACGAACTTGCTCGCCGAAACTGCCTCAACCAAACTGCTCTTCAAGGGCGACCTCTAATTTGATACCACACACGACATATTTCCGACAGCTTTCTCCAAAAAAAAGAAACAAAAGACGATCGAGTTGCCGCAGGGCTCCGCCGATAGTGTTTTATAATAGCCTTTACGTACGTCCAGTCTGTCTGCGCATACTTTAAACCCAAAGTGCAAACAGTCTTATCAAATGTTTAAATCCTCTTCTGCTCACTCAATCTGCCGACGAACTTGCTCGCCGAAACTGCCTCAACCAAACTGCTCTTCAAGGGCGACCTCTAATTTGATACCACAAACGACATATTTCCGACAGCTTTTTCCAAAAAAAAGAAACAAAAGACGATCGAGTTGCCGCAGGGCTCCGCCGATAGTGTTTTCTAATAGCCTTTACGTACATCCAGTCTGTCTGCGCATACTTTAAACCCAAAGTGCAAACAGTCTTATCAAATGTTTAAATCCTCTTCTGCTCACTCAATCTGCCGACGAACTTGCTCGCCGAAACTGCCTCAACCAAACTGCTCTTCAAGGGCGACCTCTAATTTGATACCACAAACGACATATTTCCGACAGCTTTTTCCAAAAAAAAGAAACAAAAGACGATCGAGTTGCCGCAGGGCTCCGCCGATAGTGTTTTATAATAGCCTTTACGTACGTCCAGTCTGTCTGCGCATACTTTAAACCCAAAGTGCAAACAGTCTTATCAAATGTTTAAATCCTCTTCTGCTCACTCAATCTGCCGACGAACTTGCTCGCCGAAACTGCCTCAACCAAACTGCTCTTCAAGGGCGACCTCTAATTTGATACCACACACGACATATTTCCGACAGCTTTCTCCAAAAAAAAGAAAAAAGTTGCCAGCCGTTAAGAAAACTATTCATTTGATACCATACACGACATATGTCTGACAATATTTAGCAAAAAACAAAAGACGATCGAGTTGTCATATTTTCGACATTTCTGCATGACAACTTTTGAGATAACATTTCATTTGATACCAAACACAACATATTTCTGACAATTTAATGAAAAAAACAAAAGACAATCAAATTGTCATATTTTTGACATTTCTGCATGACAATTGTTGAGAAAACATTTTATTTGATACCAAACACGACATATTTCTGACTTCATGAAAAAACGATCGAAATGTCATATTTTTGACAGCTCTTGAGAAAAAATTTCATTTGATACCAAATACAACATATTTATGACAACTTATTGCAAAAAACAAAAGACGATCGAGTTGTTATATTTTTGATAATTCTGCATAACAGCTCTTGAGAAAACATTTCATTTGATACCAAACACGACATATTTATGACAGTTTTTTGCAAAAAACAAAAGACGATGATTTGTCGTATTTTTAATATATCTGTATAGCAGGTCTTGAGAGAACATTTCATAGTATGTATATAGGATAGAAACAATTAAATGAAATGGGACAAACGTTGGGCAAATCTAGTTTTCCGACTATAATTGTTGGTATACCATTCATGTATTTGATCTTTATATTTTCTTCACCTTGGGATATACGATTATTTAACTCAGATACCTTTACCTTAAAATACTTTAATTACATCAGCAGCTGCAGAAAGTTTTACCTTAATAGGACGTGGGCGTGATGTAGAATCAAATCGACCAAGACGTATGGGTTTTTCAGATTGAGAGTTAACACCTAGTTCAAACTATAGATTTTGAACTTGTTTAGAATTAAAAATAGAACGCTGTTGTGATTCAAAATTACTGTTCTCAGGTAAACCATAAATCATATGCTCTTCAGTTTTTACCTCTCGCTAAGAGAGGTTATTGTATTCATGCTAAAAATCGCATATCCAGATTTTAGTGAATAAGCACGTTTTAAGGTCCCTAGAATCCGATTATAACATTTTTACGATGATATCCGTATGTGCATGTGTGTGTGTGTGTGTGTGTGTGTGTGTGTGTGTGTGTGTGTGTGTGTGTGTGTGTGTGTGTGGATGTTGGATTCACCATAACCCAAATACTATAAGACTTAAGACATTTTTAACTACGGATTCCTCAATCTAACAATAATGGGAAGAGTCGAGTCAGTTTTCATAACAATTGGACAACCGGAAGTAGTAGTTATAAGAAAAAAAATCATCTAAATATTATTTATCGAAAATTTATTTAAATACTTATATTAAAGAACGTTAAATTTATTCGATAAATATAAATTCATTATTATATCTTCTATAAATTTACAGATAAAGAAATGCATGTAAAATAATTTGATGTAAAAATTCTCAGATCAAGGCAAGAAATTCAAATGTTTGTAATTCACATATAAATGTCACTGTCAAAAATATTTGTATGCCACTGTCAAAAATATTTGTACATCATTATGAAGATTATGAAAATAAAAAAAGTCAACAACGCAAAAGAATATACCTAAAAAAGAATATAAAAGAAATTTGCGAAAAAATAACGAATAAAAAGGAAAGTAGAAAAAAATTCAGGATATTGAATATAAAGAAAATGTATGTATTGTTCATAATTTATATTAAAATAATTATTTTGTAGTGAGACATGAATATATGTATTTGTGTTTAAAAATATTTTTCGTTTTATGCGTACAACCAGGTAAAATATCTGGTGAGAGGTTATGTGCTGGCCACATCAGATTTTTTCTTACATTTGCTACATGAATCATGAGGCATTATAAATAAAAATAAAAAAAAATCAAGAGACTAAATAGAGAAAACGAAAATTGCAACACCCAGTATGAGAATTTTATTCAAAACACCCAGTATATGAATAAATAACAAACGATTGTCACTTGTTTAATTAAATAAGCAAGTACAAACCTTAAAATTGTTAACGACTAACTTAAGTCAGTGAGAGAGAAAGATATATTAGAAAAATGTAAAATAAGGTTACACCCCTGAGTAACCAGATTCAAAAATTGGAACCACCACCAAAAAGAAAAAAAATTGAAGAACTCACAGATACCAAAAAGTAATTTTATTTATTAAGAAAAACCAAGAGAAATAGCAACTATTTGATAAGCAAAAAAAAAAAAACACGTTCTATACACTTCAACTCAATACCATATCAGGTGCACTGCACCACTTTGCCCTTCGATAGCTACGCCACTGGTACGAAACCATTGAAAATTACAAGTGTTTAAAAAAACTGATCCTATTTTTTGGTAAAATATCTGGCGAGAGGTTATGCGCAGGCCACATCAGATTTTTTTCTTACATTTGCTACATAAATCATTATGCATTATAAATGAAAAAAAAAATCAAGAGACTAAATAGAGAAAACGAAAATTGCAACACCCAGTATGAGAATTTTATTCAAAACACCCAGTATATGAATAAATAACAAACGATTGTCACTTGTTTAATTAAATAAGCAAGTACAAACCTTAAAATTGTGAACGACTAACTTAAGTCAGTGAGAGAGAAAGATATATTAGAAAAATGTAAAATAAGGTTACACCCCTGAGTAACCAGATTCAAAAATTGGAACCACCACCAAAAAGAAAAAAATTTGAAGAAGTCACAGGTAGCAAAAAGTAATTTTATTTATTAAGAAAAACCAAGAGAAATAGCAACTATTTGATAAGCAAAAAAAAAAACACGTTCTATACACTTCAACTCAATACCATATCAGGTGCACTGCACCACTTTGCCCTTCGATAGCTACGCCACTGGTACGAAACCATTGAAAATTACAGGCCACATCAGATTTTTTTCTTACATTTGCTACATAAATCATCAGGCATTATAAATGAAAAAAAATCAAGAGACTAAATAGAGAAAACGAAAATTGCAACACCCCGTATGAGAATTTTATTCAAAACACCCAGTATATGAATAAATAACAAACGATTGTCACTTGTTTAATTAAATAAGCAAGTACAAACCTTAAAATTGTGAACGACTAACTTAAGTCAGTGAGAGAGAAAGATATATTAGAAAAATGTAAAATAAGGTTACACCCCTGAGTAACCAGATTCAAAAATTGGAACCACCACCAAAAAGAAAAAAATTTGAAGAACTCACAGATAGCAAAAAGTAATTTTATTTATTAAGAAAAACCAAGAGAAATAGCAACTATTTGATAAGCGAAAAAAAAACACGTGCTATACACTTCAACTCAATACCATATCAGGTGCACTGCACCACTTTGCCCTTCGATAGCTACGCCACTGGTACGAAACCATTGAAAATTACAAGTGTTTAAAAAAACTGATCCTATTTTTTTGGTAAAATATCTGGCGAGAGGTTATGCGCAGGCCACATCAGATTTTTTTCTTACATTTGCTACATAAATCATCAGGCATTATAAATGAAAAAAAATCAAGAGACTAAATAGAGAAAACGAAAATTGCAACACCCCGTATGAGAATTTTATTCAAAACACCCAGTATATGAATAAATAACAAACGATTGTCACTTGTTTAATTAAATAAGCAAGTACAAACCTTAAAATTGTGAACGACTAACTTAAGTCAGTGAGAGAGAAAGATATATTAGAAAAATGTAAAATAAGGTTACACCCCTGAGTAACCAGATTCAAAAATTGGAACCACCACCAAAAAGAAAAAAAATTGAAGAACTCACAGATACCAAAAAGTAATTTTATTTATTAAGAAAAACCAAGAGAAATAGCAACTATTTGATAAGCAAAAAAAAAAAACACGTTCTATACACTTCAACTCAATACCATATCAGGTGCACTGCACCACTTTGCCCTTCGATAGCTACGCCACTGGTACGAAACCATTGAAAATTACAAGTGCTTAAAAAAACTGATCCTATTTTTTTGATTTGTATAACTCACATAAAGTGCAACAATAAGACTCAGAGTTGGCATTAGGTTCCGTAATGCAGGCAATGTGATATGGCTTTGCGCAAATATTACATACATTTGAGTCAACACTCCTGGTAAGGCGACCGCAATACGGACAGATATTTTTCATATTATCTGAAGTTGCTAAAAGAGTTTTTTTAAGATATATTTTGTATAGTTCAGGTGTTATGCAAGTTGTTAAGGATTCATCTTTAATCAATTTCTCTGCAAACTGTAATACATAAATGCCACAATTGAATGTATCAGTTTGTAAAGGATGGACGGAATCACATTCATACTTCCAAATCTGTGGATCATATGAGAAATATTTAATGAACTTTCCAAAATATTTTTTTGTTTTGCTAGCTGTACTGCCCATCGGATCGTAAAAATAAAATAAATGTTTTTCGCAATACGCAACTGCTAGATACCAATGGCTACGTATTAAAACGGGCATAAAGACAGTGTTTTGAATTGGTGCTGTACAATCAGAGATTGTTTGGCTGAAAATACGGTCAGTTTCATAAGATGACAACAATGTAACTTGTTGAGAAAAAGTTTTTGTGACTGCGTAAAGTGCAATGTCCATTAAAAAGTTCGATACCCACATGTCTGTTGTATTTGTATGACTATTTAAAACTTGGAATTCTTCATAAGTGAGTTCTTTAATTGGACCTTTACTTTCTGCATAAATACCTATTACATATAAAGCATGTGCCGATATATGAACATAATAATTCAGATCTTTAACAACGTCGTTATCGTATTTTTCTAAAACAAAATTATTTGTAGATGTGGATGGGGTTGGAACTATGTCTGTTGTAGTAGGAATATCTGTTATTGCTATGTTGTTATCTATTATGGAAATGTTCCTCTTCCAGAACATATTCATGTACCGCCTATTGTTTAACGAATTTTTCCAATTAAAGCTCTGACAAATAATTGCGTATACAGAATTTTTAGGACCATATGAATTTTTATTTATTTCTGATATTTGTACCAGATTATCTTTAATTAGTTTTTGAAATAACGCAATGAGTTTTGTTTTATCAACCGGTTTCCGCCTATTATGGCCCGTTTTGATTGCTGGTTCATTAATTTCCAATAAGTTGCTATCTATAGTTTCTATTAATGAAATATTTCGCTTATAAAACATATTCATATACCGTCTGTTATTTAATGTATTTTTCCACTTAAAGTTACGGCAAATATCAGCATATACAGATTTTTCAGGACCATATGAATTTTTTTCAAGTTCTGAAACTTGTACTATATTCTCTTGTAGAAGTTTCTTAAATAATTCGATTAAACTCGGTTTATCGACAGGTTTTCTTCTGCCCATATTGAAGAATATTTAGAAAATAGGGGATTAGAGCGCAGTTGAATCAAGAAAAATTAGAAAAAAATAAAATGGATGCCAAATATATAAATGGCTGACTAACGCATGCAGAGAAAATAAAATATATGTATAATACAAATATTATCAATACCCTGAGAACATATAATATAATAGAGATATTAATTTACGAAATACCTCATTTACTCAAACAAAGTTATATTAATATAACAAAAAAATATAAATGAAATAACAGATATTTGCATCAGTAAACGATACAAATAATTTTAAAAAATGTAATATTGATTTATATAAAAATATCCAACTATCATGAACACAAATTAATCAAAAATATATTACTTACTGTTGAAGCACACAACTGAAAAAATCAACGGAAATCGAACAATTGATGTCTGTATCAGTCCAGCAAACGGCACAAGTAACTTAATATGCAGGTAAGTAACTTAACAAAATGTTAATTTATATAAAAATATCCAACTATAACGAAAAAAAACTAATCTAACAAAAAATCCCCAATATAGACAATACACAGTGGCGGCGCTAAGGGGGGGCCAGGATGGGCACGTGCCCACCCTAAAAAGACTTGTGCTGTGCCCACCCGTTACCAACATACAAATAATAATTTTGGTATATAAAATATTTGTGAATAAAATATTATTTTTAATTCTGAACATTATATGTATTTATACTTTTGTTCTAAAATTAATAGGGCAAAAATTACAGCTCTATGAAAATTTTCTCCACAGTATTTCCTGTAATTCATAAAAAAATAAACAGTCGGTATATGTAATTATTTGACTATGCATACCTGTGTCTTTGTTTTGTTTCATGTATGTATATGAAAAAATACTATATAGGTATCTTTATTATTAAAATAAATGGATGCCCACCAGCCGCGAATACAAGGGACACGGGGTAATGGGGGTAACTACCCTCTTCCCCCCATAAGCCATGAATTTATTTAAAAAAAAATCTGATGTACCAGCACATTACCTTCCGTCAGTTCTATGTATTTTGTACAAATTTCATACGGAAAGTACCTTGCTAAATTAAATATTCTATTTCTTGTACATTACCTTCCGGCAGTTGCATGTATTTTATGCAAATTTCATACAGAAAATTATTATTTTGTGACGTTTTCTATATACAGTGTAATATATCTGCAGAAATAAAAGATTTATTATTATCATTATTATTATTATTATAATTATAATTATTATTATTTCTTGTACATTACCTTAAAGCAGTTGTATGTATTTTATACAAATTCCATACAGAAAGCAAAAGATCCTATATTTCCAGTCAAATTATAAGACAAACACACTATATGTCAATTTCACTTGACACTGACATCTTTCAATCAGAATTTTCTTAGTATAGTAGCTGTTTCCATAGCTATGGCTACTTTATGAAATTTAATTTCTTTATAATTTTTTAACTCTATATCCATTTAATATTAAGTATAAAATGCAGTCAAATCGTATAGAGAATATAATATTCTTTAATATTTATAATAACATCAAATGTGAGAAAATTATATTTAACATAGTTTTTTCAAGAAAAACTGTTAAAATCTTCAAATGATGGTACTTCCAGTTGACCAATTGTAACCAAAATCTAATCAGCTCTTCATATGGATGTAACGAAGTAGTATACGAAAAAATTATAATTTTTGTACCTATAGTATTAGAGTTATCGCAGACGAAAATTTTGTTACACACACATACACACACACATCCACACACACACACACACACACACACACACACACACACACACACACACACACACGCGCGCGCACGCACGCACGCACGCACGCACGCACGCACGCACGCACAGATGTACAGACATCATCGAAAAAATAGTAAATTCGTATTCTAGGAACCCTAAAACGTGCTTATTGATTAAAAATCTGATGTGGCCAGCACATTACCTTCCGTACAAATTTCATACAGAAAGTTCCTTGCTAAAGATTATATTTCTTGTACTTTACCTTCCGGCAGTTTCATGTATTTTATGCAAATTCCATATAGAAAATTTATAGCAAAAGATCCTATATTTCCAGTAAAATTATACGACACACTATGTCAATTTCACTTGACACTGACATCTTTCGATTAAAATTTTCTTAATATAGTAGCTGTTTTCATAGCTATGGCTACTTTATGAAATTTAATTTCTTTATAATTTTTTAACTCTATATCCATTTAATATTAAGTATAAAATGTAGTCAAATCGTATAGAGAATAAAATATTCTTTAATATTTATAATAACATTTAACGTGAAAAAATTATATTTAACATAGTTTTTTCAAGAAAAACTGTTAAAATCTTCAAATGAAGGTACTTCCGGTTGTCCAATTCTAACCAAAATCTAATCAGCTCTTCACATGGATGTAACGAAAAGAAATACGAAAGAATTATAATTTTTAGAATTGTAGTATGGAAGTTATCGCAGACGAAAATTTTGTTACACACACACACACACACACACAGACACACATACATACACACACACGCACACACACACATACAGACATCATCGTAAAAATAGTAAAATCGTATTGTAGGGACCCTAAAACGTGCTTATTCATCAAAAACTCATCACCGAATTTTTTGACCAAAGACAATACCTTCCTTACCTAAAGGTGACGGAAGGTAAAAACTCATCATCGAATTTTTTGACCGAAGACAATACCTTCCTTACCTAAAGGTGACGGAAGTTAACAAAATCAAACAACCGCAAATATTATAATTTAAGATAAAGAATAAAATAAATACTTATTTTATTTTACTCAGTTAATATGTATATGTTTATGAAATAATGTTGATTACAAAATATGGATGTCAGTTAAAATATAATTATTATAATAGTAGAAGTACACAGGTGATATTCAGTTTTCACAGTATATCAGGTTTACATCCCTTGATAAAATGTAACTTTCAAATATAAGGTAATTTGACCTTTAATGAAAAAAAAATTGCTTGCGGCGCCTTTTTTTCGGTTACATCTACATGACCTATTACGACCCCCCCCTGATATCCACTCGTTTTTTATTGTGCCTTGTGCCCACCCTACATTTACATCCTGTCGCCGCCACTGACAACACATCGAAAAATCAAAGTAGATATTGGGAATTTTAATTTTTAACATTTTAAACAAAATCTAATAGTGTTTTAAAAGTAAATTTTAAATCTTACAAAAAATTAAAAGAAAATATATAATGGGATCTTGAGTTTTGTATTTACAACTTTCCTCTAAAATTAATAGGTCGTAAAATAAAAAATAAATTGTATTTTTTATATGACAGATTTCCAAGCAGATCCTCTATGAACAAAACAATAAAATTAATCTCGTCATCAAAATGGCTACTGTTGCTTGTGCTTAGTAAACATACCGATTGATGTTAAATGCCATAATTTGTTATTTTTTGTTTTATGAATATATTTTCATTCAGTGATTATTTTTTACAGTCGAGAAGAATAATGTCTGGTCGCAAAACATGCTAACACACAGGAAGAACTGTGTGCTTATAAAAGTCTAGATATCAATTTTATAATTGGAGTTAGGTTACAAAAACCAAATGATAATATTTGGACCAACGTTTTGGTTTTGTTATGGAAAAGGTATATAAAATGTAACATTTTGAGAATTATATTTATAATGATTGTATTGTAGACGCAACATTTTCAGAGATTAATCGAAGGGTAGTATACAGCAAATGAAAAAGGCTTAGATATACACACTGCATTTGTATTTTGTATAAAATACTAGGAAACAAAACCAGTTTTTAATTAAATAAGATTATACAGTTCTCAAAGGAACTAATGCATAACAAATAGTTATTTAATCCATTACATTACTTACATTAAATTTATTAATATTTTGTAAGTTGTATTCGGTACCCCAAGGAACAACCCTAGCATGTTAACGTATTCGACTAACCCGTATGGCACTTGCAAATAAACCCTTAATTTGACTGACTTACGTTAAATTTATTAATATTTTTTTGTAAGTTGTATTCGGTACTGTCTAATAAATATTTCATTAAATACTCAATGTAGCAACCCCAAGGAACAACCCTAGCATGTTAACGTATTCGACTAACCCGTATGGCACTTGCAAATAAACCCTTAATTTGACCGACTTACGTTAAATTTATTAATATTTTTTTGTAAGTTGTATTCGGTACTGTCTAATAAATATTTCATTAAATACTCAATGTAGCAACCCCAAGGAACAACCCTAGCATGTTAACGTATTCGACTAACCCGTATGGCACTTGCAAATAAACCCTTAATTTGACCGACTTACGTTAAATTTATTAATATTTTTTTGTAAGTTGTATTCGGTACTGTCTAATAAATATTTCATTAAATACTCAATGTAGCAACCCCAAGGAACAACCCTAGCATGTTAACGTATTCGACTAACCCGTATGGCACTTGCAAATAAACCCTTAATTTGACCGACTTACGTTAAATTTATTAATATTTTTTTGTAAGTTGTATTCGGTACTGTCTAATAAATATTTCATTAAATACTCAATGTAGCAACCCCAAGGAACAACCCTAGCATGTTAACGTATTCGACTAACCCGTATGGCACTTGCAAATAAACCCTTAATTTGACCGACTTACGTTAAATTTATTAATATTTTTTTGTAAGTTGTATTCGGTACTGTCTAATAAATATATCATTAAATACTCAATGTAGCAACCCCAAGGAACAACCCTAGCATGTTAACGTATTCGACTAACCCGTATGGCACTTGCAAATAAACCCTTAATTTGACCGACTTACGTTAAATTTATTAATATTTTTTTGTAAGTTGTATTCGGTACTGTCTAATAAATATTTCATTAAATACTCAATGTAGCAACCCCAAGGAACAACCCTAGCATGTTAACGTATTCGACTAACCCGTATGGCACTTGCAAATAAACCCTTAATTTGACCGACTTACGTTAAATTTATTAATATTTTTTTGTAAGTTGTATTCGGTACTGTCTAATAAATATTTCATTAAATACTCAATGTAGCAACCCCAAGGAACAACCCTAGCATGTTAACGTATTCGACTAACCCGTATGGCACTTGCAAATAAACCCTTAATTTGACCGACTTACGTTAAATTTATTAATATTTTTTTGTAAGTTGTATTCGGTACTGTCTAATAAATATTTCATTAAATACTCAATGTAGCAACCCCAAGGAACAACCCTAGCATGTTAACGTATTCGACTAACCCGTATGGCACTTGCAAATAAACCCTTAATTTGACCGACTTACGTTAAATTTATTAATATTTTTTTGTAAGTTGTATTCGGTACTGTCTAATAAATATTTCATTAAATACTCAATGTAGCAACCCCAAGGAACAACCCTAGCATGTTAACGTATTCGACTAACCCGTATGGCACTTGCAAATAAACCCTTAATTTGACCGACTTACGTTAAATTTATTAATATTTTTTTGTAAGTTGTATTCGGTACTGTCTAATAAATATTTCATTAAATACTCAATGTAGCAACCCCAAGGAACAACCCTAGCATGTTAACGTATTCGGCTAACCCGTAGGGCACTTGCAAATGAACCCTTAATTTGACCGACTTACAATAAATATATTAATATTTTTTTGTAAGTTGTATTCGGTACTGTCTAATAAATATTTCATTAAATACTCAATGTAGCAACCCCAAGGAACAACCCTAGCATGTTAACGTATTCGACTAACCCGTATGGCACTTGCAAATAAACCCTTAATTTGACCGACTTACGTTAAATTTATTAATATTTTTTTGTAAGTTGTATTCGGTACTGTCTAATAAATATTTCATTAAATACTCAATGTAGCAACCCCAAGGAACAACCCTAGCATGTTAACGTATTCGACTAACCCGTATGGCACTTGCAAATAAACCCTTAATTTGACCGACTTACGTTAAATTTATTAATATTTTTTTGTAAGTTGTATTCGGTACTGTCTAATAAATATTTCATTAAATACTCAATGTAGCAACCCCAAGGAACAACCCTAGCATGTTAACGTATTCGACTAACCCGTATGGCACTTGCAAATAAACCCTTAATTTGACCGACTTACGTTAAATTTATTAATATTTTTTTGTAAGTTGTATTCGGTACTGTCTAATAAATATTTCATTAAATACTCAATGTAGCAACCCCAAGGAACTACCCTAGCATGTTAACGTATTCGACTAACCCGTATGGCACTTGCAAATAAACCCTTAATTTGACCGACTTACGTTAAATTTATTAATATTTTTTTGTAAGTTGTATTCGGTACTGTCTAATAAATATTTCATTAAATACTCAATGTAGCAACCCCAAGGAACAACCCTAGCATGTTAACGTATTCGACTAACCCGTATGGCACTTGCAAATAAACCCTTAATTTGACCGACTTACGTTAAATTTATTAATATTTTTTTGTAAGTTGTATTCGGTACTGTCTAATAAATATTTCATTAAATACTCAATGTAGCAACCCCAAGGAACAACCCTAGCATGTTAACGTATTCGACTAACCCGTATGGCACTTGCAAATAAACCCTTAATTTGACCGACTTACGTTAAATTTATTAATATTTTTTTGTAAGTTGTATTCGGTACTGTCTAATAAATATTTCATTAAATACTCAATGTAGTAACCCCAAGGAACAACCCTAGCATGTTAACGTATTCGACTAACCCGTATGGCACTTGCAAATAAACCCTTAATTTGACCGACTTACGTTAAATTTATTAATATTTTTTTGTAAGTTGTATTCGGTACTGTCTAATAAATATTTCATTAAATACTCAATGTAGCAACCCCAAGGAACAACCCTAGCATGTTAACGTATTCGACTAACCCGTATGGCACTTGCAAATAAACCCTTAATTTGACCGACTTACGTTAAATTTATTAATATTTTTTTGTAAGTTGTATTCGGTACTGTCTAATAAATATTTCATTAAATACTCAATGTAGCAACCCCAAGGAACAACCCTAGCATGTTAACGTATTCGACTAACCCGTATGGCACTTGCAAATAAACCCTTAATTTGACCGACTTACGTTAAATTTATTAATATTTTTTTGTAAGTATACTACGGGTCAGCCGGATACGGCAAAGGGCTAGAATTGTTCCTTGGGCTTCCTACATTGCATACTTAAAGAATTATTCATTAGACAATTAAGTATACAACTTACAAAAAATTATTAAATTATTTCATGTGACACGATCAAATTTAGGGTTGATTTACAAGTATACTACGGGTCAGCCGGATACGGCAAAGTGCTAGGATTGTTCCTTGGGGTTCCTACATTGCATATTTAAAGAATTATTCATTAGACAATTAAGTATACAACTTACAAAAAATTATTAAATTATTTTATGTGACACGATCAAATTTAGGGTTGATTCACAAGTATACTACGGGTCAGCCGGATACGGCAAAGTGCTAGGATTGTTCCTTAAGGTTCCTATATTGCATATTTAAAGAATTATTTATTAGACAATTAAGTATACAACTTACAAAAAATTATTAAATTATTTCATGTGACACGATCAAAATTAGGGTTGATTTACAAGTATACTACGGGTCAGCCGGATACGGCAAAGTGCTAGGATTGTTCGTTGGGGTTCCTAAATTGCATATTTAAAGAATTATTCATTAGACAATTAAGTATACAACTTACAAAAAATTATTAAATTATTTCATGTGACACGATCAAATTTAGGGTTGATTTACAAGTATACTACCGGTCAGCCGGATACGGCAAAGTACTAGGATTGTTCCTTGGGGTTCCTATATTGCATATTTAAAGAATTACGCATTAGACAATTAAGTATACAACTTACAAAAAATTATTAAATTATTTTATGTGACACGATCAAATTTAGGGTTGATTCACAAGTATACTACGGGTCAGCCGGATACGGCAAAGTGCTAGGATTGTTCCTTAAGGTTCCTATATTGCATATTTAAAGAATTATTTATTAGACAATTAAGTATACAACTTACAAAAAATTATTAAATTATTTTATGTGACACGATCAAAATTAGGGTTGATTTACAAGTATACTACGGGTCAGCCGGATACGGCAAAGTGCTAGGATTGTTCGTTGGGGTTCCTAAATTGCATATTTAAAGAATTATTCATTAGGCAATTAAGTATACAACTTACAAAAAATTATTAAATTATTTCATGTGTCACGATCAAATTTAGGGTTGATTTACAAGTATACTACGGGTCAGACGGATACGGCAAAGTGCTAGGATTGTTCCTCGGGGTTCCTATATTGCATATTTAAAGAATTATGCATTAGACAATTAAGTATACAACTTACAAAAAATTATTAAATTATTTTATGTGACACGATCAAATTTAGGGTTGATTTACAAGTATACTACGGGTCAGCCGGATACGGCAAAGTGCTAGGATTGTTCCTTGGGGTTCCTAAATTGCATATTTAAAGAATTATTCATTAGACAATTAAGTATACAACTTACAAAAAATTATTAAATTATTTCATGTGTCACGATCAAATTTAGGGTTGATTTACAAGTATACTACGGGTCAGCCGGAAACGGCAAAGTGCTAGGATTGTTCCTTAAGGTTCCTATATTGCATATTTAAAGAATTATTCATTAGACAATTAAGTATACAACTTACAAAACATTATTAAATTATTTTATGTGACACGATCAAAATTAGGGTTGATTTACAAGTATACTACGGGTCAGCCGGATACGGCAAAGTGCTAGGATTGTTCCTTGGGGTTCCTATATTGCATATTTAAAGAATTATGCATTAGACAATTAAGTATACAACTTACAAAATATTATTAAATTATTTTATGTGACACGCTCAAGTTTAAGGTTGATTTACAAGTATACTACGGGTCAGCCGGATACGGCAAAATGCTAGGATTGTTCCTTGGGCTTCCTACATTGCATACTTAAAGAATTATTCATTAGACAATTAAGTATACAACTTACAAAATATTATTAAATTATTTTGTGTGACACGCTCAAGTTTAAGGTTGATTTACAAGTATACTACGGGTCAGCCGGATACGGCAAAGTGCTAGGATTGTTCCTTAAGGTTCCTATATTGCATATTTAAAGAATTATTTATTAGACAATTAAGTATACAACTTACAAAAAATTATTAAATTATTTTATGTGACACGATCAAAATTAGGGTTGATTTACAAGCATACTACGGGTCAGCTGGATACGGCAAAGTGCTAGGATTGTTCCTTGGGGTTCCTAAATTGCATATTTAAAGAATTATTCATTGGACAATTAAGTATACAACTTACAAAAAATTATTAATTTATTTTATGTGACACGCTCAAGTTTAAGGTTGATTTACAAGTATACTACGGGTCAGCCGGATACGGCAAAGTGCTAGGATTGTTCCTTGGGGTTCCTAAATTGCATATTTAAAGAATTATTCATTAGACAATTAAGTATACAACTTACAAAAAATTATTAAATTATTTCATGTGTCACGATCAAATTTAGGGTTGATTTACAAGTATACTACGGGTCAGCCGGAAACGGCAAAGTGCTAGGATTGTTCCTTAAGGTTCCTATATTGCATATTTAAAGAATTATTCATTAGACAATTAAGTATACAACTTACAAAAAATTATTAAATTATTTTATATGACACGATCAAAATTAGGGTTGATTTACAAGTATACTACGGGTCAGCCGGATACGGCAAAGTGCTAGGATTGTTCCTTGGGGTTCCTATATTGCATATTTAAAGAATTATGCATTAGACAATTAAGTATACAACTTACAAAATATTATTAAATTATTTTATGTGACACGCTCAAGTTTAAGGTTGATTTACAAGTATACTACGGGTCAGCCGGATACGGCAAAATGCTAGGATTGTTCCTTGGGCTTCCTACATTGCATACTTAAAGAATTATTCATTAGACAATTAAGTATACAACTTACAAAATATTATTAAATTATTTTGTGTGACACGCTCAAGTTTAAGGTTGATTTACAAGTATACTACGGGTCAGCCGGATACGGCAAAGTGCTAGGATTGTTCCTTAAGGTTCCTATATTGCATATTTAAAGAATTATTTATTAGACAATTAAGTATACAACTTACAAAAAATTATTAAATTATTTTATGTGACACGATCAAAATTAGGGTTGATTTACAAGCATACTACGGGTCAGCTGGATACGGCAAAGTGCTAGGATTGTTCCTTGGGGTTCCTAAATTGCATATTTAAAGAATTATTCATTAGACAATTAAGTATACAACTTACAAAAAATTATTAATTTATTTTATGTGACACGCTCAAGTTTAAGGTTGATTTACAAGTATACTACGGGTCAGCCGGATACGGCAAAGTGCTAGGATTGTTCCTTGGGGTTCCTACATTGCATATTTAAAGAATTATTCATTAGACAATTAAGTATACAACTTACAAAAAATTATTAAATTATTTCATGTGACACGATCAAATTTAGGGTTGATTTACAAGTATACTACGGGTCAGCCGGATACGGCAAAGTGCTAGGATTGTTCCTTGGGGTTCCTATATTGCATATTTATAGAATTATGCATTAGACAATTAAGTATACAACTTACAAAAAATTATTAAATTATTTTATGTGACACGATCAAATTTAGGGTTTATTTACAAGTATACTACGGGTCAGCCGGATACGGCAAAGTGCTAGGATTGTTCCTTAAGGTTCCTATATTGCATATTTAAAGAATTATTCATTAGACAATTAAGTATACAACTTACAAAAAATTATTAAATTATTTTATGTGACACGATCAAATTTAGGGTTGATTTACAAGTATACTACGGGTCAGCCGGATACGGCAAAGGGCTAGAATTGTTCCTTGGGCTTCCTACATTGCATACTTAAAGAATTATTCGGTAGACAATTAAGTATACAACTTACAAAATATTATTAAATTATTTTGTGTGACACGCTCAAGTTTAAGGTTGATTTACGAGTATACTACTGGTCAGCCGGATACGGCAAAGTGCTAGGATTGTTCCTTGGGGTTCCTACATTGCATATTTAAAGAATTATTCATTAGACAATTAAGTATACAACTTACAAAAAATTATTAAATTATTTCATGTGACACGATCAAATTTAGGGTTGGTTTACAAGTATACTACGGGTCAGCCGGATACGGCAAAGTGCTAGGATTGTTCCTTGGGGTTCCTGCATTGCATATTTAAAGAATGATTCATTAGACAATTAAGTATACAACTTACAAAAAATTATTAAATTATTTCATGTGACACGATCAAATTTAGGGTTGATTTACAAGTATACTACGGGTCAGCCGGATACGGCAAAGTGCTAGGATTGTTCCTTGGGGTTCCTACATTGCATATTTAAAGAATTATTCATTAGACAATTAAGTATACAACTTACAAAAAATTATTAAATTATTTTGTGACACGATCAAATTTAGGATTGATTTACAAGTATACTACGGATCAGCCGGATACGGCAAAGTGCTAGGATTGTTCCTTGGGGTTCCTATATTGCATATTTAGAGAATTATTCATTAGACAATTAAGTATACAACTTACAAAAAATTATTAAATTATTTCATGTGACACGATCAAATTTAGGGTTGATTTACAAGTATACTACCGGTCAGCCGGATACGGCAAAGTGCTAGGATTGTTCCTTGGGGTTCCTATATTGCATATTTAAAGAATTATGCATTAGACAATTAAGTATACAACTTACAAAAAATTATTAAATTATTTTATGTGACACGATCAAAATTAGGGTTGATTTACAAGTATACTACGGGTCAGCCGGATACGGCAAAGTGCTAGGATTGTTCCTTGGGGTTCCTAAATTGCATATTTAAAGAATTATTCATTAGACAATTAAGTATACAACTTACAAAAAATTATTAAATTATTTCATGTGTCACGATCAAATTTAGGGTTGATTTACAAGTATACTACGGGTCAGCCGGAAACGGCAAACTGCTAGGATTGTTCCTTGGGGTTCCTATATTGCATATTTAAAGAATTATTCATTAGACAATTAAGTATACAACTTACAAAAAATTATTAAATTATTTTATGTGACACGATCAAAATTAGGGTTGATTTACAAGTATACTACGAGTCAGCCGGATACGGCAAAGTGCTAGGATTGTTCCTTGGGGTTCCTATATTGCATATTTAAAGAATTATGCATTAGACAATTAAGTATACAACTTACAAAATATTATTAAATTATTTTATGTGACACGCTCAAGTTTAAGGTTGATTTACAAGTATACTACGGGTCAGCCGGATACGGCAAAATGCTAGGATTGTTCCTTGGGCTTCCTACATTGCATACTTAAAGAATTATTCATTAGACAATTAAGTATACAACTTACAAAATATTATTAAATTATTTTGTGTGACACGCTCAAGTTTAAGGTTGATTTACAAGTATACTACGGGTCAGCCGGATACGGCAAAGTGCTAGGATTGTTCCTTAAGGTTCCTATATTGCATATTTAAAGAATTATTTATTAGACAATTTAGTATACAACTTACAAAAAATTATTAATTTATTTTATGTGACACGATCAAAATTAGGGTTGATTTACAAGCATACTACGGGTCAGCTGGATACGGCAAAGTGCTAGGATTGTTCCTTGGGGTTCCTAAATTGCATATTTAAAGAATTATTCATTAGACAATTAAGTATACAACTTACAAAAAATTATTAATTTATTTTATGTGACACGCTCAAGTTTAAGGTTGATTTACAAGTATACTACGGGTCAGCCGGATACGGCAAAGTACTAGGATTGTTCCTTGGGGTTCCTACATTGCATATTTAAAGAATTATTCATTAGACAATTAAGTATACAACTTACAAAAAATTATTAAATTATTTCATGTGACACGATCAAATTTAGGGTTGATTTACAAGTATACTACCGGTCAGCCGGATACGGCAAAGTGCTAGGATTGTTCCTTGGGGTTCCTATATTGCATATTTAAAGAATTATGCATTAGACAATTAAGTATACAACTTACAAAAAATTATTAAATTATTTTATGTGACACGATCAAAATTAGGGTTGATTTACAAGTATACTACGGGTCAGCCGGATACGGCAAAGTGCTAGGATTGTTCCTTGGGGTTCCTATATTGCATATTTAAAGAATTATGCATTAGACAATTAAGTATACAACTTACAAAAAATTATTAAATTATTTTATGTGACACGATCTAATTTAGGGTTGATTCACAAGTATACTACGGGTCAGCCGGATACGGCAAAGTGCTAGGATTGTTCCTTAAGGTTCCTATATTGCATATTTAAAGAATTATTTATTAGACAATTAAGTATACAACTTACAAAAAATTATTAAATTATTTTATGTGACACGATCAAAATTAGGGTTGATTTACAAGTATACTACGGGTCAGCCGGATACGGCAAAGTGCTAGGATTGTTCGTTGGGGTTCCTAAATTGCATATTTAAAGAATTATTCATTAGACAATTAAGTATACAACTTACAAAAAATTATTAAATTATTTCATGTGTCACGATCAAATTTAGGGTTGATTTACAAGTATACTACGGGTCAGACGGATACGGCAAAGTGCTAGGATTGTTCCTTGGGGTTCCTATATTGCATATTTAAAGAATTATGCATTAGAAATTAAGTATACAACTTACAAAAAATTATTAAATTATTTTATGTGACACGATCAAATTTAGGGTTGATTCACAAGTATACTACGGGTCAGCCGGATACGGCAAAGTGCTAGGATTGTTCCTTAAGGTTCCTATATTGCATATTTAAAGAATTATTTATTAGACAATTAAGTATACAACTTACAAAAAATTATTAAATTATTTTATGTGACACGATCAAAATTAGGGTTGATTTACAAGTATACTACGGGTCAGCCGGATACGGCAAAGTGCTAGGATTGTTCGTTGGGGTTCCTAAATTGCATATTTAAAGAATTATTCATTAGACAATTAAGTATACAACTTACAAAAAATTATTAATTTATTTCATGTGTCACGATCAAATTTAGGGTTGATTTACAAGTATACTACGGGTCAGACGGATACGGCAAAGTGCTAGGATTGTTCCTTGGGGTTCCTATATTGCATATTTAAAGAATTATGCATTAGACAATTAAGTATACAACTTACAAAAAATTATTAAATTATTTTATGTGACACGATCAAATTTAGGGTTGATTCACAAGTATACTACGGGTCAGCCGGATACGGCAAAGTGCTAGGATTGTTCCTTAAGGTTCCTTTATTGCATATTTAAAGAATTATTTATTAGACAATTAAGTATACAACTTACAAAAAATTATTAAATTATTTTATGTGACACGATCAAAATTAGGGTTGATTTACAAGTATACTACGGGTCAGCCGGATACGGCAAAGTGCTAGGATTGTTCCTTGGGGTTCCTAAATTGCATATTTAAAGAATTATTCATTAGACAATTAAGTATACAACTTACAAAAAATTATTAAATTATTTCATGTGTCACGATCAAATTTAGGGTTGATTTACAAGTATACTACGGGTCAGCCGGAAACGGCAAAGTGCTAGGATTGTTCCTTAAGGTTCCTATATTGAATATTTAAAGAATTATTCATTAGACAATTAAGTATACAACTTACAAAAAATTATTAAATTATTTTATGTGACACGATCAAAATTAGGGTTGATTTACAAGTATACTACGGGTCAGCCGGATACGGCAAAGTGCTAGGATTGTTCCTTGGGGTTCCTATATTGCATATTTAAAGAATTATGCATTAGACAATTAAGTATACAACTTACAAAAAATTATTAAATTATTTTATGACACGCTCAAGTTTAAGGTTGATTTACAAGTATACTACGGGTCAGCCGGATACGGCAAAGTGCTAGGATTGTTCCTTGGGGTTCCTATATTGCATATTTAAAGAATTATGCATTAGACAATTAAGTATACAACTTACCAAAAATTATTAAATTATTTTATGACACGCTCAAGTTTAAGGTTGATTTACAAGTATACTACGGGTCAGCCGGATACGGCAAAGTGCTAGGATTGTTCCTTGGGGTTCCTAAATTGCATATTTAAAGAATTATTCATTTGACAATTAAGTATACAACTTACAAAAAATTATTAAATTATTTTGTGACACGATCAAATTTAGGATTGATTTACAAGTATACTACTGGTCAGCCGGATACGGCAAAGTGCTAGGATTGTTCCTTGGGGTTCCTATATTGCATATTTAAAGAATTATGCATTAGACAATTAAGTATACAACTTACAAAAAATTATTAAATTATTTCATGTGACACGATCAAATTTAAGGTTGATTTACAAGTATACTACGGGTCAGCCGGATACGGCAAAGTGCTAGGATTGTTCCTTGGGGTTCCTATATTGCATATTTAAAGAATTATGCATTAGACAATTAAGTATACAACTTACCAAAAATTATTAAATTATTTTATGACACGCTCAAGTTTAAGGTTGATTTACAAGTATACTACGGGTCAGCCGGATACGGCAAAGTGCTAGGATTGTTCCTTGGGGTTCCTAAATTGCATATTTAAAGAATTATTCATTTGACAATTAAGTATACAACTTACAAAAAATTATTAAATTATTTTGTGACACGATCAAATTTAGGATTGATTTACAAGTATACTACTGGTCAGCCGGATACGGCAAAGTGCTAGGATTGTTCCTTGGGGTTCCTATATTGCATATTTAAAGAATTATTCATTAGACAATTAAGTATACAACTTACAAAAAATTATTAAATTATTTCATGTGACACGATCAAATTTAGGGTTGATTTACAAGTATACTACGGGTCAGCCGGATACGGCAAAGTGCTAGGATTGTTCCTTGGGGTTCCTATATTGCATATTTAAAGAATTATTCATTAGACAATTAAGTATAAACTTACAAAAAATTATTAAATTATTTCATGTGACATGATCAAATTTAGGGTTGATTTACAAGTATACTACGGGTCAGCCGGATACGGCAAGGTGCTAGGATTGTTCCTTGGGGTTCCTACGTTGCATATTTAAAGAATTATTCATTAGACAACTAAGTATACATCTTACAAAAAATTATTAAATTATTTTGTGACACGATCAATTTTAGGATTGATTTACAAGTATACTACGGGTCAGCCGTATACGGCAAAGTGCTAGGATTGTTCCTTGGGCTTCCTACATTGCATACTTAAAGAATTATTCATTAGACAATTAAGTATACAACTTACAAAAAATTATTAAATTATTTTATGTGACACGCTCAAGTTTAAGGTTGATTTACAAGTATACTACGGGTCAGCCGGATACGGCAAAGTGCTAGGATTGTTCCTTGGGGTTCCTACATTGCATATTTAAAGAATTATTTATTAGACAATTAAGTATACAACTTACAAAAAATTATAAAATTATTTTATGTGATACGATCAAATTTAGGGTTGATTTACAAGTATACTACGGGTCAGCCGGATACGGCAAAGTGCTAGGATTGTTCCTTGGGGTTCCTACATTGCATATTTAAAGAATTATTTATTAGACAATTAAGTATACAACTTACAAAAAATTATTAAATTATTTTATGTGACACGCTCAAGTTTAAGGTTGATTTACAAGTATACTACGGGTCAGCCGGATACAGCAAAGTGCTAGGATTGTTCCTTGGGGTTCCTACATTGCATATTTAAAGAATTATTCATTAGACAATTAAGTATACAACTTACAAAAAATTATTAAATTATTTTATGTGACACGCTCAAGTTTAAGGTTGATTTACAAGTATACTACGGGTCAGCCGGATACGTCAAAGCCCTAGGATTGTTCCTTGGGGTTCCTACATTGCATATTTAAAGAATTATTCATTAGACAATAAAGTATACAACTTACAAAATATTATTAAATTATTTCATGTGACACGATCAAATTTAGGGTTGATTTACAAGTATACTACGGGTCAGCCGGATACGGCAAAGTGCTAGGATTGTTCCTTGGGGTTCCTACATTGCATATTTAAAGAATTATTCGTTAGACAATTAAGTATACAACTTACAAAATATTATTAAATTATTTTATGTGACACGCTCAAGTTTAAGGTTGATTTACAAGTATACTACGGGTCAGCCGGATACGGCAAAGTGCTAGGATTGTTCCTTGGGCTTCCTACATTGCATATTTAAAGAATTATTCATTAGACAATTAAGTATACAACTTACAAAAAATTATTAAACTATTTTATGTGACACGATCAAGTTTAAGGTTGATTTACAAGTATACTACGGGTCAGCCGGATACGGCAAAGTGCTAGAATTGTTCCTTGGGGTTCCTACATTGCATATTTAAAGAATTATTTATTAGACAATTAAGTATACAACTTACAAAAAATTATTAAATTATTTTATGTGATACGATCAAATTTAGGGTTGATTTACAAGTATACTACGGGTCAGCCGGATACGGCAAAGTGCTAGGATTGTTCCTTGGGGTTCCTACATTGCATATTTAAAGAATTATTCGTTAGACAATTAAGTATACAACTTACAAAATATTATTAAATTATTTTATGTGACACGCTCAAGTTTAAGGTTGATTTACAAGTATACTACGGGTCAGCCGGATACGGCAAAGTGCTAGGATTGTTCCTTGGGCTTCCTACATTGCATACTTAAAGAATTATTCATTAGACAATTAAGTATACAACTTACAAAATATTATTAAATTATTTTGTGTGACACGCTCAAGTTTAAGGTTGATTTACAAGTATACTACGGGTCAGTTGGATACGGCAAAGTGCTAGGATTGTTCCTTAAGGTTCCTATATTGCATATTTAAAGAATTATTTATTAGACAATTAAGTATACAACTTACAAAAAATTATTAAATTATTTTATGTGACACGATCAAAATTAGGGTTGATTTACAAGTATACTACGGGTCAGCCGGATACGGCAAAGTGCTAGGATTGTTCCTTGGGGTTCCTAAATTGCATATTTAAAGAATTATTCATTAGACAATTAATTATACAACTTACAAAAAATTATTAATTTATTTTATGTGACACGCTCAAGTTTAAGGTTGATTTACAAGTATACTACGGGTCAGCCGGATACGGCAAAGTGCTAGGATTGTTCCTTGGGGTTCCTACATTGCATATTTAAAGAATTATTCATTAGACAATTAAGTATACAACTTACAAAAAATTATTAAATTATTTCATGTGACACGATCAAATTTAGGGTTGATTTACAAGTATACTACGGGTTAGCCGGATACGGCAAAGTGCTAGGATTGTTCCTTGGGGTTCCTATATTGCATATTTATAGAATTATGCATTAGACAATTAAGTATACAACTTACAAAAAATTATTAAATTATTTTATGTGACACGATCAAATTTAGGGTTGATTTACAAGTATACTACGGGTCAGCCGGATACGGCAAAGTGCTAGGATTGTTCCTTAAGGTTCCTATATTGCATATTTAAAGAATTATTCATTAGACAATTAAGTATACAACTTACAAAAAATTATTAAATTATTTTATGTGACACGATCAAATTTAGGGTTGATTTACAAGTATACTACGGGTCAGCCGGATACGGCAAAGGGCTAGAATTGTTCCTTGGGCTTCCTACATTGCATACTTAAAGAATTATTCAGTAGACAATTAAGTATACAACTTACAAAATATTATTAAATTATTTTGTGTGACACGCTCAAGTTTAAGGTTGATTTACAAGTATCCTACGGGTCAGCCGGATACGGCAAAGTGCTAGGATTGTTCCTTGGGGGTCCTACATTGCATATTTAAAGAATTATTCATTAGACAATTAAGTATACAACTTACAAAAAATTATTAAATTATTTCATGTGACACGATCAAATTTAGGGTTGATTTACAAGTATACTACCGGTCAGCCGGATACGGCAAAGTGCTAGGATTGTTCCTTGGGGTTCCTATATTGCATATTTAAAGAATTATGCATTAGACAATTAAGTATACAACTTGCAAAAAATTATTAAATTATTTTATGTGACACGATCAAATTTAGGGTTGATTCACAAGTATACTACGGGTCAGCCGGATACGGCAAAGTGCTAGGATTGTTCCTTAAGGTTCCTATATTGCATATTTAAAGAATTATTTATTAGACAATTAAGTATACAACTTACAAAAAATTATTAAATTATTTTATGTGACACGATCAAAATTAGGGTTGATTTACAAGTATACTACGGGTCAGCCGGATACGGCAAAGTGCTAGGATTGTTCCTTGGGGTTCCTAAATTGCATATTTAAAGAATTATTCATTAGACAATTAAGTATACAACTTACAAAAAATTATTAAATTATTTCATGTGTCACGATCAAATTTAGGGTTGATTTACAAGTATACTACGGGTCAGCCGGATACGGCAAAGTGCTAGGATTGTTCCTTGGGGTTCCTATATTGCATATTTAAAGAATTATGCATTAGACAATTAAGTATACAACTTACAAAAAATTATTAAATTATTTTATGTGACACGATCAAATTTAGGGTTGATTCACAAGTATACTACGGGTCAGCCGGAAACGGCAAAGTGCTAGGATTGTTTCTTAAGGTTCCGATATTGCATATTTAAAGAATTATTTATTAGACAATTAAGTATACAACTTACAAAAAATTATTAAATTGTTTTATGTGACACGATCAAAATTAGGGTTGATATACAAGTATACTACGGGTCAGCCGGATACGGCAAAGTGCTAGGATTGTTCCTTGGGGTTCCTAAATTGCATATTTAAAGAATTATTCATTAGACAATTAAGTATACAACTTACAAAAAATTATTAAATTATTTCATGTGACACGATCAAATTTAAGGTTGATTTACAAGTATACTACGGGTCAGCCGGATACGGCAAAGTGCTAGGATTGTTCCTTGGGGTTCCTATATTGCATATTTAAAGAATTATGCATTAGACAATTAAGTATACAACTTACCAAAAATTATTAAATTATTTTATGACACGCTCAAGTTTAAGGTTGATTTACAAGTATACTACGGGTCAGCCGGATACGGCAAAGTGCTAGGATTGTTCCTTGGGGTTCCTAAATTGCATATTTAAAGAATTATTCATTTGACAATTAAGTATACAACTTACAAAAAATTATTAAATTATTTTGTGACACGATCAAATTTAGGATTGATTTACAAGTATACTACTGGTCAGCCGGATACGGCAAAGTGCTAGGATTGTTCCTTGGGGTTCCTATATTGCATATTTAAAGAATTATTCATTAGACAATTAAGTATACAACTTACAAAAAATTATTAAATTATTTCATGTGACACGATCAAATTTAGGGTTGATTTACAAGTATACTACGGGTCAGCCGGATACGGCAAAGTGCTAGGATTGTTCCTTGGGGTTCCTATATTGCATATTTAAAGAATTATTCATTAGACAATTAAGTATACAACTTACAAAAAATTATTAAATTATTTCATGTGACACGATCAAATTTAGGGTTGATTTACAAGTATACTACGGGTCAGCCGGATACGGCAAGGTGCTATAATTGTTCCTTGGGGTTCCTACGTTGCATATTTAAAGAATGATTCATTAGACAACTAAGTATACATCTTACAAAAAATTATTAAATTATTTTGTGACACGATCAAATTTAGGATTGATTTACAAGTATACTACGGGTCAGCCGTATACGGCAAAGTGCTAGGATTGTTCCTTGGGCTTCCTACATTGCATACTTAAAGAATTATTCATTAGACAATTAAGTATACAACTTACAAAAAATTATTAAATTATTTTATGTGACACGCTCAAGTTTAAGGTTGATTTACAAGTATACTACGGGTCAGCCGGATACGGCAAAGTGCTAGGATTGTTCCTTGGGGTTCCTACATTGCATATTTAAAGAATTATTTATTAGACAATTAAGTATACAACTTACAAAAAATTATAAAATTATTTTATGTGATACGATCAAATTTAGGGTTGATTTACAAGTATACTACGGGTCAGCCGGATACGGCAAAGTGCTAGGATTGTTCCTTGGGGTTCCTACATTGCATATTTAAAGAATTATTTATTAGACAATTAAGTATACAACTTACAAAAAATTATTAAATTATTTTATGTGACACGCTCAAGTTTAAGGTTGATTTACAAGTATACTACGGGTCAGCCGGATACAGCAAAGTGCTAGGATTGTTCCTTGGGGTTCCTACATTGCATATTTAAAGAATTATTTATTAGACAATTAAGTATACAACTTACAAAAAATTATTAAATTATTTTATGTGACACGCTCAAGTTTAAGGTTGATTTACAAGTATACTACGGGTCAGCCGGATACGTCAAAGCCCTAGGATTGTTCCTTGGGGTTCCTACATTGCATATTTAAAGAATTATTCATTAGACAATAAAGTATACAACTTACAAAATATTATTAAATTATTTCATGTGACACGATCAAATTTAGGGTTGATTTACAAGTATACTACGGGTCAGCCGGATACGGCAAAGTGCTAGGATTGTTCCTTGGGGTTCCTACATTGCATATTTAAAGAATTATTTATTAGACAATTAAGTATACAACTTACAAAAAATTATTAAATTATTTTATGTGTCACGCTCAAGTTTAAGGTTGATTTACAAGTATACTACGGGTCAGCCGGATACGGCAAAGTGCTAGGATTGTTCCTTGGGGTTCCTACATTGCATATTTAAAGAATTATTTATTAGACAATTAAGTATACAACTTACAAAAAATTTATAAATTATTTTATGTGATACGATCAAATTTAGGGTTGATTTACAAGTATACTACGGGTCAGCCGGATACGGAAAAGTGCTAGGATTGTTCCTTGGGGTTCCTACATTGCATATTTAAAGAATTATTCATTAGACAATTAAGTATACAACTTACAAAAAATTATTAAATTATTTTATGTGACACGATCAAATTTAGGGTTGATGTACAAGTATACTACGGGTCAGCCGGATACGGCAAAGTGCTAGGATTGTTCCTTGGGGTTCCTACATTGCATATTTAAAGAATTATTCATTAGACAATTAAGTATACAACTTACAAAAAATTATTAAACTATTTTATGTGACACGATCAAGTTTAAGGTTGATTTACAAGTATACTACGGGTCAGCCGGATACGGCAAAGTGCTAGAATTGTTCCTTGGGGTTCCTACATTGCATATTTAAAGAATTATTTATTAGACAATTAAGTATACAACTTACAAAAAATTATTAAATTATTTTATGTGACACGATCAAATTTAGGGTTGATGTACAAGTATACTACGGGTCAGCCGGATACGGCAAAGTGCTAGGATTGTTCCTTGGGGTTCCTACATTGCATATTTAAAGAATTATTCATTAGACAATTAAGTATACAACTTACAAAAAATTATT
Source organism: Harpalus rubripes (assembly GCA_963082715.1). Taxonomy (NCBI): domain Eukaryota; kingdom Metazoa; phylum Arthropoda; class Insecta; order Coleoptera; family Carabidae; genus Harpalus; species Harpalus rubripes. The sequence goes on from OY720465.1 coordinate 36,593,353, forward strand.
AAACTATTTTATGTGACACGATCAAGTTTAAGGTTGATTTACAAGTATACTACGGGTCAGCCGGATACGGCAAAGTGCTAGAATTGTTCCTTGGGGTTCCTACATTGCATATTTAAAGAATTATTTATTAGACAATTAAGTATACAACTTACAAAAAATTATTAAATTATTTTATGTGATACGATCAAATTTAGGGTTGATTTACAAGTATACTACGGGTCAGCCGGATACGGCAAAGGGCTAGAATTGTTCCTTGGGCTTCCTACATTGCATACTTAAAGAATTATTCAGTAGACAATTAAGTATACAACTTACAAAATATTATTAAATTATTTTGTGTGACACGCTCAAGTTTAAGGTTGATTTACAAGTATACTACGGGTCAGCCGGATACGGCAAAGTGCTAGGATTGTTCCTTGGGGTTCCTACATTGCATATTTAAAGAATTATTCATTAGACAATTAAGTATACAACTTACAAAAAATTATTAATTTATTTCATGTGACACGATCAAATTTAGGGTTGGTTTACAAGTATACTACGGGTCAGCCGGATACGGCAAAGTGCTAGGATTGTTCCTTGGGGTTCCTATATTGCATATTTATAGAATTATGCATTAGACAATTAAGTATACAACTTACAAAAAATTATTAAATTATTTTATGTGACACGATCAAAATTAGGGTTGATTTACAAGTATACTACGGGTAAGCCGGATACGGCAAAGTGCTAGGATTGTTCCTTGGGGTTCCTATATTGCATATTTAAAGAATTATTCATTAGACAATTAAGTATACAACTTACAAAAAATTATTAATTTATTTTATGTGACACGATTAAATTTAGGGTTGATTTACAAGTATACTACGGGTCAGCCGGATACGGCAAAGTGCTAGGATTGTTCCTTGGGGTTCCTATATTGCATATTTAAAGAATTATTCATTAGACAATTAAGTATACAACTTACAAAAAATTATTAAATTATTTCATGTGACACGATCAAATTTAGGGTTGATTTACAAGTATACTACGGGTCAGCCGGATACGGCAAAGTGCTAGGATTGTTCCTTGGGGTTCCTATATTGCATATTTAAAGAATTATTCATTAGACAATTAAGTATACAACTTACAAAAAATTATTAAATTATTTCATGTGACACGATCAAATTTAGGGTTGATTTACAAGTATACTACGGGTCAGCCGGATACGGCAAAGTGCTAGGATTGTTCCTTGGGGTTCCTAAATTGCATATTTAAAGAATTATTCATTTGACAATTAAGTATACAACTTACAAAAAATTATTAAATTATTTTGTGACACGATCAAATTTAGGATTGATTTACAAGTATACTACTGGTCAGCCAGATACGGCAAAGTGCTAGGATTGTTCCTTGGGGTTCCTATATTGCATATTTAAAGAATTATTCATTAGACAATTAAGTATACAACTTACAAAAAATTATTAAATTATTTCATGTGACACGATCAAATTTAGGGTTGATTTACAAGTATACTACGGGTCAGCCGGATACGGCAAAGTGCTAGGATTGTTCCTTGGGGTTCCTATATTGCATATTTAAAGAATTATTCATTAGACAATTAAGTATACAACTTACAAAAAATTATTAAATTATTTCATGTGACACGATCAAATTTAGGGTTGATTTACAAGTATACTACGGGTCAGCCGGATACGGCAAAGTGCTAGGATTGTTCCTTGGGGTTCCTATATTGCATATTTAAAGAATTATTCATTAGACAATTAAGTATACAACTTACAAAATATTATTAAATTATTTTGTGTGACACGCTCAAGTTTAAGGTTGATTTACAAGTATACTACGGGTCAGCCGGATACGGCAAAGTGCTAGAATTGTTCCTTGGGGTTCCTACATTGCATATTTAAAGAATTATTTATTAGACAATTAAGTATACAACTTACAAAAAATTATTAAATTATTTTATGTGATACGATCAAATTTAGGGTTGATTTACAAGTATACTACGGGTCAGCCGGATACGGCAAAGGGCTAGAATTGTTCCTTGGGCTTCCTACATTGCATACTTAAAGAATTATTCAGTAGACAATTAAGTATACAACTTACAAAATATTATTAAATTATTTTGTGTGACACGCTCAAGTTTAAGGTTGATTTACAAGTATACTACGGGTCAGCCGGATACGGCAAAGTGCTAGGATTGTTCCTTGGGGTTCCTACATTGCATATTTAAAGAATTATTCATTAGACAATTAAGTATACAACTTACAAAAAATTATTAATTTATTTCATGTGACACGATCAAATTTAGGGTTGGTTTACAAGTATACTACGGGTCAGCCGGATACGGCAAAGTGCTAGGATTGTTCCTTGGGGTTCCTATATTGCATATTTATAGAATTATGCATTAGACAATTAAGTATACAACTTACAAAAAATTATTAAATTATTTTATGTGACACGATCAAAATTAGGGTTGATTTACAAGTATACTACGGGTAAGCCGGATACGGCAAAGTGCTAGGATTGTTCCTTGGGGTTCCTATATTGCATATTTAAAGAATTATTCATTAGACAATTAAGTATACAACTTACAAAAAATTATTAATTTATTTTATGTGACACGATTAAATTTAGGGTTGATTTACAAGTATACTACGGGTCAGCCGGATACGGCAAAGTGCTAGGATTGTTCCTTGGGGTTCCTATATTGCATATTTAAAGAATTATTCATTAGACAATTAAGTATACAACTTACAAAAAATTATTAAATTATTTCATGTGACACGATCAAATTTAGGGTTGATTTACAAGTATACTACGGGTCAGCCGGATACGGCAAAGTGCTAGGATTGTTCCTTGGGGTTCCTATATTGCATATTTAAAGAATTATTCATTAGACAATTAAGTATACAACTTACAAAAAATTATTAAATTATTTCATGTGACACGATCAAATTTAGGGTTGATTTACAAGTATACTACGGGTCAGCCGGATACGGCAAAGTGCTAGGATTGTTCCTTGGGGTTCTTAAATTGCATATTTAAAGAATTATTCATTTGACAATTAAGTATACAACTTACAAAAAATTATTAAATTATTTTGTGACACGATCAAATTTAGGATTGATTTACAAGTATACTACTGGTCAGCCAGATACGGCAAAGTGCTAGGATTGTTCCTTGGGGTTCCTATATTGCATATTTAAAGAATTATTCATTAGACAATTAAGTATACAACTTACAAAAAATTATTAAATTATTTCATGTGACACGATCAAATTTAGGGTTGATTTACAAGTATACTACGGGTCAGCCGGATACGGCAAAGTGCTAGGATTGTTCCTTGGGGTTCCTATATTGCATATTTAAAGAATTATTCATTAGACAATTAAGTATACAACTTACAAAAAATTATTAAATTATTTCATGTGACACGATCAAATTTAGGGTTGATTTACAAGTATACTACGGGTCAGCCGGATACGGCAAAGTGCTAGGATTGTTCCTTGGGGTTCCTATATTGCATATTTAAAGAATTATTCATTAGACAATTAAGTATACAACTTACAAAAAATTATTAAATTATTTCATGTGACACAATCAAATTTAGGGTTGATTTACAAGTATACTACGGGTCAGCCGGATACGGCAAAGTGCTAGGATTGTTCCTTGGGGTTCCTATATTGCATATTTAAAGAATTATTCATTAGACAATTAAGTATACAACTTACAAAAAATTATTAAATTATTTCATGTGACACGATCAAATTTAGGGTTGATTTACAAGTATACTACGGGTCAGCCGGATACGGCAAAGTGCTAGGATTGTTCCTTGGGGTTCTTATATTGCATATTTAAAGAATTATTCATTAGACAATTAAGTATACAACTTACAAAAAATTATTAAATTATTTCATGTGACACGATCAAATTTAGGGTTGAATTACAAGTATACTACGGGTCAGCCGGATACGGCAAGGTGCTAGGATTGTTCTTTGGGGTTCCTACGTTGCATATTTAAAGAATTATTCATTAGACAACTAAGTATACATCTTACAAAAAATTATTAAATTATTTTGTGACACGATCAAATTTAGGATTGATTTACAAGTATACTATGGGTCAGCCGTATACGGCAAAGTGCTAGGATTGTTCCTTGGGCTTCCTACATTGCATACTTAAAGAATTATTCATTAGACAATTAAGTATACAACTTACAAAAAATTATTAAATTATTTTATGTGACACGCTCAAGTTTAAGGTTGATTTACAAGTATACTACGGTTCAGCCGGATACGGCAAAGTGCTAGGATTGTTCCTTGGGGTTCCTACATTGCATATTTAAAGAATTATTTATTAGACAATTAAGTATACAACTTACAAAAAATTATAAAATTATTTTATGTGATACGATCAAATTTAGGGTTGATTTACAAGTATACTACGGGTCAGCCGGATACGGCAAAGTGCTAGGATTGTTCCTTGGGGTTCCTACATTGCATATTTAAAGAATTATTTATTAGACAATTAAGTATACAACTTACAAAAAATTATTAAATTATTTTATGTGACACGCTCAAGTTTAAGGTTGATTTACAAGTATACTACGGGTCAGCCGGATACAGCAAAGTGCTAGGATTGTTCCTTGGGGTTCCTACATTGCATATTTAAAGAATTATTCATTAGACAATTAAGTATACAACTTACAAAAAATTATTAAATTATTTTATGTGACACGCTCAAGTTTAAGGTTGATTTACAAGTATACTACGGGTCAGCCGGATACGTCAAAGCCCTAGGATTGTTCCTTGGGGTTCCTACATTGCATATTTAAAGAATTATTCATTAGACAATAAAGTATACAACTTACAAAATATTATTAAATTATTTCATGTGACACGATCAAATTTAGGGTTGATTTACAAGTATACTACGGGTCAGCCGGATACGGCAAAGTGCTAAGATTGTTCCTTGGGGTTCCTACATTGCATATTTAAAGAATTATTTATTAGACAATTAAGTATACAACTTACAAAAAATTATTAAATTATTTTATGTGTCACGCTCAAGTTTAAGGTTGATTTACAAGTATACTACGGGTCAGCCGGATACGGCAAAGTGCTAGGATTGTTCCTTGGGGTTCCTACATTGCATATTTAAAGAATTATTTATTAGACAATTAAGTATACAACTTACAAAAAATTTATAAATTATTTTATGTGATACGATCAAATTTAGGGTTGATTTACAAGTATACTACGGGTCAGCCGGATACGGAAAAGTGCTAGGATTGTTCCTTGGGCTTCCTACATTGCATATTTAAAGAATTATTCATTAGACAATTAAGTATACAACTTACAAAAAATTATTAAATTATTTTATGTGACACGATCAAATTTAGGGTTGATGTACAAGTATACTACGGGTCAGCCGGATACGGCAAAGTGCTAGGATTGTTCCTTGGGGTTCCTACATTGCATATTTAAAGAATTATTCATTAGACAATTAAGTATACAACTTACAAAAAATTATTAAACTATTTTATGTGACACGATCAAGTTTAAGGTTGATTTACAAGTATACTACGGGTCAGCCGGATACGGCAAAGTGCTAGAATTGTTCCTTGGGGTTCCTACATTGCATATTTAAAGAATTATTTATTAGACAATTAAGTATACAACTTACAAAAAATTCTTAAATTATTTTATGTGATACGATCAAATTTAGGGTTGATTTACAAGTATACTACGGGTCAGCCGGATACGGCAAAGGGCTAGAATTGTTCCTTGGGCTTCCTACATTGCATACTTAAAGAAATATTCAGTAGACAATTAAGTATACAACTTACAAAATATTATTAAATTATTTTGTGTGACACGCTCAAGTTTAAGGTTGATTTACAAGTATACTACGGGTCAGCCGGATACGGCAAAGTGCTAGGATTGTTCCTTGGGGTTCCTACATTGCATATTTAAAGAATTATTCATTAGACAATTAAGTATACAACTTACAAAAAATTATTAATTTATTTCATGTGACACGATCAAATTTAGGGTTGGTTTACAAGTATACTACGGGTCAGCCGGATACGGCAAAGTGCTAGGATTGTTCCTTGGGGTTCCTATATTGCATATTTATAGAATTATGCATTAGACAATTAAGTATACAACTTACAAAAAATTATTAAATTATTTTATGTGACACGATCAAAATTAGGGTTGATTTACAAGTATACTACGGGTAAGCCGGATACGGCAAAGTGCTAGGATTGTTCCTTGGGGTTCCTATATTGCATATTTAAAGAATTATTCATTAGACAATTAAGTATACAACTTACAAAAAATTATTAAATTATTTTATGTGACACGATCAAATTTAGGGTTGATTTACAAGTATACTACGGGTCAGCCGGATACGGCAAAGTGCTAGAATTGTTCCTTGGGCTTCCTACATTGCATACTTAAAGAATTATTCATTAGACAATTAAGTATACAACTTACAAAATATTATTAAATTATTTTGTGTGACACGCTCAAGTTTAAGGTTGATTTACAAGTATACTACGGGTCAGCCGGATACGGCAAAGTGCTAGGATTGTTCCTTGGGGTTCCTACATTGCATATTTAAAGAATTATTCATTAGACAATTAAGTATACAACTTACAAAAAATTATTAAATTATTTCATGTGACACGATCAAATTTAGGGTTGATTTACAAGTATACTACGGGTCAGCCGGATACGGCAAAGTGCTAGGATTGTTCCTTGGTGTTCCTACATTGCATATTTAAAGAATTATTCATTAGACAATTAAGTATACAACTTACAAAAAATTATTAAATTATTTTGTGACACGATCAAATTTAGGATTGATTTACAAGTATACTACGGATCAGCCGGATACGGCAAAGTGCTAGGATTGTTCCTTGGGGTTCCTACATTGCATATTTAAAGAATTATTTATTAGACAATTAAGTATACAACTTACAAAAAATTATTAAATTATTTTATGTGACACGATCAAATTTAGGGTTGATTCACAAGTATACTACGGGTCAGCCGGAAACGGCAAAGTGCTAGGATTGTTCCTTAAGGTTCCGATATTGCATATTTAAAGAATTATTTATTAGACAATTAAGTATACAACTTACAAAAAATTATTAAATTATTTTATGTGACACGATCAAAATTAGGGTTGATATACAAGTATACTACGGGTCAGCCGGATACGGCAAAGTGCTAGGATTGTTCCTTAGGGTTCCTAAATTGCATATTTAAAGAATTATTCATTAGACAATTAAGTATACAACTTACAAAAAATTATTAAATTATTTTATGTGACACGATCAAAATTAGGGTTGATTTACAAGTATACTACGGGTAAGCCGGATACGGCAAAGTGCTAGGATTGTTCCTTGGGGTTCCTATATTGCATATTTAAAGAATTATTCATTAGACAATTAAGTATACAACTTACAAAAAATTATTAAATTATTTTATGTGACACGATCAAATTTAGGGTTGATTTACAAGTATACTACGGGTCAGCCGGATACGGCAAAGTGCTAGAATTGTTCCTTGGGCTTCCTACATTGCATACTTAAAGAATTATTCATTAGACAATTAAGTATACAACTTACAAAATATTATTAAATTATTTTGTGTGACACGCTCAAGTTTAAGGTTGATTTACAAGTATACTACGGGTCAGCCGGATACGGCAAAGTGCTAGGATTGTTCCTTGGGGTTCCTACATTGCATATTTAAAGAATTATTCATTAGACAATTAAGTATACAACTTACAAAAAATTATTAAATTATTTCATGTGACACGATCAAATTTAGGGTTGATTTACAAGTATACTACCGGTCAGCCGGATACGGCAAAGTGCTAGGATTGTTCCTTGGGGTTCCTATATTGCATATTTAAAGAATTATGCATTAGACAATTAAGTATACAACTTACAAAAAATTATTAAATTATTTTATGTGACACGATCAAATTTAGGGTTGATTCACAAGTATACTACGGGTCAGCCGGAAACGGCAAAGTGCTAGGATTGTTCCTTAAGGTTCCGATATTGCATATTTAAAGAATTATTTATTAGACAATTAAGTATACAACTTACAAAAAATTATTAAATTATTTTATGTGACACGATCAAAATTAGGGTTGATATACAAGTATACTACGGGTCAGCCGGATACGGCAAAGTGCTAGGATTGTTCCTTAGGGTTCCTAAATTGCATATTTAAAGAATTATTCATTAGACAATTAAGTATACAACTTACAAAAAATTATTAAATTATTTCATGTGACACGATCAAATTTAAGGTTGATTTACAAGTATACTACGGGTCAGCCGGATACGGCAAAGTGCTAGGATTGTTCCTTGGGGTTCCTATATTGCATACTTAAAGAATTATGCATTAGACAATTAAGTATACAACTTACCAAAAATTATTAAATTATTTTATGACACGATCAAATTTAGGATTGATTTACAAGTATACTACTGGTCAGCCGGATACGGCAAAGTGCTAGGATTGTTCCTTGGGGTTCCTATATTGCATATTTAAAGAATTATTCATTAGACAATTAAGTATACAACTTACAAAAAATTATTAAATTATTTCATGTGACACGATCAAATTTAGGGTTGATTTACAAGTATACTACGGGTCAGCCGGATACGGCAAAGTGCTAGGATTGTTCCTTGGGGTTCCTATATTGCATATTTAAAGAATTATTCATTAGACAATTAAGTATACAACTTACAAAAAATTATTAAATTATTTCATGTGACACGATCAAATTTAGGGTTGATTTACAAGTATACTACGGGTCAGCCGGATACGGCAAGGTGCTAGGATTGTTCCTTGGGGTTCCTACGTTGCATATTTAAAGAATTATTCATTAGACAACTAAGTATACATCTTACAAAAAATTATTAAATTATTTTGTGACACGATCAAATTTAGGATTGATTTACAAGTATACTACGGGTCAGCCGTATACGGCAAAGTGCTAGGATTGTTCCTTGGGCTTCCTACATTGCATACTTAAAGAATTATTCATTAGACAATTAAGTATACAACTTACAAAAAATTATTAAATTATTTTATGTGACACGCTCAAGTTTAAGGTTGATTTACAAGTATACTACGGGTCAGCCGGATACGGCAAAGTGCTAGGATTGTTCCTTGGGGTTCCTACATTGCATATTTAAAGAATTATTTATTAGACAATTAAGTATACAACTTACAAAAAATTATAAAATTATTTTATGTGATACGATCAAATTTAGGGTTGATTTACAAGTATACTACGGGTCAGCCGGATACGGCAAAGTGCTAGGATTGTTCCTTGGGGTTCCTACATTGCATATTTAAAGAATTATTTATTAGACAATTAAGTATACAACTTACAAAAAATTATTAAATTATTTTATGTGACACGCTCAAGTTTAAGGTTGATTTACAAGTATACTACGGGTCAGCCGGATACAGAAAAGTGCTAGGATTGTTCCTTGGGGTTCCTACATTGCATATTTAAAGAATTATTCATTAGACAATTAAGTATACAACTTACAAAAAATTATTAAATTATTTTATGTGACACGCTCAAGTTTAAGGTTGATTTACAAGTATACTACGGGTCAGCCGGATACGTCAAAGCCCTAGAATTGTTCCTTGGGGTTCCTACATTGCATATTTAAAGAATTATTCATTAGACAATAAAGTATACAACTTACAAAATATTATTAAAATATTTCATGTGACACGATCAAATTTAGGGTTGATTTACAAGTATACTACGGGTCAGCCGGATACGGCAAAGTGCTAAGATTGTTCCTTGGGGTTCCTACATTGCATATTTAAAGAATTATTTATTAGACAATTAAGTATACAACTTACAAAAAATTATTAAATTATTTTATGTGACACGCTCAAGTTTAAGGTTGATTTACAAGTATACTACGGGTCAGCCGGATACGGCAAAGTGCTAGGATTGTTCCTTGGGGTTCCTACATTGCATATTTAAAGAATTATTTATTAGACAATTAAGTATACAACTTACAAAAAATTATTAAATTATTTTATGTGACACGATCAAATTTAGGGTTGATGTACAAGTATACTACGGGTCAGCCGGATACGGCAAAGTGCTAGGATTGTTCCTTGGGGTTCCTACATTGCATATTTAAAGAATTATTCATTAGACAATTAAGTATACAACTTACAAAAAATTATTAAACTATTTTATGTGACACGATCAAGTTTAAGGTTGATTTACAAGTATACTACGGGTCAGCCGGATACGGCAAAGTGCTAGAATTGTTCCTTGGGGTTCCTACATTGCATATTTAAAGAATTATTTATTAGACAATTAAGTATACAACTTACAAAAAATTATTAAATTATTTTATGTGATACGATCAAATTTAGGGTTGATTTACAAGTATACTACGGGTCAGCCGGATACGGCAAAGTGCTAGGATTGTTCCTTGGGGTTCCTACATTGCATATTTAAAGAATTATTCGTTAGACAATTAAGTATACAACTTACAAAAAATTATTAAATTATTTTATGTGACACGATCAAATTTAGGGTTGATGTACAAGTATACTACGGGTCAGCCGGATACGGCAAAGTGCTAGGATTGTTCCTTGGCGTTCCTACATTGCATATTTAAAGAATTATTCATTAGACAATTAAGTATACAACTTACAAAAAATTATTAAATTATTTTATGTGACACGCTCAAGTTTAAGGTTGATTTACAAGTATACTACGGGTCAGCCGGATACGTCAAAGCCCTAGGATTGTTCCTTGGGGTTCCTACATTGCATATTTAAAGAATTATTTATTAGACAATTAAGTATGCAACTTACAAAAAATTATTAAATTATTTTATGTGATACGATCAAATTTAGGGTTGATTTACAAGTATACTACGGGTCAGCCGGATACGGCAAAGTGCTAGGATTGTTCCTTGGGGTTCCTACATTGCATATTTAAAGAATTATTCATTAGACAATTAAGTATACAACTTACAAAAAATTATTAAATTATTTTATGTGACACGATCAAATTTAGGGTTGATGAACAAGTATACTACGGGTCAGCCGGATACGGCAAAGTGCTAAGATTGTTCCTTGGGGTTCCTACATTGCATATTTAAAGAATTATTTATTAGACAATTAAATATACAACTTACAAAAAATTATTAAATTATTTTATGTGACACGATCAAATTTAGGGTTGATGTACAAATATACTACGGGTCAGCCGGATACGGCAAAGTGCTAGGATTGTTCCTTGGGGTTCTTACATTGCATATTTAAAGAATTATTCATTAGACAATTAAGTATACAACTTACAAAAAATTATTAAATTATTTTATGTGACACGCTCAAGTTTAAGGTTGATTTACAAGTATACTACGGGTCAGCCGGATACGTCAAAGTCCTAGTATTGTTCCTTGAAGTTCCTACATTGCATATTTAAAGAATTATTCATTAGACAATTAAGTATACAACTTACAAAAAATTATTAAACTATTTTATGTGACACGATCAAGTTTAAGGTTGATTTACAAGTATACTACGGGTCAGCCGGATACGGCAAAGTGCTAGGATTGTTCCTTGGGGTTCCTACATTGCATATTTAAAGAATTATTTATTAGACAATTAAGTATACAACTTACATAAAATTATTAAATTATTTTATGTGACACGCTCAAATTTAAGGTTGATTTACAAGTATACTACGGGTCAGCCGGATACGGCAAAGTGCTAGGATTGTTCCTTGGGGTTCCTACATTGCATATTTAAAGAATTATTTATTAGACAATTAAGTATACAACTTACAAAAAATTATTAAATTATTTTATGTGACACGCTCAAATTTAAGGTTGATTTACAAGTATACTACGGGTCAGCCGGATACGGCAAAGTGCTAGGATTGTTCCTTGGGGTTCCTACATTGCATATTTAAAGAATTATTCATTAGACAATTAAGTATACAACTTACAAAAAATTATTAAATTATTTTATGTGACTCGATCAAATTTAGGGTTGATTTACAAGTATACTACGGGTCAGCCGGATACGGCAAAGTGCTAGGATTGTTCCTTGGGGTTCCTACATTGCATATTTAAAGAATTATTCATTAGACAATTAAGTATACAACTTACAAAAAATTATTAAATTATTTTATGTGACACGATCAAATTTAGGGTTGATGTACAAGTATACTACGGGTCAGCCGGATACGGCAAAGTGCTAGGATTGTTCCTTGGGGTTCCTACATTGCATATTTAAAGAATTATTCATTAGACAATTAAGTATACAACTTACAAAAAATTATTAAATTATTTTATGTGACACGCTCAAGTTTAGGGTTGATTTACAAGTATACTACGGGTCAGCCGGATACGGCAAAATGCTAGGATTGTTCCTTGGGGTTCCTACATTGCATATTTAAAGAATTATTTATTAGACAATTAAGTATACAACTTACAAAAAATTATTAAATTATTTTGTGCCACGCTCAAGTTTAAGGTTGATTTACAAGTATACTACGGGTCAGCCGGATACGGCAAAGTGCTAGGATTGTTCCTTGGGGTTCCTACATTGCATACTTAAAGAATTATTTTTTTTACAATTAAGTATACAACTTACAAAAAATTATTAATTTATTTTATGTGACACGCTCAAGTTTAAGGTTGATTTACAAGTATACTACGGGTCAGCCGGATACGGCAAAGTGCTAGGATTGTTCCTTGGGGTTCCTACATTGTATATTTAAAGAATTATTCATTAGACAATTAAGTATACAACTTACAAAAAATTATTAAATTATTTTATGTGACACGCTCAAGTTTAAGGTTGATTTACAAGTATACTACGGGTCAGCCGGATACGGCAAAGTGCTAGGATTGTTCCTTGGGGTTCCTACATTGAATATTTAAAGAATTATTCATTAGACAATTAAGTATGCAACTTACAAAAAATTATTAAATTATTTCATGTGACACGATCAAATTTAGGGTTGATTTACAAGTATACTACGGGTCAGCTGGATACGGCAAAGTGCTAGGATTGTTCCTTGGGGTTCCTACATTGCATATTTAAAGAATTATTCATTAGACAATTAAGTATACAACTTACAAAAAATTATTAAATTATTTTATGTGACACGATCAAATTTAGGGTTGATGTACAAATATACTACGGGTCAACCGGATACGGCAAAGTGCTAGGATTGTTCCTTGGGGTTCCTACATTGCATATTTAAAGAATTATTCATTAGACAATTAAGTATACAACTTACAAAAAATTATTAAATTATTTTGTGACACGATCAAATTTAGGGTTGATGTACAAGTATACTACGGGTCAGCCGGATACGGCAAAGTGCTAGCATTGTTCCTTGGGGTTCCTACATTGCATATTTAAAGAATTATTCATTAGACAATTAAGTGTACAACTTACAAAAAATTATTAAATTATTTTATGTGCCACGCTCAAGTTTAAGGTTGATTTACAAGTATACTACGGGTCAGCCGGATACGTCAAAGCCCTAGGATTGTTCCTTGGGGTTTCTACATTGCATATTTAAAGAATTATTTATTAGACAATTAAGTATACAACTTACAAAATATTATTAAATTATTTTATGTGACACGCTCAAGTTTAAGGTTGATTTACAAGTATACTACGGGTCAGCCGGATACGTCAAAGCCCTAGGATTGTTCCTTGGGGTTCCTACATTGCATATTTAAAGAATTATTTATTAGACAATTAAGTATACAACTTACCAAAAATTATTAAATTATTTTATGTGACACGATCAAGTTTAAGGTTGATTTACAAGTATACTACCGGTCAGCCGGATATGGCAAAGTGCTGGGATTGTTCCTTGGGGTTCCTACATTGCATATTTAAAGATTTATTCATTAGACAATTAAGTATACAACTTACAAAAAATTATTAAATTATTTTATGTGACACGATCAAATTTAGGGTTGATGTACAAGTATACTACGGGTCAGCCGGATACGGCAAAGAGCTAGGATTGTTCCTTGGGGTTCCTACATTGCATATTTAAAGAATTATATATTAGACAATTAAGTATACAACTTACAAAATATTATTAAATTATTTTATGTGACACGATCAAATTTAGGGTTGATGTACAAATATACTACGGGTCAGCCGGATACGGCAAAGTGCTAGGATTGTTCCTTGGGGTTCCTACATTGCATATTTAAAGAATTATTCATTAGACAATTAAGTATACAACTTACAAAAAATTATTAAATTATTTTATGTGACACGCTCAAGTTTAAGGTTGATTTACAAGTATACTACGGGTCAGCCGGATACGTCAAAGCCCTAGGATTGTTCCTTGGGGTTCCTACATTGCATATTTAAAGAATTATTCATTAGACAATTAAGTATACAACTTACAAAAAATTATTAAACTATTTTATGTGACACGATCAAGTTTAAGGTTGATTTACAAGTATACTACGGGTCAGCCGGATACGGCAAAGTGCTAGGATTGTTCCTTGGGGTTCCTACATTGCATATTTAAAGAATTATTTATTAGACAATTAAGTATACAACTTACAAAAAATTATTAAATTATTTTATGTGACACGCTCAAGTTTAAGGTTGATTTACAAGTATACTACGGGTCAGCCGGATACGGCAAAGTGCTAGGATTGTTCCTTGGGGTTCCTACATTGCATATTTAAAGAATTATTCATTAGACAATTAAGTATACAACTTACAAAAAATTATTAAATTATTTTATGTGACACGATCAAATTTAGGGTTGATGTACAAGTATACTACGGGTCAGCCGGATACGGCAAAGTGCTAGGATTGTTCCTTGGGGTTCCTACATTGCATATTTAAAGAATTATTCATTAGACAATTAAGTATACAACTTACAAAAAATTATTAATTTATTTTATGTGACACGCTCAAGTTTAAGGTTGATTTACAAGTATACTACGGGTCAGCCGGATACGGCAAAGGGCTAGGATTGTTCCTCGGGGTTCCTACATTGTATATTTAAGGAATTATTCATTAGACAATTAAGTATACATCTTACAAAAAATTATTAAATTATTTTATGTGACACGCTCAAGTTTAAGGTTGATTTACAAGTATACTACGGGTCAGCCGGATACGGCAAAGTGCTAGGATTGTTCCTTGGGGTTCCTACATTGCATATTTAAAGAATTATTCATTAGACAATTAAGTATACAACTTACAAAAAATTATTAATTTATTTTATGTGCCACGCTCAAGTTTAAGGTTGATTTACAAGTATACTACGGGTCAGCCGGATACGGCAAAGTGCTAGGATTGTTCCTTGGGGTTCCTACATTGCATATTTAAAGAATTATTTATTAGATAATTAAGTATACAACTTACAAAAAATTATTAAATTATTTTATGTGACACGATCAAATTTAGGGTTGATGTACAAATATACTACGGGTCAGCCGGATACGGCAAAGTGCTAGGATTGTTCCTTGGGGTTCCTACATTGCATATTTAAAGAATTATTCATTAGACAATTAAGTATACAACTTACAAAAAATTATTAAATTATTTTATGTGGCACGATCAAATTTAGGGTTGATGTACAAATATACTACGGGTCAGCCGGATACGGCAAAGTGCTAGGATTGTTCCTTGGGGTTCCTACATTGCATATTTAAAGAATTATTCATTAGACAATTAAGTATACAACTTACAAAAAATTATTAAATTATTTTGTGACACGATCAAATTTAGGGTTGATGTACAAGTATACTACGGGTCAGCCGGATACGGCAAAGTGCTAGGATTGTTCCTTGGGGTTCCTACATTGCATATTTAAAGAAATATTCATTAGACAATTAAGTGTACAAGTTACAAAAAATTATTAAATTATTTTATGTGCCACGCTCAACTTTAAGGTTGATTTACAAGTATACTACGGGTCAGCCGGATACGGCAAAGTGCTAGGATTGTTCCTTGGGTTTCCTACATTGCATATTTAAAGAATTATTTATTAGATAATTAAGTATACAACTTACAAAAAATTATTAAATTATTTTATGTGACACGATCAAATTTAGGGTTGATGTACAAGTATACTACGGGTCAGCCGGATACGGTAAAGTGCTAGGATTGTTCTTTGGGGTTCCTACATTGCATATTTAAAGAATTATTCATTAGACAATTAAGTATACAACTTACAAAAAATTATTAAATTATTTTATGTAACACGATCAAATTTAGGGTTGATGTACAAATATACTACGGGTCAGCCGGATACGGCAAAGTGCTAGGATTGTTCCTTGGGGTTCCTACATTGCATATTTAAAGAATTATTCATTAGACAATTAAGTATACAACTTACAAAAAATTATTAAATTATTTTGTGACACGATCAAATTTAGGGTTGATGTACAAGTATACTACGGGTCAGCCGGATACGGCAAAGTGCTAGGATTGTTCCTTGGGGTTCCTACATTGCATATTTAAAGAATTATTCATTAGACAATTAAGTGTACAACTTACAAAAAATTATTAAATTATTTTATGTGCCACGCTCAAGTTTAAGGTTGATTTACAAGTATACTACGGGTCAGCCGGATACGGCAAAGTGCTAGGATTGTTCCTTGGGGTTCCTACATTGCATATTTAAAGAATTATTTATTAGACAATTAAGTATACAACTTACAAAAAATTATTAAATTATTTTATGTGCCACGCTCAAGTTTAAGGTTGATTTACAAGTATACTACGGGTCAGCCGGATACGGCAAAGTGCTAGGATTGTTCCTTGGGGTTCCTACATTGCATATTTAAAGAATTATTCATTAGACAATTAAGTATACAACTTACAAAAAATTATTAAATTATTTTGTAACACGATCAAATTTAGGGTTGATGTACAAGTATACTACGGGTCAGCCGGATACGGCAAAGTGCTAGGATTGTTCCTTGGGGTTCCTATATTGCATATTTAAAGAAATATGCATTAGACAATTAAGTATACAACTTACAAAAAATTATTAAATTATTTCATGTGACACGATCAAATTTAAGGTTGATTTACAAGTATACTACGGGTCAGCCGGATACGGCAAAGTGCTAGGATTGTTCCTTGGGCTTCCTACATTGCATATTTAAGGAATTATTCATTAGACAATTAAGTATACAACTTACAAAAAATTATTAAATTATTTTATGTGACACGATCAAATTTAGGGTTGATGTACAAGTATACTACGGGTCAGCCGGATACGGCAAAGTGCTAGGATTGTTCCTTGGGGTTCCTACATTGCATATTTAAAGAATTATTCATTAGACAATTAAGTATACAACTTACAAAAAATTATTAAATTATTTTATGTGACACGATCAAATTTAGGGTTGATGTACAAATATACTACGGGTCAGCCGGATACGGCAAAGTGCTAGGATTGTTCCTTGGGGTTCCTACATTGCATATTTAAAGAATTATTTATTAGGCAATTAAGTATACAACTTACAAAAAATTATTAAATTATTTTATGTGACACGCTCAAGTTTAAAGTTGATTTACAAGTATACTACGGGTCAGCCGGATACGGCAAAGTGCTAGGATTGTTCCTTAGGGTTCCTACATTGCATATTTAAAGAACTATTTATTAGACAATTAAGTATACAACTTACAAAAAATTATTAAATTATTTTATGTGACACGATCAAATTTAGGGTTGATGTACAAGTATACTACGGGTCAGCCGGATACGGCAAAGTGCTAGGATTGTTTCTTGGGGTTCCTACATTGCATATTTAAAAAATTATTCATTAGACAATTAAGTATACAACTTACAAAAAATTATTAAATTATTTTATGTGACACGCTCAAGTTTAAGGTTGATTTACAAGTATACTACGGGTCAGCCGGATACGGCAAAGTGCTAGGATTGTTCCTTGGGGTTCCTACATTGCATATTTAAAGAATTATTCATTAGACAATTAACTATACAACTTACAAAAAATTATTAAATTATTTTATGTGACACGCTCAAGTTTAAGGTTGATTTACAAGTATACTACGGGTCAGCCGGATACGGCAAAGTGCTAGGATTGTTCCTTGGGGTTCTTACATTATATATTTAAAGAATTATTTATTAGACAATTAAGTATACAACTTACAACAAATTATTAAATTATTTTATGTGACACGCTCAAGTTTAAGGTTGATTTACAAGTATACTACGGGTCAGCCGGATACGGTAAAGTGCTAGGATTGTTCCTTGGGGTTCCTACATTGCATATTTAAAGAATTATTCATTAGACAATTAAGTATACAACTTACAAAAGATTATTAAATTATTTTATATGACACGCTCAAGTTTAAGGTTGATTTACAAGTATACTACGGGTCAGCCGGATACGGCAAAGTGCTAGGATTGTTCCTTGGGGTTCCTACATTGCATATTTAAAGAATTATTCATTAGACAATTAAGTATACAACTTACAAAAAATTATTAAATTATTTTATGTGACACGCTCAAGTTTAAGGTTGATTTACAAGTGTACTACGGGTCAGCCGGATACGTCAAATTGCTAGGATTGTTCCTTGGGGTTCCTACATTGCATATTTAAAGAATTATTTGTTAGACAATTAAGTATACAACTTACAAAAAATTATTAAATTATTTTATGTAACATGATCAAATTTAGGGTTGATGTACAAGCATACTACGGGTCAGCCGGATACGGCAAAGTGCTAGGATTGTTCCTTGGGGTTCCTACATTGCATATTTAAAGAATTATTCATTAGACAATTAAGTATACAAGTTACAAAAAATTATTAAATTATTTCATGTGACACGATCAAATTTAGGGTTGATTTACAAGTATACTACGGGTCAGCCGGATACGGCAAAGTGCTAGGATTGTTCCTTGGGGATCCTACATTGTATATTTAAAGAATTATTCATTAGACAATTTAGTATACAACTTACAAAAAATTATTAAATTATTTTGCGACACGCTCAAATTTAGGGTTGATTTACAAGTATACTACGGGTCAGCCGTATACGGCAAAGTGATAGGTTTGTTCCTTGGGGTTCCTACATTGCATATTTAAAGAATTATTTATTAGACAATTAAGTATACAACTTACAAAAAATTATTAAATTATTTTATGTGACACGATCAAATTTAGGGTTGATGTACAAGTATACTACGGGTCAGCCGGATACGGCAAAGTGCTAGGATTGTTCCCTGGGGTTCCTACATTGCATATTTAAAGAATTATTTATTAGACAATTAAGTATACAACTTACAAAAAATTATTAAATTATTTTATGTGACACGATCAGATTTAGGGTTGTTGTACAAGTATACTACGGGTCAGCCGGATACGGCAAAGTGCTAGGATTGTTCCTTGTGGTTCCTACATTGCATATTTAAAGAATTATTTATTAGACAATTAAGTATACAACTTACAAAAAATTATTAAATTATTTTATGTGACACGCTCAAGTTTAAGGTTGATTTACAAGTATACTACGGGCCAGCCGGATACGGCAAAGTGCTAGGATTGTTCCTTGGGGTTCCTACATTGCAAATTTAAAGAATTATTTATTAGACAATTAAGTATACAACTTACAAAAAATTATTAAATTATTTTATGTGACACGCTCAAGTTTAAGGTTGATTTACAAGTGTACTACGGGTCAGCCGGATACGTCAAATTGCTAGGATTGTTCCTTGGGGTTCCTACATTGCATATTTAAAGAATTATTTATTAGACAATTAAGTATACAACTTACAAAAAATTATTAAATTATTTTATGTAACACGATCAAATTTAGGGTTGATGTACAAGCATACTACGGGTCAGCTGGATACGGCAAAGTGCTAGGATTGTTCCTTGGGGTTCCTACATTGCATATTTAAAGAATTATTCATTAGACAATTAAGTATACAAGTTACAAAAAATTATTAAATTATTTCATGTGACACGATCAAATTTAGGGTTGATTTACAAGTATACTACGGGTCAGCCGGATACGGCAAAGTGCTAGGATTGTTCCTTGGGGTTCCTACATTGCATATTTAAAGAATTATTCATTAGACAATTAAGTATACAACTTACAAAAAATTATTAATTTATTTTATGTGATACGCTCAAGTTTAAGGTTGATTTACAAGTATACTACGGGTCAGCCGGATACGGCAAAGTGCTAGGATTGTTCCTTGGGGTTCCTACATTGCATATTTAAAGAATTATTTATTAGACAATTAAGTATACAACTTACAAAAAATTATTAAATTATTTTATGTGACACGATCAAATTTAGGGTTGATGTACAAGTATACTACGGGTCAGCCGGATACGGCAAAGTGCTAGGATTGTTCCTTGGGGTTCCTACATTGCATATTTAAAGAATTATTCATTAGAAAACTAAGTATACAACTTACAAAAAATTATTAAATTATTTTATGTGACACGCTCAAGTTTAAGGTTGATTTACAAGTATGCTACGGGTCAGCCGGAAACGGCAAAGTGCTAGGATTGTTCCTTGGGGTTCCTACATTGCATATTTAAAGAATTATATATTAGACAATTAAGTATACAACTTACAAAAAATTATTAAATTATTTTATGTGACACGCTCAAGTTTAAGGTTGATTTACAAGTATACTACGGGTCAGCCTGATACGGCAATGTGCTAGGATTGTTCCTTGGGGTTCCTACATTGCATATTTAAAGAATTATTCATTAGACAATTAAGTTTACAACTTACAAAAAATTATTAAATTATTTTATGTGACACGCTCAAGTTTAAGGTTGATTTACAAGTATACTACGGGTCAGCCTGATACGGCAATGTGCTAGGATTGTTCCCTGGGGTTCCTAAATTGCATATTTAAAGAATTATTTATTAGACAATTAAGTATACAACTTACAAAAAATTATTAAATTATTTCATGTGACACGATCAAATTTAGTGTTGATTTACAAGTATACTACGGGTCAGCCGGATACGGCAAAGTGCTAGGATTGTTCCTTGGGGTTCCTACATTGTATATTTAAAGAATTATTCATTAGACAATTTAGTATACAACTTACAAAAAATTATTAAATTATTTTGCGACACGCTCAAATTTAGGGTTGATTTACAAGTATACTACGGGTCAGCCGTATACGGCAAAGTGATAGGTTTGTTCCTTGGGGTTCCTACATTGCATATTTAAAGAATTATTTATTAGACAATTAAGTATACAACGTACAAAAAATTATTAAATTATTTTATGTGACACGATCAAATTTAGGGTTGATGTACAAGTATACTACGGGTCAGCCGGATACGGCAAAGTGCTAGGATTGTTCCCTGGGGTTCCTACATTGCATATTTAAAGAATTATTCATTAGAAAATTAAGTATTCAACTTACAAAAAATTATTAAATTATTTTATGTGCCACGCTTAAGTTTAAGGTTGATTTACAAGTATACTACGGGTCAGCCGGATACGGCAAAGTGCTAGGATTGTTCCTTGGGGTTCCTACATTGCATATTTAAAGAATAATTTATTAGACAATTAAGTATACAACTTACAAAAAATTATTAAATTATTTTATGTGCCACGCTCAAGTTTAAGGTTGATTTACAAGTATACTACGGGTCAGCCGGATACGGCAAAGTGCTAGGATTGTTCCTTGGGGTTCCTACATTGCATATTTAAAGAATTATTCATTAGAAAATTAAGTATACAACTTACAAAAAATTATTAAATTATTTTGTGACACGATCAAATTTAGGGTTGATTTACAAGTATACTACGGGTCAGCCGTATACGGCAAAGTGCTAGGTTTGTTCCTTGGGGTTCCTACATTGCATATTTAAAGAATTATTTATTAGACAATTAAGTATACAACTTACAAAAAATTATTAAATTATTTTATGTGACACGATCAAATTTAGGGTTGTTGTACAAGTATACTACGGGTCAGCCGGATACGGCAAAGTGCTAGGATTGTTCCTTGTGGTTCCTACATTGCATATTTAAAGAATTATTTATTAGACAATTAAGTATACAACTTACAAAAAATTATTAAATTATTTTATGTGACACGATCAAATTTAGGGTTGATGTACAAGTATACTACGGGTCAGCCGGATACGGCAAAGTGCTAGGATTGTTCCTTGGGGTTCCTACATTGCAAATTTAAAGAATTATTTATTAGACAATTAAGTATACAACTTACAAAAAATTATTAAATTATATAATGTGACACGCTCAAGTTTAAGGTTGGTTTACAAGTATACTACGGGTCAGCCGGATACGGTAAAGTGCTAGGATTGTTCCTTGGGGTTCCTACATTGCATATTTAAAGAATTATTTATTAGACAATTAAGTATACAACTTACAAAAAATTATTAAATTATTTTATGTGACACGCTCAAGTTTAAGGTTGATTTACAAGTATACTACGGGCCAGCCGGATACGGCAAAGTGCTAGGATTGTTCCTTGGGGTTCCTACATTGCAAATTTAAAGAATTATTTATTAGACAATTAAGTATACAACTTACAAAAAATTATTAAATTATTTTATGTGACACGCTCAAGTTTAAGGTTGATTTACAAGTGTACTACGGGTCAGCCGGATACGTCAAATTGCTAGGATTGTTCCTTGGGGTTCCTACATTGTATATTTAAAGAATTATTTATTAGACAATTAAGTATACAACTTACAAAAAATTATTAAATTATTTTATGTAACACGATCAAATTTAGGGTTGATGTACAAGCATACTACGGGTCAGCCGGATACGGCAAAGTGCTAGGATTGTTCCTTGGGGTTCCTACATTGCATATTTAAAGAATTATTCATTAGACAATTAAGTATACAACTTACAAAAAATTATTAAATTATTTCATGTGACACGATCAAATTTAGGGTTGATTTACAAGTATACTACGGGTCAGCCGGATACGGCAAAGTGCTAGGATTGTTCCTTGGGGTTCCTACATTGTATATTTAAAGAATTATTCATTAGACAATTTAGTATACAACTTACAAAAAATTATTAAATTATTTTGCGACACGCTCAAATTTAGGGTTGATTTACAAGTATACTACGGGTCAGCCGTATACGGCAAAGTGATAGGTTTGTTCCTTGGGGTTCCTACATTGCATATTTAAAGAATTATTTATTAGACAATTAAGTATACAACGTACAAAAAATTATTAAATTATTTTATGTGACACGATCAAATTTAGGGTTGATGTACAAGTATACTACGGGTCAGCCGGATACGGCAAAGTGCTAGGATTGTTCCCTGGGGTTCCTACATTGCATATTTAAAGAATTATTCATTAGAAAATTAAGTATTCAACTTACAAAAAATTATTAAATTATTTTATGTGCCACGCTCAAGTTTAAGGTTGATTTACAAGTATACTACGGGTCAGCCGGATACGGCAAAGTGCTAGGATTGTTCCTTGGGGTTCCTACATTGCATATTTAAAGAATTATTCCTTAGACAATTAAGTATACAACTTACAAAAAATTATTAATTTATTTTATGTGACACGCTCAAGTTTAAGGTTGATTTACAAATACTACGGGTCAGCCGGATACGGCAATGTGCTAGGATTGTTCCTTGGGGTTTCTAAATTGCATATTTAAAGAATTATTTATTAGACAATTAAGTATACAACTTACAAAAAATTATTAAATTATTTTATGTGCCACGCTCAAGTTTAAGGTTGATTTACAAGTATACTACGGGTCAGCCGGATACGGCAAAGTGCTAGGATTGTTCCTTGGGGTTCCTACATTGCATATTTAAAGAATTATTCATTAGAAAATTAAGTATACAACTTACAAAAAATTATTAAATTATTTTGTGACACGATCAAATTTAGGGTTGATTTACAAGTATACTACGGGTCAGCCGTATACGGCAAAGTGCTAGGTTTGTTCCTTGGGGTTCCTACATTGCATATTTAAAGAATTATTTATTAGACAATTAAGTATACAACTTACAAAAAATTATTAAATTATTTTATGTGACACGATCAAATTTAGGGTTGTTGTACAAGTATACTACGGGTCAGCCGGATACGGCAAAGTGCTAGGATTGTTCCTTGTGGTTCCTACATTGCATATTTAAAGAATTATTTATTAGACAATTAAGTATACAACTTACAAAAAATTATTAAATTATTTTATGTGACACGATCAAATTTAGGGTTGATGTACAAGTATACTACGGGTCAGCCGGATACGGCAAAGTGCTAGGATTGTTCCTTGGGGTTCCTACATTGCAAATTTAAAGAATTATTTATTAGACAATTAAGTATACAACTTACAAAAAATTATTAAATTATATAATGTGACACGCTCAAGTTTAAGGTTGGTTTACAAGTATACTACGGGTCAGCCGGATACGGTAAAGTGCTAGGATTGTTCCTTGGGGTTCCTACATTGCATATTTAAAGAATTATTTATTAGACAATTAAGTATACAACTTACAAAAAATTATTAAATTATTTTATGTGACACGCTCAAGTTTAAGGTTGATTTACAAGTATACTACGGGCCAGCCGGATACGGCAAAGTGCTAGGATTGTTCCTTGGGGTTCCTACATTGCAAGTTTAAAGAATTATTTATTAGACAATTAAGTATACAACTTACAAAAAATTATTAAATTATTTTATGTGACACGCTCAAGTTTAAGGTTGATTTACAAGTGTACTACGGGTCAGCCGGATACGTCAAATTGCTAGGATTGTTCCTTGGGGTTCCTACATTGTATATTTAAAGAATTATTTATTAGACAATTAAGTATACAACTTACAAAAAATTATTAAATTATTTTATGTAACACGATCAAATTTAGGGTTGATGTACAAGCATACTACGGGTCAGCCGGATACGGCAAAGTGCTAGGATTGTTCCTTGGGGTTCCTACATTGCATATTTAAAGAATTATTCATTAGACAATTAAGTATACAACTTACAAAAAATTATTAAATTATTTCATGTGACACGATCAAATTTAGGGTTGATTTACAAGTATACTACGGGTCAGCCGGATACGGCAAAGTGCTAGGATTGTTCCTTGGGGTTCCTACATTGTATATTTAAAGAATTATTCATTAGACAATTTAGTATACAACTTACAAAAAATTATTAAATTATTTTGCGACACGCTCAAATTTAGGGTTGATTTACAAGTATACTACGGGTCAGCCGTATACGGCAAAGTGATAGGTTTGTTCCTTGGGGTTCCTACATTGCATATTTAAAGAATTATTTATTAGACAATTAAGTATACAACGTACAAAAAATTATTAAATTATTTTATGTGACACGATCAAATTTAGGGTTGATGTACAAGTATACTACGGGTCAGCCGGATACGGCAAAGTGCTAGGATTGTTCCCTGGGGTTCCTACATTGCATATTTAAAGAATTATTCATTAGAAAATTAAGTATTCAACTTACAAAAAATTATTAAATTATTTTATGTGCCACGCTCAAGTTTAAGGTTGATTTACAAGTATACTACGGGTCAGCCGGATACGGCAAAGTGCTAGGATTGTTCCTTGGGGTTCCTACATTGCATATTTAAAGAATTATTCCTTAGACAATTAAGTATACAACTTACAAAAAATTATTAATTTATTTTATGTGACACGCTCAAGTTTAAGGTTGATTTACAAATACTACGGGTCAGCCGGATACGGCAAAGTGCTAGGATTGTTCCTTGGGGTTCCTACATTGCATATTTAAAGAATTATTTATTAGACAATTAAGTATACAACTTACAAAAAATTATTAAATTATTTTATGTGCCACGCTCAAGTTTAAGGTTGATTTACAAGTATACTACGGGTCAGCCGGATACGGCAAAGTGCTAGGATTGTTCCTTGGGGTTCCTACATTGCATATTTAAAGAATTATTCATTAGAAAATTAAGTATACAACTTACAAAAAATTATTAAATTATTTTATGTGACACGCTCAAGTTTAAGGTTGATTTACAAGTATGCTACGGGTCAGCCGGAAACGGCAAAGTGCTAGGATTGTTCCTTGGGGTTCCTACATTGCATATTTAAAGAAATATATATTAGACAATTAGGTATACAACTTACAAAAAATTATTAAATTATTTTATGTGACACGCTCAAGTTTAAGGTTGATTTACAAGTATACTACGGGTCAGCCTGATACGGCAATGTGCTAGGATTGTTCCTTGGGGTTCCTACATTGCATATTTAAAGAATTATTAATTAGACAATTAAGTATACAACTTATAAAAAATTATTAAATTATTTCATGTGACACGATCAAATTTAGGGTTGATTTACAAGTATACTACGGGTCAGCCGGATACGGCAAAGTGCTAGGATTGTTCCTTGGGGTTCCTACATTGTATATTTAAAGAATTATTCATTAGACAATTTAGTATACAACTTACAAAAAATTATTAAATTATTTTGTGACACGATCAAATTTAGGGTTGATTTACAAGTATACTACGGGTCAGCCGTATACGGCAAAGTGCTAGGTTTGTTCCTTGGGGTTTCTACATTGCATATTTAAAGAATTATTTATTAGACAATTAAGTATACAACTTACAAAAAATTATTAAATTATTTTATGTGACACGCTCAAGTTTAAGGTTGGTTTACAAGTATACTACGGGTCAGCTGGATACGGCAAAGTGCTAGGATTGTTCCTTGGGGTTCCTACATTGCATATTTAAAGAACTATTTATTAGACAATTATGTATACAACTTACAAAAAATTATTAAATTATTTTATGTGACACGATCAAATTTAGGTTTGATGTACAAGTATACTACGCGTCAGCCGGATACGGCAAAGTGCTAGGATTGTTCCTTGGGGATCCTACATTGCATATTTAAAGAATTATTTATTAGACAATTAAGTATACAACTTACAAAAAATTATTAAATTATTTTATGTGACACGCTCAAGTTTAAGGTTGATTTACAAGTATACTACGGGCCAGCCGGATACGGCAAAGTGCTAGGATTGTTCCTTGGGGTTCCTACATTGCAAATTTAAAGAATTATTTATTAGACAATTAAGTATACAACTTACAAAAAATTATTAAATTATTTTATGTGACACGCTCAAGTTTAAGGTTGATTTACAAGTGTACTACGGGTCAGCCGGATACGTCAAATTGCTAGGATTGTTCCTTGGGGTTCCTACATTGCATATTTAAAGAATTATTTATTAGACAATTAAGTATACAACTTACAAAAAATTATTAAATTATTTTATGTAACACGATCAAATTTAGGGTTGATGTACAAGCATACTACGGGTCAGCCGGATACGGCAAAGTGCTAGGATTGTTCCTTGGGGCTCCTACATTGCATATATTAAGAATAATTCATTAGACAATTTAGTATACAACTTACAAAAAATTATTAAATTATTTTGCGACACGCTCAAATTTTGGGTTGATTTACAAGTATACTACGGGTCAGCCGGATAGGCAAAGTGCTAGGATTGTTCCTTGGGGTTCCTACATTGCATATTTAAAGAACTATTCATTAGACAATTAAGTATACAACTTACAAAAAATTATTAATTTATTTTATGTGACACGCTCAAGTTTAAGGTTGATTTACAAGTATACTACGGGTCAGCCGGATACGGCAAAGTGCTAGGATTGTTCCTTGGGGTTCCTACATTGCATTTTTAAAGAATTATTTATTAGACAATTAAGTATACAACTTACAAAAAATTATTAAATTATTTTATGTGACACGCTCAAGTTTAAGGTTTATTTACAAGTTTACTACGGGTCAGCCGGATACGGCAAAGTGCTAGGATTGTTCCTTGGGGTTCCTACATTGCATATTTAAAGAATTATTTATTAGACAATTAAGTATACAACGTACAAAAAATTATTAAATTATTTTATGTGACACGATCAAATTTAGGGTTGATGTACAAGTATACTACGGGTCAGCCGGATACGGCAAAGTGCTAGGATTGTTCCCTGGGGTTCCTACATTGCATATTTAAAGAATTATTCCTTAGAAAATTAAGTATACAGCTTACAAAAAATTATTAATTTATTTTATGTGACACGCTCAAGTTTAAGGTTGATTTACAAGTATACTACGGGTCAGCCGGATACGGCAAAGTGCTAGGATTGTTCCTTGGGGTTCCTACATTGCATATTTAAAGAATTATTTATTAGACAATTAAGTATACAACTTACAAAAAATTATTAAATTATTTTATGTGACACGATCAAATTTAGGGTTGATGTACAAGTATACTACGGGTCAGCCGGATACGGCGAAGTGCTAGGATTGTTCCTTGGGGTTCCTACATTGCATATTTAAAGAATTATTCATTAGAAAATTAAGTATACAACTTACAAAAAATTATTAAATTATTTTATGTGACACGCTCAAGTTTAAGGTTGATTTACAAGTATGCTACGGGTCAGCCGGAAACGGCAAAGTGCTAGGATTGTTCCTTGGGGTTCCTACATTGCATATTTAAAGAATTATATATTAGACAATTAAGTATACAACTTACAAAAAATTATTAAATTATTTTATGTGACACGCTCAAGTTTAAGGTTGATTTACAAGTATGCTACGGGTCAGCCGGAAACGGCAAAGTGCTAGGATTGTTCCTTGGGGTTCCTACATTGCATATTTAAAGAATTATATATTAGACAATTAAGTATACAACTTACAAAAAATTATTAAATTATTTTATGTGACACGCTCAAGTTTAAGGTTCATTTACAAGTATACTACGGGTCAGCCTGATACGGCAATGTGCTAGGATTGTTCCTTGGGGTTCCTACATTGCATATTTAAGGAATTATTCATTAGACAATTAAGTTTACAACTTACAAAAAATTATTAAATTATTTTATGTGACACGCTCAAGTTTAAGGTTGATTTACAAGTATACTACGGGTCAGCCTGATACGGCAATGTGCTAGGATTGTTCCTTGGGGTTCCTACATTGCATATTTAAAGAATTATTCATTAGACAATTAAGTATACAACTTATAAAAAATTATTAAATTATTTCATGTGACACGATCAAATTTAGGGTTGATTTACAAGTATACTACGGGTCAGCCGGATACGGCAAAGTGCTAGGTTTGTTCCTTGGGGTTCCTACATTGTATATTTAAAGAATTATTCATTAGACAATTTAGTATACAACTTACAAAAAATTATTAAATTATTTTGTGACACGATCAAATTTAGGGTTGATTTACAAGTATACTACGGGTCAGCCGTATACGGCAAAGTGCTAGGTTTGTTCCTTGGGGTTTCTACATTGCATATTTAAAGAATTATTTATTAGACAATTAAGTATACAACTTACAAAAAATTATTAAATTATTTTATGTGACACGCTCAAGTTTAAGGTTGGTTTACAAGTATACTACGGGTCAGCTGGATACGGCAAAGTGCTAGGATTGTTCCTTGGGGTTCCTACATTGCATATTTAAAGAACTATTTATTAGACAATTATGTATACAACTTACAAAAAAATTATTAAATTATTTTATGTGACACGATCAAATTTAGGGTTGATGTACAAGTATACTACGGGTCAGCCGGATACGGCAAAGTGCTAGGATTGTTCCTTGGGGTTCCTACATTGCATATTTAAAGAATTATTTATTAGACAATTAAGTATACAACTTACAAAAAATTATTAAATTATTTTATGTGACACGCTCAAGTTTAAGGTTGATTTACAAGTATACTACGGGCCAGCCGGATACGGCAAAGTGCTAGGATTGTTCCTTGGGGTTCCTACATTGCAAATTTAAAGAATTATTTATTAGACAATTAAGTATACAACTTACAAAAAATTATTAAATTATTTTATGTGACACGCTCAAGTTTAAGGTTGATTTACAAGTGTACTACGGGTCAGCCGGATACGTCAAATTGCTAGGATTGTTCCTTGGGGTTCCTACATTGCATATTTAAAGAATTATTTATTAGACAATTAAGTATACAACTTACAAAAAATTATTAAATTATTTTATGTAACACGATCAAATTTAGGGTTGATGTACAAGCATACTACGGGTCAGCCGGATACGGCAAAGTGCTAGGATTGTTCCTTGGGGTTCCTACATTGCATATTTAAAGAATTATTCATTAGACAATTAAGTATACAACTTACAAAAAATTATTAAATTATTTCATGTGACACGATCAAATTTAGGGTTGATTTACAAGTATATTACGGGTCAGCCGGATACGGCAAAGTGCTAGGATTGTTCCTTGGGGTTCCTATATTGTATATTTAAAGAATTATTCATTAGACAATTTAGTATACAACTTACAAAAAATTATTAAATTATTTTGCGACACGCTCAAATTTAGGGTTGATTTACAAGTATACTACGGGTCAGCCGGATACGGCAAAGTGCTAGGATTGTTCCTTGGGGTTCCTACATTGCATATTTAAAGAACTATTCATTAGACAATTAAGTATACAACTTACAAAAAATTATTAATTTATTTTATGTGACACGCTCAAGTTTAAGGTTGATTTACAAGTATACTACGGGTCAGCCGGATACGGCAAAGTGCTAGGATTGTTCCTTGGGGTTCCTACATTGCATTTTTAAAGAATTATTTATTAGACAATTAAGTATACAACTTACAAAAAATTATTAAATTATTTTATGTGACACGCTCAAGTTTAAGGTTTATTTACAAGTTTACTACGGGTCAGCCGGATACGGCAAAGTGCTAGGATTGTTCCTTGGGGTTCCTACATTGCATATTTAAAGAATTATTTATTAGACAATTAAGTATACAACTTACAAAAAATTATTAAATTATTTTATGTGACACGATCAAATTTAGGGTTGATGTACAAGTATACTACGGGTCAGCCGGATACGGAGAAGTGCTAGGATTGTTCCTTGGGGTTCCTACATTGCATATATAAAGAATAATTCATTAGAAAATTAAGTATACAACTTACAAAAAAATATTAAATTATTTTATGTGACACGCTCAAGTTTAAGGTTGATTTACAAGTATGCTACGGGTCAGCCGGATACGGCAAAGTGCTAGGATTGTTTCTTGGGGTTCCTACATTGCATATTTAAAGAATTATTGATTAGACAATTAAGTATACAACTTACAAAAAAATATTAAATTATTTTATGTGACACGCTCAAGTTTAAGGTTGATTTACAAGTATACTACGGGTCAGCCGGATACGGCAAAGTGCTAGGATTGTTCCTTGGGGTTCCTACATTGCAAATTTAAAGAATTATTTATTTGACAATTAAGTATACAACTTACAAAAAATTATTAAATTATTTTATGTGACACGCTCAAGTTTAAGGTTGATTTACAAGTAGACTACGGGCCAGCCGGATACGGCAAAGTGCTAGGATTGTTCCTTGGGGTTCCTACATTGCATATTTAAAGAACTATTTATTAGACAATTAAGTATACAACTTACAAAAAATTATTAAATTATTTTATGTGACACGCTCAAGTTTAAGGTTGATTTACAAGTATACTACGGGTCAGCCGGATACGGCAAAGTGCTAGGATTGTTCCTTGGAGTCCCTACATTGCATATTTAAAGAATTATTTATTAGACAATTAAGTATACAACTTACAAAAAATTATTAAATTATTTTATGTGACACGATCAAATTTAGGGTTGATGTACAAGTATACTACGGGTCAGCCGGATACGGCAAAGTGCTAGGATTGTTCCTTGGGGTTCCTACATTGTATATTTAAAGAATTATTCATTAGACAATTAAGTATACAACTTACAAAAAATTATTAATTTATTTTATGTGACACGATCAAATTTAGGGTTGATGTACAAATATACTACGGGTCAGCCGGATACGGCAAAGTGCTAGGATTGTTCCTTGGGGTTCCTACATTGCATATTTAAAGAATTATTCATTAGACAATTAAGTATACAACTTACAAAAAATTATTAAATTATTTTATGTGACACGCTCAAGTTTAAGGTTGATTTACAAGTATACTACGGGTCAGCCGGATACGGCAAAGTGCTAGGATTGTTCCTTGGAGTTCCTACATTGCATATTTAAAGAATTATCCATTAGACAATTAAGTATACAACTTACAAAAAATTATTAAATTATTTTATGTGACACGATCAAATTTAGGGTTGATTTACAAGTATACTACGGGTCAGCCGGATACGGCAAAGTGCTAGGATTGTTCCTTGGGGTTCCTACATTGCATATTTAAAGAAATATCCATTAGACAATTAAGTATACAACTTACAAAAAATTATTAAATTATTTTATGTGACACGCTCAAGTTTAAGGTTGATTTATAAGTATACTACGGGTCAGCCGGATACGGCAAAGTGCTAGGATTGTTCCTTGGGGTTCCTACATTGCAAATTTAAAGAATTATTTATTAGACAATTAAGTATACAACTTACAAAAAATTATTAAATTATTTTATGTGACACGCTCAAGTTTAAGGTTGATTTACAAGTATACTACGGGTCAGCCGGATACATCAAAGTGCTAGGATTATTCCTTGGGGTTCCTACATTGCATATTTAAAGAATTATTTATTAGACAATTAAGTATACAACTTACAAAAAATTATTAAATTATTTTATGTGACACGCTCAAGTTTAAGGTTAATTTACAAGTATACTACGGGTCAGCCGGATACGGCAAAGTGCTAGGATTGTTCCTTGGGGTTCCTACATTGCATATTTAAAGAATTATTTATTAGACAATTAAGTATACAACTTACAAAAAATTATTAAATTATTTTATGTGACACGCTCAAGTTTAAGGTCGATTTACAAGTATACTACGGGTCAGCCGGATACGGCAAAGTGCTAGGATTGTTCCTTGAGGTTCCTACATTGCATATTTAAAGAAATATCCACTAGACAATTAAGTATACAACTTACAAAAAATTATTAAATTATTTTGTGACACGATCAAATTTAGGGTTGATTTATAAGTATACTACGGGTCAGCCGGATACGGCAAGGTGCTAGGATTGTTCCTTGGGGTTCCTACATTGCATATTTAAAGAATTATCCATTAGACAATTAAGTATACAACTTACAAAAAATTATTATATTATTTTATGTGACACGACCAAATTTAGGGTTGATGTCCAAGTATACTACGGGTCAGCCGGATACGGCAAAGTGCTAGGATTGTTCCTTGGGGTTCCTACATTGCATATTTAAAGAATTATTCATTAGACATTTAAGTATACAACTTACAAAAAATTATTAAATTATTTTATGTGACACGCTCAAGTTTAAGGTTGATTTACAAGTATGCTACGGGTCAGCCGGATACGGCAAAGTGCTAGGATTGTTCCTTGGGGTTCCTACATTGCATATTTAAAGAATTATTCATTAGACATTTAAGTATACAACTTACAAAAAATTATTAAATTATTTTATGTGACACGCTCAAGTTTAAGGTTGATTTACAAGTATGCTACGGGTCAACCGGATACGGCAAAGTGCTAGGATTGTTCCTTGGGGTTCCTACATTGCATATTTAAAGAATTATTTATTAGACAATTAAGTATACAACTTACAAAAAATTATTAAATTATTTTATGTGACACGCTCAAGTTTAAGGTTGATTTACAAGTATACTACGGGTCAGCCGGATACGGCAAAGTGCTAGGATTGTTCCTTGGGGTTCCTACATTGCATATTTGAAGAATTATTCATTAGACAATTAAGTACACAACTTACAAAAAATTATTAAATTATTTTATGTGACACGCTCAAGTTTAAGGTTGATTTACAAGTATACTACGGGTCAGCCGGATACGGCAAAGTGCTAGGATTGTTCCTTGGGGTTCCTACATTGCATATTTAAAGAGTTATGCATTAGACAATTAAGTATACAACTTACAAAAAATTATTAAATTATTTTATGTGCCACGCTCAAGTTTAAGGTTGATTTACAAGTATACTACGGGTCAGCCGGATACGTCAAAGTGCTAGGATTGTTCCTTGTGGTTCCTACATTGCATGTTTAAAGAATTATCCATTAGACAATTAAGTATACAACTTACAAAAAATTATTAAATTATTTTATGTGACACGCTCAAGTTTAAGGTTGATTTACAAGTATACTACGGGTCAGCCGGATACGGCAAAGTGCTAGGATTGTTCCTTGGGGTTCCTACATTGCAAATTTAAAGAATTGTTTATTAGACAATTAAGTATACAACTTACAAAAAATTATTAAATTATTTTATGTGACACGCTCAAGTTTAAGGTTGATTTACAAGTATACTACGGGCCAGCCGGATACGGCAAAGTGCTAGGATTGTTCCTTGGGGTTCCTACATTGCATATTTAAAGAACTATTTATTAGACAATTAAGTATACAACTTACAAAAAATTATTAAATTATTTTATGTGACACGCTCAAGTTTAAGGTTGATTTACAAGTATACTACGGGTCAGCCGGATACGGCAAAGTGCTAGGATTGTTCCTTGGGGTTCCTACATTGCATATTTAAAGAATTATTTATTAGACAATTAAGTATACAACTTACAAAAAATTATTAAATTATTTTATGTGACACGATCAAATTTAGGGTTAATGTACAAGTATATTACGGGTCAGCCGTATACGGCAAAGTGCTAGGATTGTTCCTTGGGGTTCCTACATTGTATATTTAAAGAATTATTCATTAGACAATTAAGTATACAACTTACAAAAAATTATTAATTTATTTTATGTGACACGATCAAATTTAGGGTTGATGTACAAATATACTACGGGTCAGCCGGATACGGCAAAGTACTAGGATTGTTCCTTGGGGTTCCTACATTGCATATTTAAAGAATTATTCATTAGACAATTAAGTATACAACTTACAAAAAATTATTAAATTATTTTATGTGACACGCTCAAGTTTAAGGTTGATTTACAAGTATACTACGGGTCAGCCGGATACGGCAAAGTGCTAGGATTGTTCCTTGGAGTTCCTACATTGCATATTTAAAGAATTATCCATTAGAAAATTAAGTATACAACTTACAAAAAATTATTAAATTATTTTATGTGACACGATCAAATTTAGGGTTAATTTACAAGTATACTACGGGTCAGCCGGATACGGCAAAGTGCTAGGATTGTTCCTTGGGGTTCCTACATTGCATATTTAAAGAAATATCCATTAGACAATTAAGTATACAACTTACAAAAAATTATTAAATTATTTTATGTGACACGCTCAAGTTTAAGGTTGATTTACAAGTATACTACGGGTCAGCCGGATACGGCAAAGTGCTAGGATTGTTCTTTGGGGTTCCTACATTGCATATTTAAAGAAATATCCATTAGACAATTAAGTATACAACTTACAAAAAATTATTAAATTATTTTGTGACACGATCAAATTTAGGGTTGATTTACAAGTATACTGCGGGTCAGCCGGATACGGCAAAGTGCTAGGATTGTTCCTTGGGGTTCCTACATTGCATATTTAAAGAATTATCCATTAGACAATTAAGTATACAACTTACAAAAAATTATTAAATTATTTTATGTGACACGATCAAATTTAGGGTTAATGTACAAGTATATTACGGGTCAGCCGTATACGGCAAAGTGCTAGGATTGTTCCTTGGGGTTCCTACATTGCATATTTAAAGAAATATCCATTAGACAATTAAGTATACAACTTACAAAAAATTATTAAATTATTTTATGTGACACGCTCAAGTTTAAGGTTGATTTACAAGTATACTACGGGTCAGCCGGATACGGCAAAGTGCTAGGATTGTTCCTTGGGGTTCCTACATTGCATATTTAAAGAATTATTTATTAGACAATTAAGTATACAACTTACAAAAAATTATTAAATTATTTTATGTGACACGCTCAAGTTTAAGGTTGATTTACAAGTATACTACGGGTCAGCCGGATACGGCAAAGTGCTAGGATTGTTCCTTGGGGTTCCTACATTGCATATTTAATGAATTATTCATTAGACAATTAAGTATACAACTTACAAAAAATTATTAAATTATTTTATGTGACACGCTCAAGTTTACGGTTGATTTACAAGTATACTACGGGTCAGCCGGATACGGCAAAGTGCTTAGATTGTTCCTTGGGGATCCTACATTGCATATTTAAAGAATTATCCATTAGACAATTAAGTATACAACTTACAAAAAATTATTAAATTATTTTATGTGCCACGCTCAAGTTTAAGGTTGATTTACAAGTATACTACGGGTCAGCCGGATACGGCAAAGTGCTAGGATTTTTCCTTGGGGTTCCTACATTGCATATTTAAAGAATTATCCATTAGACAATTAAGTATACAACTTACAAAAAATTATTAAATTATTTTATGTGCCACGCTCAAGTTTAAGGTTGATTTACAAGTATACTACGGGTCAGCCGGATACGGCAAAGTGCTAGGATTGTTCCTTGGGGTTCCTACATTGTAAATTTAAAGAATTATTTATTAGACAATTAAGTATACAACTTACAAAAAAATATTAAATTATTTTATGTGACACGCTCAAGTTTAAGGTTGATTTACAAGTATACTACGGGCCATCCGGATACGGCAAAGTGCTAAGATTGTTCCTTGGGGTTCCTACATTGCATATTTAAAGAACTATTTATTAGACAATTAAGTATACAACTTACAAAAAATTATTAAATTATTTTATGTGACACGCTCAAGTTTAAGGTTGATTTACAAGTATACTACGGGTCAGCCGGATACGGCAAAGTGCTAGGATTGTTCCTTGGGGTTCCTACATTGCATATTTAAAGAATTATTTATTAGACAATTAAGTATACAACTTACAAAAAATTATTAAATTATTTTATGTGACACGATCAAATTTAGGGTTGATGTACAAGTATACTACGGGTCAGCCGTATACGGCAAAGTGCTAGGATTGTTCCTTGGGGTTCCTACATTGTATATTTAAAGAATTATTCATTAGACAATTAAGTATACAACTTACAAAAAATTATTAATTTATTTTATGTGACACGATCAAATTTAGGGTTGATGTACAAATATACTACGGGTCAGCCGGATACGGCAAAGTGCTAGGATTGTTCCTTGGGGTTCCTACATTGCATATTTAAAGAATTATTTATTAGACAGTTAAGTATACAACTTACAAAAAATTATTAAATTATTTTATG
Source organism: Harpalus rubripes (assembly GCA_963082715.1). NCBI lineage: Eukaryota > Metazoa > Arthropoda > Insecta > Coleoptera > Carabidae > Harpalus > Harpalus rubripes. The sequence goes on from OY720465.1 coordinate 36,630,643, forward strand.
TGACACGCTCAAGTTTAAGGTTGATTTACAAGTATACTACGGGTCAGCCGGATACGGCAAAGTGCTAGGATTGTTCCTTGGGGTTTCTACATTGCAAATTTAAAGAATTATTTATTAGACAATTAAGTATACAACTTACAAAAAATTATTAAATTATTTTATGTGACACGCTCAAGTTTAAGGTTGATTTACAAGTATACTACGGGTCAGCCGGATACTGCAAAGTGCTAGGATTATTCCTTGGGGTTCCTACATTGCATATTTAAAGAATTATTTATTAGACAATTAAGTATACAACTTACAAAAAATTATTAAATTATTTTATGTGACACGCTCAAGTTTAAGGTTGATTTACAAGTATACTACGGGTCAGCCGGATACGGCAAAGTGCTAGGATTGTTCCTTGGGGTTCCTACATTGCATATTTAAAGAATTATTTATTAGACAATTAAGTATACAACTTACAAAAAATTATTAAATTATTTTATGTGACACGCTCAAGTTTAAGGTTGATTTACAAGTATACTACGGGTCAGCCGGATACGGCAAAGTGCTAGGATTGTTTCTTGGGGTTCCTACATTGCATATTTAAAGAAATATCCATTAGACAATTAAGTATACAACTTACAAAAAATTATTAAATTATTTTATGTGACACGCTCAAGTTTAAGGTTGATTTACAAGTATACTACGGGTCAGCCGGATACGGCAAAGTGCTAGGATTGTTTCTTGGGGTTCCTACATTGCATATTTAAAGAAATATCCATTAGACAATTAAGTATACAACTTACAAAAAATTATTAAATTATTTTGTGACACGATCAAATTTAGGGTTGATTTACAAGTATACTACGGGTCAGCCGGATACGGCAAAGTGCTAGGATTGTTCCTTGGGGTTCCTACATTGCATATTTAAAGAATTATCCATTAGACAATTAAGTATACAACTTACAAAAAATTATTAAATTATTTTATGTGACACGACCAAATTTAGGGTTGATGTACAAGTATACTACGGGTCAGCCGGATACGGCAAAGTGCTAGGATTGTTCCTTATGGTTCCTACATTGCATATTTAAAGAATTATTCATTAGACAATTAAGTATACAACTTACAATAAATTATTAAATTATTTTATATGACACGCTCAAGTTTAAGGTTGATTTACAAGTATACTACGGGTCTGCCGGATACGGCAAAGTGCTAGGATTGTTCCTTGGGGTTCCTACATTGCATATTTAAAGAATTATTTATTAGACAATTAAGTATACAACTTACAAAAAATTATTAAATTATTTTATGTGACACGCTCAAGTTTAAGGTTGATTTACAAGTATACTACGGGTCAGCCGGATACGGCAAAGTGCTAGGATTGTTCCTTGGGGTTCCTACATTGCATATTTAAAGAATTATTCATTAGACAATTAAGTATACAACTTACAAAAAATTATTAAATTATTTTATGTGACACGCTCAAGTTTAAGGTTGATTTACAAGTATACTACGGGTCAGCCGGATACGGCAAAGTGCTAGGATTGTTCCTTGGGGTTCCTAAATTGCATATTTAAAGAATTATTTATTAGACAATTAAGTATACAACTTACAAAAATTTATTAAATTATTTTATGTGACACGATCAAATTTAGGGTTGATGTACAAGTATACTACGGGTCAGCTGGATACTGCAAAGTGCTAGGATTGTTCTTTGGGGTTCTTACATTGCATATTTAAAGAATTATTCATTAGACAATTAAGTATACAACTTACAAAAAATTATTAAATTATTTTATGTGACACGCTCAAGTTTAAGGTTAATTTACAAGTATACTACGGGTTAGCCGGATACGGCAAAGTGCTAGGATTGTTCCTTGGGGTTCCTACATTGCATATTTAAAGAATTATTCATTAGACAATTAAGTATACAACTTACAAAAAATTATTAAATTATTTTACGTGACACGCTCAGGTTTAAGGTTAATTTACAAGTATACTACGGGTCAGCCGGATACGGCAAAGTACTTGGATTGTTTCTTGGGGTTCCTACATTGCATATTTAAAGAATTATTTATTAGACAATTAAGTATACAACTTACAAAAAATTATTAAATTATTTTATGTGACACGATCAAATTTAGGGTTGATGTACAAGTATACTACGGGTCAGCCGGATACTGCAAAGTGCTAGGATTGTTCCTTGGGGTTCCTACATTGCATATTTAAAGAATTATTCATTAGACAATTAAGTATACAACTTACAAAAAATTATTAAATTATTTTATGTGCCCCGCTCAAGCTTAAGGTTGATTTACAAGTATACTACGCGCCAGCCGGATACGGCAAAGTGCTAGGTTTGTTCCTTGGGGTTCCTACATTGCATATTTAAAGAATTATTTATTAGACAATAAAGTATACAACTTACAAAAAATTATTAAATTATTTTATGTGACACGATCAAATTTAGGGTTGATGTACAAGTATACTACGGGTCAGCCGGATACTACAAAGTGCTAGGATTGTTCCTTGGGGTTCCTACATTGCATATTTAAAGAATTATTCATTAGACAATTAAGTATACAACTTACAAAAAATTATTAAATTATTTTATGTGACACGCTCAAGTTTAAGGTTGATTTACAAGTATACTACGGGTCAGCCGGATACGGCAAAGTGCTAGGATTGTTCCTTGGGGTTCCTACATTGCATATTTAAAGAGTTATTCATTAGACAATTAAGTATACAACTTACAAAAAATTATTAAATTATTTTATGTGCCACGCTCAAGTTTAAGGTTGATTTACAAGTATACTACGGGTCAGCCGGATACGGCAAAGTGCTAGGATTGTTCCTTGGGGTTCCTACATTGCATATTTAAAGAATTATTTATTAGACAATTAAGTATACAACTTACAAAAAATTATTAAATTATTTTATGTGACACGATCAAATTTAGGGTTGATGTACAAGTATACTACGGGTCAGCCGGATACTGCAAAGTGCTAGGATTGTTCCTTGGGGTTCCTACATTGCATATTTAAAGAATTATTTATTAGACAATAAAGTATACAACTTACAAAAAATTATTAAATTATTTTATGTGACACGATCAAATCTAGGGTTGATGAACAAGTATACTACGGGTCAGCCGGATACGGCAAAGTGCTAGGATTGTTCCTTGGGGTTTCTACATTGCATATTTAAAGAATTATTTATTAGACAATTAAGTATACAACTTCCAAAAATTATTAAATTATTTTATGTGCCACGCTCAAGTTTAAGGTTGATTTACAAGTATACTACGCGCCAGCCGGATACGGCAAAGTGCTAGGATTGTTCCATGGGGTTCCTACATTGCATATTTAAAGAATTATTTATTAGACAATAAAGTATACAACTTACAAAAAATTATTAAATTATTTTATGTGACACGCTCAAGTTTAAGGTTGATTTACAAGTATACTACGGGTTAGCCGGATACGGCAAAGTGCTAGGATTGTTCCTTGGGGTTCCTACATTGCATATTTAAAGAATTATTCATTAGACAATAAAGTATACAACTTACAAAAAATTATTAAATTATTTTATGTGCCACGCTCAAGTTTAAGGTTGATTTACAAGTATACTACGCGCCAGCCGGATACGGCAAAGTGCTAGGATTGTTCCATGGGGTTCCTACATTGCATATTTAAATAATTATTCATTAGACAATAAAGTATACAACTTACAAAAAATTATTAAATTATTTTATGTGACACGCTCAAGTTTAAGGTTGATTTACAAGTATACTACGGGTTAGCCGGATACGGCAAAGTGCTAGGATTGTTCCTTGGGGTTCCTACATTGCATATTTAAAGAATTATTTATTAGACAATTAAGTATACAACTTCCAAAAATTATTAAATTATTTTATGTGCCACGCTCAAGTTTAAGGTTGATTTACAAGTATACTACGCGCCAGCCGGATACGGCAAAATGCTAGGATTGTTCCATGGGGTTCCTACATTGCATATTTAAAGAATTATTTATTAGACAATAAAGTATACAACTTACAAAAAATTATTAAATTATTTTATGTGACACGATCAAATCTAGGGTTGATGAACAAGTATACTACGGGTCAGCCGGATACTACAAAGTGCTAGGATTGTTCCTTGGGGTTCCTACATTGCATATTTAAAGAATTATTTATTAGACAATTAAGTATACAACTTACAAAAAATTATTAAATTATTTTATGTGACACGCTCAAGTTTAAGGTTGATTTACAAGTATACTACGGGTCAGCCGGATACGGCAAAGTGCTAGGATTGTTCCTTGGGGTTCCTACATTGCATATTTAAAGAATTATTCATTAGACAATTAAGTATAGAACTTACAAAAAATTATTAAATTATTTTATGTGCCACGCTCAAGTTTAAGGTTGATTTACAAGTATACTACGGGTCAGCCGGATACGGCAAAGTGCTAGGATTGTTCCTTGGGGTTCCTACATTGCATATTTAAAGAATTATTTATTAGACAATTAAGTATACAACTTTCAAAATATTATTAAATTATTTTATGTGACACGATCAAATTTAGGGTTGATGTACAAGTATACTACGGGTCAGCCGGATACGGCAAAGTGCTAGGATTGTTCCTTGGGGTTCCTACATTGCATATTTAAAGAATTATTCATTAGACAATTAAGTATACAACTTACAAAAAATTATTAAATTATTTTATGACACGCTCAAGTTTAAGGTTGATTTACAAGTATACTACGGGTCAGCCGGATACGGCAAAGTGCTAGGATTGTTCCTTGGGGTTCCTACATTGCATATTTAAAGAATTATTTATTAGACAATTAAGTATACTACTTACAAAAAATTATTATATTATTTTATGTGCCACGCTCAAGTTTAAGGTTGATTTACAAGTATACTACGGGTCAGCCGGATACGGCAAAGTACTAGGATTGTTCCTTGGTGTTCCCACATTGCATATTTAAAGAATTATTTATTAGACAATTAAGTATACAACTTACAAAAAATTATTAAATTATTTTATGTAACACGCTCAAGTTTAAGGTTGATTTACAAGTATACTACGGGTCAGCCGGATACGGCAAAGTGCTAGGATTATTCCTTGGGGTTCCTACATTGCATATTTAAAGAATTATTTATTAGACAATTAAGTATACAACTTACAAAAAATTATTAAATTATTTTATGTGCCACGCTCAAGTTTAAGGTTGATTTACAAGTATACTACGGGTCAGCCGGATACGGCAAAGTGCTAGGATTGTTCCTTGGGGTTCCTACATTGCATATTTAAAGAATTATTTATTAGACAATTAAGTATACAACTTACAAAAAATTATTAAATTAATTTATGTGCCACGCTCAAGTTTAAGGTTGATTTACAAGTATACTACGGGTCAGCCGTATACGGCAAAGTGCTAGGATTGTTCCTTGGGGTTCCTATATTGCATATTTAAAGAATTATTTATTAGACAATTAAGTATACAACTTACAAAAAATTATTAAATTATTTTATGCGACACGCTCAAGTTTAAGGTTGATTTACATGTATACTACGGGTCAGCCGGATACGGCAAAGTGCTAGGATAGTTCCTTGGGGTTCCTACATTGCATATTTAAAGAATTATTTAATAGACAATTAAGTATACAACTTACAAAAAATTATTAAATTATTTTATGTGCCACGCTCAAGTTAAAGGTTGATTTACAAGTATACTACGGGTCAGCCGGATACGGCAAAGTGCTAGGATTGTTCCTTGGGGTTCCCACATTGCATATTTAAAGAATTATTTATTAGACAATTAAGTATACAAGTTTCAAAAAATTATTAAATTATTTTATGTGACACGATCAAATTTAGGGTTGATGTACAAGTATACTACGGGTCAGCCGGATACGGCAAAGTGCTAGGATTGTTCCTTGGGGTTCCTACATTGCATATTTAAAGAATTATTCATTAGACAATTAAGTATACAACTTACAAAAAATTATTGAATTATTTTATGTGACACGCTCAAGTTTAAGGTTGATTTACAAGTATACTACGGGTCAGCCGGATACGGCAAAGTGCTAGGATTGTTCCTTGGGGTTCCTACATTGCATATTTAAAGAATTATTTATTAGACAATTAAGTATACAACTTACAAAAAATTATTAAATTATTTTATGTGCCACGCTCAAGTTTAAGGTTGATTTACAAGTATACTACGGGTCAGCCGGATACGGCAAAGTACTAGGATTGTTCCTTGGGGTTCCCACATTGCATATTTAAAGAATTATTTATTAGACAATTAAGTATACAACTTACAAAAAATTATTAAATTATTTTATGTAACACGCTCAAGTTTAAGGTTGATTTACAAGTATACTACGGGTCAGCCGGATACGGAAAAGTGCTAGGATTGTTCCTTGGGGTTCCTACATTGCATATTTAAAGAATTATTTATTAGACAATAAAGTATACAACTTACAAAAAATTATTAAATTATTTTATGTGACACGATCAAATCTAGGGTTGATGAACAAGTATACTACGGGTCAGCCGGATACGGCAAAGTGCTAGGATTGTTTCTTGGGGTTTCTACATTGCATATTTAAAGAATTATTTATTAGACAATTAAGTATACAACTTCCAAAAATTATTAAATTATTTTATGTGCCACGCTCAAGTTTAAGGTTGATTTACAAGTATACTACGCGCCAGCCGGATACGGCAAAGTGCTAGGATTGTTCCATGGGGTTCCTACATTGCATATTTAAAGAATTATTTATTAGACAATAAAGTATACAACTTACAAAAAATTATTAAATTATTTTATGTGACACGCTCAAGTTTAAGGTTGATTTACAAGTATACTACGGGTTAGCCGGATACGGCAAAGTGCTAGGATTGTTCCTTGGGGTTCCTACATTGCATATTTAAAGAATTATTCATTAGACAATAAAGTATACAACTTACAAAAAATTATTAAATTATTTTATGTGCCACGCTCAAGTTTAAGGTTGATTTACAAGTATACTACGCGCCAGCCGGATACGGCAAAGTGCTAGGATTGTTCCATGGGGTTCCTACATTGCATATTTAAATAATTATTCATTAGACAATAAAGTATACAACTTACAAAAAATTATTAAATTATTTTATGTGACACGCTCAAGTTTAAGGTTGATTTACAAGTATACTACGGGTTAGCCGGATACGGCAAAGTGCTAGGATTGTTCCTTGGGGTTCCTACATTGCATATTTAAAGAATTATTTATTAGACAATTAAGTATACAACTTCCAAAAATTATTAAATTATTTTATGTGCCACGCTCAAGTTTAAGGTTGATTTACAAGTATACTACGCGCCAGCCGGATACGGCAAAATGCTAGGATTGTTCCATGGGGTTCCTACATTGCATATTTAAAGAATTATTTATTAGACAATAAAGTATACAACTTACAAAAAATTATTAAATTATTTTATGTGACACGATCAAATCTAGGGTTGATGAACAAGTATACTACGGGTCAGCCGGATACTACAAAGTGCTAGGATTGTTCCTTGGGGTTCCTACATTGCATATTTAAAGAATTATTCATTAGACAATTAAGTATACAACTTACAAAAAATTATTAAATTATTTTATGTGACACGCTCAAGTTTAAGGTTGATTTACAAGTATACTACGGGTCAGCCGGATACGGCAAAGTGCTAGGATTGTTCCTTGGGGTTCCTACATTGCATATTTAAAGAATTATTCATTAGACAATTAAGTATAGAACTTACAAAAAATTATTAAATTATTTTATGTGCCACGCTCAAGTTTAAGGTTGATTTACAAGTATACTACGGGTCAGCCGGATACGGCAAAGTGCTAGGATTGTTTCTTGGGGTTCCTACATTGCATATTTAAAGAATTATTTATTAGACAATTAAGTATACAACTTTCAAAATATTATTAAATTATTTTATGTGACACGATCAAATTTAGGGTTGATGTACAAGTATACTACGGGTCAGCCGGATACGGCAAAGTGCTAGGATTGTTCCTTGGGGTTCCTACATTGCATATTTAAAGAATTATTCATTAGACAATTAAGTATACAACTTACAAAAAATTATTAAATTATTTTATGACACGCTCAAGTTTAAGGTTGATTTACAAGTATACTACGGGTCAGCCGGATACGGCAAAGTGCTAGGATTGTTCCTTGGGGTTCCTACATTGCATATTTAAAGAATTATTTATTAGACAATTAAGTATACTACTTACAAAAAATTATTATATTATTTTATGTGCCACGCTCAAGTTTAAGGTTGATTTACAAGTATACTACGGGTCAGCCGGATACGGCAAAGTACTAGGATTGTTCCTTGGTGTTCCCACATTGCATATTTAAAGAATTATTTATTAGACAATTAAGTATACAACTTACAAAAAATTATTAAATTATTTTATGTAACACGCTCAAGTTTAAGGTTGATTTACAAGTATACTACGGGTCAGCCGGATACGGCAAAGTGCTAGGATTATTCCTTGGGGTTCCTACATTGCATATTTAAAGAATTATTTATTAGACAATTAAGTATACAACTTACAAAAAATTATTAAATTATTTTATGTGCCACGCTCAAGTTTAAGGTTGATTTACAAGTATACTACGGGTCAGCCGGATACGGCAAAGTGCTAGGATTGTTCCTTGGGGTTCCTACATTGCATATTTAAAGAATTATTTATTAGACAATTAAGTATACAACTTACAAAAAATTATTAAATTAATTTATGTGCCACGCTCAAGTTTAAGGTTGATTTACAAGTATACTACGGGTCAGCCGTATACGGCAAAGTGCTAGGATTGTTCCTTGGGGTTCCTATATTGCATATTTAAAGAATTATTTATTAGACAATTAAGTATACAACTTACAAAAAATTATTAAATTATTTTATGCGACACGCTCAAGTTTAAGGTTGATTTACATGTATACTACGGGTCAGCCGGATACGGCAAAGTGCTAGGATAGTTCCTTGGGGTTCCTACATTGCATATTTAAAGAATTATTTAATAGACAATTAAGTATACAACTTACAAAAAATTATTAAATTATTTTATGTGCCACGCTCAAGTTAAAGGTTGATTTACAAGTATACTACGGGTCAGCCGGATACGGCAAAGTGCTAGGATTGTTCCTTGGGGTTCCCACATTGCATATTTAAAGAATTATTTATTAGACAATTAAGTATACAACTTTCAAAAAATTATTAAATTATTTTATGTGACACGATCAAATTTAGGGTTGATGTACAAGTATACTACGGGTCAGCCGGATACGGCAAAGTGCTAGGATTGTTCCTTGGGGTTCCTACATTGCATATTTAAAGAATTATTCATTAGACAATTAAGTATACAACTTACAAAAAATTATTGAATTATTTTATGTGACACGCTCAAGTTTAAGGTTGATTTACAAGTATACTACGGGTCAGCCGGATACGGCAAAGTGCTAGGATTGTTCCTTGGGGTTCCTACATTGCATATTTAAAGAATTATTTATTAGACAATTAAGTATACAACTTACAAAAAATTATTAAATTATTTTATGTGCCACGCTCAAGTTTAAGGTTGATTTACAAGTATACTACGGGTCAGCCGGATACGGCAAAGTACTAGGATTGTTCCTTGGGGTTCCCACATTGCATATTTAAAGAATTATTCATTAGACAATTAAGTATACAACTTACAAAAAATTATTAAATTATTTTATGTAACACGCTCAAGTTTAAGGTTGATTTACAAGTATACTACGGGTCAGCCGGATACGGAAAAGTGCTAGGATTGTTCCTTGGGGTTCCTACATTGCATATTTAAAGAATTATTTATTAGACAATTAAGTATACAACTTACAAAAAATTATTAAATTATTTTATGTGACACGATCAAATTTAGGGTTGATGTACAAGTATACTACGGGTCAGCCGGATACTGCAAAGTGCTAGGATTGTTCCCTGGGGTTCCTACATTGCATATTTAAAGAAATATCCATTAGACAATTAAGTATACAACTTACAAAAAATTATTAAATTATTTTGTGACACGATCAAATTTAGGGTTGATTTACAAGTATACTACGGGTCAGCCGGATACTGCAAAGTGCTAGGATTGTTCCTTGGGGTTCCTACATTGCATATTTAAAGAATTATTTATTAGACAATTAAGTATACAACTTACAAAAAATTATTAAATTATTTTATGTGCCACGCTCAAGTTTAAGGTTGATTTACAAGTATACTACGGGTCAGCCGGATACGGCAAAGTGCTAGGATTGTTCCTTGGGGTTCCTACATTGCATATTTAAAGAATTATTTAATAGACAATTAAGTATACAACTTACAAAAAATTATTAAATTATTTTATGTGACACGCTCAAGTTTAAGGTTGATTTACAAGTATACTACGGGTCAGCCGGATACGGCAAAGTGCTAGGATTGTTCCTTGGGGTTCCTACATTGCATATTTAAAGAATTATTTATTAGACAATTAAGTATACAACTTACAAAAAATTATTAAATTATTTTATGTGACACGATCAAATTTAGGGTTGATGTACAAGTATACTACGGGTCAGCCGGATACGGCAAAGTGCTAGGATTGTTCCTTGGGGTTCCTACATTACATATTTAAAGAATTATTCATTAGACAATTAAGTATACAACTTACAAAAAATTATTAAATTATTTTATGTGACACGCTCAAGTTTAAGGTTGATTTACAAGTATACTACGGGTCAGCCGGATACGGCAAAGTGCTAGGATTGTTCCTTGGGGTTCCTACATTGCATATTTAAAGAATTATTTAATAGACAATTAAGTATACAACTTACAAAAAATTATTAAATTATTTTATGTGCCACGCTCAAGTTTAAGGTTGATTTACAAGTATACTACGGGCCAGCCGGATACGGCAAAATGCTAGGATTGTTCCTTGGGGTTCCTACATTGCATATTTAAAGAACTATTTATTAGACAATTAAGTATACAACTTACAAAAAATTATTAAATTATTTTATGTGACACGCTCAAGTTTAAGGTTGATTTACAAGTATACTACGGGTCAGCCGGATACGGCTAAGTGCTAGGATTGTTCCTTGGGGTTCCTACATTGCATATTTAAAGAATTATTTATTAGACAATTAAGTATACAACTTACAAAAAATTATTAAATTATTTTATGTGACACGCTCAAGTTTAAGGTTGATTTACAAGTATACTACGGGTCAGCCGGATACGGCAAAGTGCTAGGATTGTTCCTTGGGGTTCCTACATTGCATATTTAAAGAATTATCCATTAGACAATTAAGTATACAACTTACAAAAAATTATTAAATTATTTTATGTGACACGACCAAATTTAGGGTTGATGTACAAGTATACTACGGGTCAGCCGGATACGGCAAAGTGCTAGGATTGTTCCTTGGAGTTCCTACATTGCATATTTAAAGAATTATTCATTAGACAATTAAGTATACAACTTAAAAAAAATTATTAATTTATTTTATGTGACACGCTCAAGTTTAAGGTTGATTTACAAGTATACTACGGGTCAGCCGGATACGGCAAAGTGCTAGGATTGTTCCTTGGGGTTCCTACATTGCATATTTAAAGAATTATTTATTAGACAATTAAGTATACAACTTACAAAAAATTATTAAATTATTTTATGTGACACGCTCAAGTTTAAGGTTGATTTACAAGTATACTACGGGTCAACCGGATACGGCATAGTGCTAGGATTGTTCCTTGGGGTTCCTACATTGCATATTTAAAGAATTATTCATTAGACAATTAAGTATACAACTTACAAAAAATTATTAAATTATTTTTGTGACACGCTCAAGTTTAAGGTTGATTTACAAGTATACTACGGGTCAGCCGGATACGGCAAAGTGCTAGGATTGTTCCTTGGGGTTCCTACATTGCATATTTAAAGAATTATCCATTAGACAATTAAGTATACAACTTACAAAAAATTATTAAATTATTTTATGTGACACGCTCAAGTTTAAGGTTGATTTACAAGTATACTACGGGTCAGCCGGATACGGCAAAGTGCTAGGATTGTTCCTTGGGGTTCCTGCATTGCATATTTAAAGAATTATTTATTAGACAATTAAGTATACAACTTACAAAAAATTATTAAATTATTTTATGTGACACGCTCAAGTTTAAGGTTGATTTACAAGTATACTACGGGTCAACCGGATACGGCAAAGTGCTAGGATTGTTCCTTGGGGTTCCTACATTGCATATTTAAAGAATTATTTATTAGACAATTAAGTATACAACTTACAAAAAATTATTAAATTATTTTATGTGACACGATCAAATTTAGGGTTGATGTACAAGTATACTACGAGTCAGCCGGATACTGCAAAGTGCTAGGATTGTTCCTTGGGGTTCCTACATTGCATATTTAAAGAATTATTCATTAGACATTTAAGTATACAACTTTCAAAAAATTATTAAATTATTTTATGTGACACGCTCAAGTTTAAGGTTGATGTACAAGTATACTACGGGTCAGCCGGATACGGCAAAGTGCTAGGATTGTTCCTTGGGGTTCCTACATTGCATATTTAAAGAATTATTCATTAGACAATTAAGTATACAACTTACAAAAATTATTAAATTATTTTATGTGACACGCTCAAGGTTAAGGTTGATTTACAAGTATACAACGGGTCAGCCGGATACGGCAAAGTGCTAGGATTGTTCCTTGGGGTTCCTACATTGCATATTTAAAGAATTATTCATTAGACAATTAAGTATACAACTTACAAAAAATTATTAAATTATTTTATGTGACACGCTCAAGTTTAAGGTTGATTTACAAGTATACTACGGGTCAGCCGGATACGGCAAAGTGCTAGGATTGTTCCTTGGGGTTCCTACATTGCATATTTAAAGAATTATTCATTAGACAATTAAGTATACAACTTACAAAAATTATTAAATTATTTTATGTGACACGCTCAAGTTTAAGGTTGATTTACAAGTATACTACGGGTCAGCCGGATACGGCAAAGTGCTAGGATTGTTCCTTGGGGTTCCTACATTGCATATTTAAAGAATTATTCATTAGACAATTAAGTATACAACTTACAAAAATTATTAAATTATTTTATGTGACACGCTCAAGGTTAAGGTTGATTTACAAGTATACTACGGGTCAGCCGGATACGGCAAAGTGCTAGGATTGTTCCTTGGGGTTCCTACATTGCATATTTAAAGAATTATTCATTAGACAATTAAGTATACAACTTACAAAAATTATTAAATTATTTTATGTGACACGCTCAAGTTTAAGGTTGATTTACAAGTATACTACGCGTCAGCCGGATACGGCAAAGTGCTAGGATTGTTCCTTGGGGTTCCTACATTGCATATTTAAAGAATTATTCATTAGACAATTAAGTATACAACTTACAAATATTATTAAATTATTTTATGTGACACGCTCAAGGTTAAGGTTGATTTACAAGTATACTACGGGTCAGCCGGATACGGCAAAGTGCTAGGATTGTTCCTTGGGGTTCCTACATTGCATATTTAAAGAAATATTCATTAGACAATTAAGTATACAACTTACAAAAATTATTAAATTATTTTATGTGACACGCTCAAGTTTAAGGTTGATTTACAAGTATACTACGGGTCAGCCGGATACGGCAAAGTGCTAGGATTGTTCCTTGGGGTTCCTACATTGCATATTTAAAGAATTATTCATTAGACAATTAAGTATACAACTTACAAAAATTATTAAATTATTTTATGTGACACGCTCAAGTTTAAGGTTGATTTACAAGTATACTACGGGTCAGCCGGATACGGCAAAGTGCTAGGATTGTTCCTTGGGGTTCCTACATTGCATATTTAAAGAATTATTCATTAGACAATTAAGTATACAACTTACAAAAATTATTAAATTATTTTATGTGACACGCTCAAGTTTAAGGTTGATTTACAAGTATACTACGGGTCAGCCGGATACGGCAAAGTGCTAGGATTGTTCCTTGGGGTTCCTACATTGCATATTTAAAGAATTATTCATTAGACAATTAAGTATACAACTTACAAAAATTATTAAATTATTTTATGTGATACGCTTAAGTTTAAGGTTGATTTACAAGTATACTACGGGTCAGCCGGATACGGCAAAGTGCTAGGATTGTTCCTTGGGGTTCCTACAATGCATATTTAAAGAATTATTCATTAGACAATTAAGTATACAACTTACAAAAATTATTAAATTATTTTATGTGACACGCTCAAGTTTAAGGTTGATTTACAAGTATACTACGGGTCAGCCGGATACGGCAAAGTGCTAGGATTGTTCCTTGGGGTTCCTACATTGCATATTTAAAGAATTATTCATTAGACAATTAAGTATACAACTTACAAAAATTATTAAATTATTTTATGTGACACGCTCAAGTTTAAGGTTGATTTACAAGTATACTACGGGTCACATGGATACGGCAAAGTGCTAGGATTGTTCCTTGGGGTTCCTACATTGCATATTTAAAGAATTATTCATTAGACAATTAAGTATACAACTTACAAAAATTATTAAATTATTTTATGTGACACGCTCAAGTTTAAGGTTGATTTACAAGTATACTACGGGTCAGCCGGATACGGCAAAGTGCTAGGATTGTTCCTTGGGGTTCCTACATTGCATATTTAAAGAATTATTCATTAGACAATTAAGTATACGACTTACAAAAATTATTAAATTATTTTATGTGACACGCTCAAGGTTAAGGTTGATTTACAAGTATACTACGGGTCAGCCGGATACGGCAAAGTGCTAGGATTGTTCCTTGGGGTTCCTACATTGCATATTTAAAGAATTATTCATTAGACAATTAAGTATACAACTTACAAAAAATTATTAAATTATTTTATGTGACACGCTCAAGTTTAAGGTTGATTTACAAGTACACTACGGGTCAGCCGGATACGGCAAAGTGCTAGGATTGTTCCTTGGGGTTCCTACATTGCATATTTAAAGAATTATTCATTAGACAATTAAGTATACAACTTACAAAAATTATTAAATTATTTTATGTGACACGCTCAAGGTTAAGGTTGATTTACAAGTATACTACGGGTCAGCCGGATACGGCAAAGTGCTAGGATTGTTCCTTGGGGTTCCTACATTGCATATTTAAAGAATTATTCATTAGACAATTAAGTATACAACTTACAAAAATTATTAAATTATTTTATGTGACACGCTCAAGGTTAAGGTTGATTTACAAGTATACTACGGGTCAGCCGGATACGGCAAAGTGCTAGGATTGTTCCTTGGGGTTCCTACATTGCATATTTAAAGAATTATACATTAGACAATTAAGTATACAACTTACAAAAATTATTAAATTATTTTATGTGACACGCTCAAGTTTAAGGTTGATTTACAAGTATACTACGGGTCAGCCGGATACGGCAAAGTGCTAGGATTGTTCCTTGGGGTTCCTACATTGCATATTTAAAGAATTATTCATTAGACAATTAAGTATACAACTTACAAAAAATTATTAAATTATTTTATGTGACACGCTCAAGTTTAAGGTTGATTTACAAGTACACTACGGGTCAGCCGGATACGGCAAAGTGCTAGGATTGTTCCTTGGGGTTCCTACATTGCATATTTAAAGAATTATTCATTAGACAATTAAGTATACAACTTACAAAAATTATTAAATTATTTTATGTGACACGCTCAAGGTTAAGGTTGATTTACAAGTATACTACGGGTCAGCCGGATACGGCAAAGTGCTAGGATTGTTCCTTGGGGTTCCTACATTGCATATTTAAAGAATTATTCATTAGACAATTAAGTATACAACTTACAAAAAATTATTAAATTATTTTATGTGACACGCTCAAGTTTAAGGTTGATTTACAAGTATACTACGGGTCAGCCGGATACGGCAAAGTGCTAGGATTGTTCCTTGGGGTTCCTACATTGCATATTTAAAGAATTATTCATTAGACAATTAAGTATACAACTTACAAAAAATTATTAAATTATTTTATGTGACACGATCAAATTTAGGGTTGATGTACAAGTATACTACGGGTCAGCCGGATACGGCAAAGTGCTAGGATTGTTCCTTGGGGTTCCTACATTGCATATTTAAAGAATTATTTTTTAGACAATTAAGTATACAACTTACAAAAAATTATTAAATTATTTTATGTGCCACGCTCAAGTTTAAGGTTGATTTACAAGTATACTACGGGTCAGCCGGATACGGCAAAGTGCTAGGATTGTTCCTTGGGGTTCCTACATTGCATATTTAAAGAATTATTTTTTAGACAATTAAGTATACAACTTACAAAAAATTATTAAATTATTTTATGTGCCGCGCTCAAGTTTAAGGTTGATTTACAAGTATACTACGGGTCAGCCGGATACTGCAAAGTGCTAGGATTGTTCCTTGGGGTTCCTACATTGCATATTTAAAGAATTATTTTTTAGACAATTAAGTATACAACTTACAAAAAATTATTAAATTATTTTATGTGCCACGCTCAAGTTTAAGGTTGATTTACAAGTATACTACGGGTCAGCCGGATACGACAAAGAGCTAGGATTGTTCCTTGTGGTTCCTAAATTGCATATTTAAAGAATTATTCATTAGACAATTAAGTATACAACTTACAAAAAATTATTAAATTATTTTATGTGACACGCTCAAGTTTAAGGTTGATTTACAAGTATACTACGGGTCAGCCGGATACGGCAAAGTGCTAGGATTGTTCCTTGGGGTTCCTACATTGTATATTTAAAGAATTATTCATTAGACAATTAAGTATACAACTTACAAAAAATTATTAATTTATTTTATGTGACACGATCAAATTTAGGGTTGATGTACAAATATACTACGGGTCAGCCGGATACGGCAAAGTGCTAGGATTGTTCCTTGGGGTTCCTACATTGCATATTTAAAGAATTATTCATTAGACAATTAAGTATACAACTTACAAAAAATTATTAAATTATTTTATGTGACACGCTCAAGTTTAAGGTTGATTTACAAGTATACTACGGGTCAGCCGGATACGGCAAAGTGCTAGGATTGTTCCTTGGGGTTCCTACATTGCATATTTAAAGAATTATTTTTTAGACAATTAAGTATACAACTTACAAAAAATTATTAAATTATTTTATGTGCCACGCTCAAGTTTAAGGTTGATTTACAAGTATACTACGGGTCAGCCGGATACTGCAAAGTGCTAGGATTGTTCCTTGGGGTTCCTACATTGCATATTTAAAGAATTATTTTTTAGACAATTAGGTATACAACTTACAAAAAATTATTAAATTATTTTATGTGCCACGCTCAAGTTTAAGGTTGATTTACAAGTATACTACGGGTCAGCCGGATACGGCAAAGAGCTAGGATTGTTCCTTGTGGTTCCTAAATTGCATATTTAAAGAATTATTCATTAGACAATTAAGTATACAACTTACAAAAAATTATTAAATTATTTTATGTGACACGCTCAAGTTTAAGGTTGATTTACAAGTATACTACGGGTCAGCCGGATACTGCAAAGTGCTAGGATTGTTCCTTGGGGTTCCTACATTGCATATTTAAAGAATTATTTTTTAGACAATTAAGTATACAACTTACAAAAAATTATTAAATTATTTTATGTGCCACGCTCAAGTTTAAGGTTGATTTACAAGTATACTACGGGTCAGCCGGATACGGCAAAGTGCTAGGATTGTTCCTTGGGGTTCCTACATTGCATATTTAAAGAATTATTTTTTAGACAATTAAGTATACAACTTACAAAAAATTATTAAATTATTTTATGTGCCACGCTCAAGTTTAAGGTTGATTTACAAGTATACTACGGGTCAGCCGGATACTGCAAAGTGCTAGGATTGTTCCTTGGGGTTCCTACATTGCATATTTAAAGAATTATTTTTTAGACAATTAAGTATACAACTTACAAAAAATTATTAAATTATTTTATGTGCCACGCTCAAGTTTAAGGTTGATTTACAAGTATACTACGGGTCAGCCGGATACGGCAAAGAGCTAGGATTGTTCCTTGGGGTTCCTAAATTGCATATTTAAAGAATTATTCATTAGACAATTAAGTATACAACTTACAAAAAATTATTAAATTATTTTATGTGACACGCTCAAGTTTAAGGTTGATTTACAAGTATACTACGGGTCAGCCGGATACGGCAAAGTGCTAGGATTGTTCCTTAGGGTTCCTACATTGCATATTTAAAGAATTATTTATTAGACAATTAAGTATACAACTTACAAAAAATTATTAAATTATTTTATGTGACACGCTCAAGTTTAAGGTTGATTTACAAGTATACTACGGGTCAGCCGGATACAGCAAAGTGCTAGGATTGTTCCTTGGGGTTCCTACATTGCAAATTTAAAGTATTATTTATTAGACATTTAAGTATACAACTTACAAAAAATTATTAAATTATTTTATGTGACACGCTCAAGTTTAAGGTTGATTTACAAGTATACTACGGGTCAGCCGGATACGGCAAAGTGCTAGGATTGTTCCTTGGGGTTCCTACATTGCATATTTAAAGAATTATTTATTAGACAATTAAGTATACAACTTACAAAAAATTATTAAATTATTTTATGTGACACGCTCAAGTTTAAGGTTGATTTACAAGTATACTACGGGTCAGCCGGATACGGCAAAGTGCTAGGATTGTTCCTTGGGGTTCCTACATTGCATATTTAATGAATTATTCATTAGACAATTAAGTATACAACTTACAAAAAATTATTAAATTATTTTATGTGACACGCTCAAGTTTAAGGTTGATTTACATGTATACTACGGGTCAGCCGGATACGGCAAAGTGCTTAGATTGTTCCTTGGGGTTCCTACATTGCATATTTAAAGAATTATCCATTAGACAATTAAGTATACAACTTACAAAAAATTATTAAATTATTTTATGTGACACGATCAAATTTAGGGTTAATGTACAAGTATATTACGGGTCAGCCGTATACGGCAAAGTGCTAGGATTGTTCCTTGGGGTTCCTACATTGTATATTTAAAGAATTATTCATTAGACAATTAAGTATACAACTTACAAAAAATTATTAATTTATTTTATGTGACACGATCAAATTTAGGGTTGATGTACAAATATACTACGGGTCAGCCGGATACGGCAAAGTGCTAGGATTGTTCCTTGGGGTTCCTACATTGCATATTTAAAGAATTATTCATTAGACATTTAAGTATACAACTTACAAAAAATTATTAAATTATTTTATGTGACACGCTCAAGTTTAAGGTTGATTTACAAGTATGCTACGGGTCAGCCGGATACGGCAAAGTGCTAGGATTGTTCCTTGGGGTTCCTACATTGCATATTTAAAGAATTATTCATTAGACATTTAAGTATACAACTTACAAAAAATTATTAAATTATTTTATGTGACACGCACAAGTTTAAGGTTGATTTACAAGTATGCTACGGGTCAACCGGATACGGCAAAGCGCTAGGATTGTTCCTTGGGGTTCCTACATTGCATATTTAAAGAATTATTTATTAGACAATTAAGTATACAACTTACAAAAAATTATTAAATTATTTTATGTGACACGCTCAAGTTTAAGGTTGATTTACAAGTATACTACGGGTCAGCCGGATACGGCAAAGTGCTAGGATTGTTCCTTGGGGTTCCTACATTGCATATTTAAAGAATTATTCATTAGACAATTAAGTATACAACTTACAAAAAATTATTAAATTATTTTATGTGACACGCTCAAGTTTAAGGTTGATTTACAAGTATACTACGGGTCAGCCGGATACGGCAAAGTGCTAGGATTGTTCCTTGGGGTTCCTACATTGCATATTTAAAGAATTATTTATTAGACAATTAAGTATACAACTTACAAAAAATTATTAAATTATTTCATGTGACACGATCAAATTTAGTGTTGATTTACAAGTATACTACGGGTCAGCCGGATACGGCAAAGTGCTAGGATTGTTCCTTGGGGTTCCTACATTGTATATTTAAAGAATTATTCATTAGACAATTTAGTATACAACTTACAAAAAATTTTAAATTATTTTGTGACACGATCAAATTTAGGGTTGATTTACAAGTATACTACGGGTCAGCCGTATACGGCAAAGTGCTAGGTTTGTTCCTTGGGGTTCCTACATTGCATATTTAAAGAATTATTTATTAGACAATTAAGTATACAACTTACAAAAAATTATTAAATTATTTTATGTGACACGATCAAATTTAGGGTTGTTGTACAAGTATACTACGGGTCAGCCGGATACGGCAAAGTGCTAGGATTGTTCCTTGTGGTTCCTACATTGCATATTTAAAGAATTATTTATTAGACAATTAAGTATACAACTTACAAAAAATTATTAAATTATTTTATGTGACACGATCAAATTTAGGGTTGATGTACAAGTATACTACGGGTCAGCCGGATACGGCAAAGTGCTAGGATTGTTCCTTGGGGTTCCTACATTGCAAATTTAAAGAATTATTTATTAGACAATTAAGTATACAACTTACAAAAAATTATTAAATTATATAATGTGACACGCTCAAGTTTAAGGTTGGTTTACAAGTATACTACGGGTCAGCCGGATACGGTAAAGTGCTAGGATTGTTCCTTGGGGTTCCTACATTGCATATTTAAAGAATTATTTATTAGACAATTAAGTATACAACTTACAAAAAATTATTAAATTATTTTATGTGACACGCTCAAGTTTAAGGTTGATTTACAAGTATACTACGGGCCAGCCGGATACGGCAAAGTGCTAGGATTGTTCCTTGGGGTTCCTACATTGCAAATTTAAAGAATTATTTATTAGACAATTAAGTATACAACTTACAAAAAATTATTAAATTATTTTATGTGACACGCTCAAGTTTAAGGTTGATTTACAAGTGTACTACGGGTCAGCCGGATACGTCAAATTGCTAGGATTGTTCCTTGGGGTTCCTACATTGTATATTTAAAGAATTATTTATTAGACAATTAAGTATACAACTTACAAAAAATTATTAAATTATTTTATGTAACACGATCAAATTTAGGGTTGATGTACAAGCATACTACGGGTCAGCCGGATACGGCAAAGTGCTAGGATTGTTCCTTGGGGTTCCTACATTGCATATTTAAAGAATTATTCATTAGACAATTAAGTATACAACTTACAAAAAATTATTAAATTATTTCATGTGACACGATCAAATTTAGGGTTGATTTACAAGTATACTACGGGTCAGCCGGATACGGCAAAGTGCTAGGATTGTTCCTTGGGGTTCCTACATTGTATATTTAAAGAATTATTCATTAGACAATTTAGTATACAACTTACAAAAAATTATTAAATTATTTTGCGACACGCTCAAATTTAGGGTTGATTTACAAGTATACTACGGGTCAGCCGTATACGGCAAAGTGATAGGTTTGTTCCTTGGGGTTCCTACATTGCATATTTAAAGAATTATTTATTAGACAATTAAGTATACAACGTACAAAAAATTATTAAATTATTTTATGTGACACGATCAAATTTAGGGTTGATGTACAAGTATACTACGGGTCAGCCGGATACGGCAAAGTGCTAGGATTGTTCCTTGGGGTTCCTACATTGCATTTTTAAAGAATTATTTATTAGACAATTAAGTATACAACTTACAAAAAATTATTAAATTATTTTATGTGACACGCTCAAGTTTAAGGTTTATTTACAAGTTTACTACGGGTCAGCCGGATACGGCAAAGTGCTAGGATTGTTCCTTGGGGTCCCTACATTGCATATTTAAAGAATTATTTATTAGACAATTAAGTATACAACTTAGAAAAAATTATTAAATTATTTTATGTGACACGCTCAAGTTTAAGGTTGATTTACAAGTATACTACGGGTCAGCCGGATACGGCAAAGTGCTAGGATTGTTCCTTGGGGTTCCTACATTGTATACTTAAAGAATTATTCATTAGACAATTTAGTATACAACTTACAAAAAAATATTAAATTATTTTGTGACACGATCAAATTTAGGGTTGATTTACAAGTATACTACGGGTCAGCCGTATACGGCAAAGCGCTAGGTTTGTTCCTTGGGGTTCCTACATTGCATATTTAAAGAATTATTTATTAGACAATTAAGTATACAACTTACAAAAAAATATTAAATTATTTTATGTGACACGCTCAAGTTTAAGGTTGATTTACAAGTATACTACGGGTCAGCCGGATACGGCAAAGTGCTAGGATTGTTCCTTGGGGTTCCTACATTGCAAATTTAAAGAATTATTTATTTGACAATTAAGTATACAACTTACAAAAAATTATTAAATTATTTTATGTGACACGCTGAAGTTTAAGGTTGATTTACAAGTAGACTACGGGCCAGCCGGATACGGCAAAGTGCTAGGATTGTTCCTTGGGGTTCCTACATTGCATATTTAAAGAACTATTTATTAGACAATTAAGTATACAACTTACAAAAAATTATTAAATTATTTTATGTGACACGCTCAAGTTTAAGGTTGATTTACAAGTATACTACGGGTCAGCCGGATACGGCAAAGTGCTAGGATTGTTCCTTGGGGTTCCTACATTGTATATTTAAAGAATTATTCATTAGACAATTAAGTATACAACTTACAAAAAATTATTAATTTATTTTATGTGACACGATCAAATTTAGGGTTGATGTACAAATATACTACGGGTCAGCCGGATACGGCAAAGTGCTAGGATTGTTCCTTGGGGTTCCTACATTGCATATTTAAAGAATTATTCATTAGACAATTAAGTATACAACTTACAAAAAATTATTAAATTATTTTATGTGACACGCTCAAGTTTAAGGTTGATTTACAAGTATACTACGGGTCAGCCGGATACGGCAAAGTGCTAGGATTGTTCCTTGGAGTTCCTACATTGCATATTTAAAGAATTATCCATTAGACAATTAAGTATACAACTTACAAAAAATTATTAAATTATTTTATGTGACACGATCAAATTTAGGGTTGATGTACAAGTATACTACGGGTCAGCTGGATACGGCAAAGTGCTAGGATTGTTCCTTGGGGTTCCTACATTGCATATTTAAAGAATTATTCATTAGACAATTAAGTATACAACTTACAAAAAATTATTAAATTATTTTATGTGACACGCTCAAGTTTAAGGTTGATTTACAAGTATACTACGGGTCAGCCGGATACGGCAAAGTGCTAGGATTGTTCCTTGGAGTTCCTACATTGCATATTTAAAGAATCATCCATTAGACAATTAAGTATACAACTTACAAAAAATTATTAAATTATTTTATGTGACACGATCAAATTTAGGGTTGATTTACAAGTATACTACGGGTCAGCCGGATACGGCAAAGTGCTAGGATTGTTCCTTGGGGTTCCTACATTGCATATTTAAAGAAATATCCATTAGACAATTAAGTATACAACTTACAAAAAATTATTAAATTATTCTATGTGACACGCTCAAGTTTAAGGTTGATTTACAAGTATACTACGGGTCAGCCGGATACGGCAAAGTGCTAGGATTGTTCCTTGGGGTTCCTACATTGCAAATTTAAAGAATTATTTATTAGACAATTAAGTATACAACTTACAAAAAATTATTAAATTATTTTATGTGACACGCTCAAGTTTAAGGTTGATTTACAAGTATACTACGGGTCAGCCGGATACATCAAAGTGCTAGGATTATTCCTTGGGGTTCCTACATTGCATATTTAAAGAATTATTTATTAGACAATTAAGTATACAACTTACAAAAAATTATTAAATTATTTTATGTGACACGCTCAAGTTTAAGGTTAATTTACAAGTATACTACGGGTCAGCCGGATACGGCAAAGTGCTAGGATTGTTCCTTGGGGTTCCTACATTGCATATTTAAAGAATTATTTATTAGACAATTAAGTATACAACTTACAAAAAATTATTAAATTATTTTATGTGACACGCTCAAGTTTAAGGTTGATTTACAAGTATACTACGGGTCAGCCGGATACGGCAAAGTGCTAGGATTGTTCCTTGAGGTTCCTACATTGCATATTTAAAGAAATATCCATTAGACAATTAAGTATACAACTTACAAAAAATTATTAAATTATTTTGTGACACGATCAAATTTAGGGTTGATTTATAAGTATACTACGGGTCAGCCGGATACGGCAAGGTGCTAGGATTGTTCCTTGGGGTTCCTACATTGCATATTTAAAGAATTATCCATTAGACAATTAAGTATACAACTTACAAAAAATTATTATATTATTTTATGTGACACGACCAAATTTAGGGTTGATGTACAAGTATACTACGGGTCAGCCGGATACGGCAAAGTGCTAGGATTGTTCCTTGGGGTTCCTACATTGCATATTTAAAGAATTATTCATTAGACATTTAAGTATACAACTTACAAAAAATTATTAAATTATTTTATGTGACACGCTCAAGTTTAAGGTTGATTTACAAGTATGCTACGGGTCAGCCGGATACGGCAAAGTGCTAGGATTGTTCCTTGGGGTTCCTACATTGCATATTTAAAGAATTATTCATTAGACATTTAAGTATACAACTTACAAAAAATTATTAAATTATTTTATGTGACACGCTCAAGTTTAAGGTTGATTTACAAGTATGCTACGGGTCAACCGGATACGGCAAAGTGCTAGGATTGTTCCTTGGGGTTCCTACATTGCATATTTAAAGAATTATTTATTAGACAATTAAGTATACAACTTACAAAAAATTATTAAATTATTTTATGTGACACGCTCAAGTTTAAGGTTGATTTACAAGTATACTACGGGTCAGCCGGATACGGCAAAGTGCTAGGATTGTTCCTTGGGGTTCCTACATTGCATATTTAAAGAATTATTCATTAGACAATTAAGTACACAACTTAAAAAAATTAATAAATTATTTTATGTGACACGCTCAAGTTTAAGGTTGATTTACAAGTATACTACGGGTCAGCCGGATACGGCAAAGTGCTAGGATTGTTCCTTGGGGTTCCTACATTGCATATTTAAAGAGTTATCCATTAGACAATTAAGTATACAACTTACAAAAAATTATTAAATTATTTTATGTGCCACGCTCAAGTTTAAGGTTGATTTACAAGTATACTACGGGTCAGCCGGATACGTCAAAGTGCTAGGATTGTTCCTTGTGGTTCCTACATTGCATATTTAAAGAATTATCCATTAGACAATTAAGTATACAACTTACAAAAAATTATTAAATTATTTTATGTGCCACGCTCCAGTTTAAGGTTGATTTACAAGTATACTACGGGTCAGCCGGATACGGCAAAGTGCTAGGATTGTTCCTTGGGGTTCCTACATTGCAAATTTAAAGAACTATTTATTAGACAATTAAGTATACAACTTACAAAAAATTATTAAATTATTTTATGTGACACGCTCAAGTTTAAGGTTGATTTACAAGTATACTACGGGCCAGCCGGATACGGCAAAGTGCTAGGATTGTTCCTTGGGGTTCCTACATTGCATATTTAAAGAACTATTTATTAGACAATTAAGTATACAACTTACAAAAAATTATTAAATTATTTTATGTGACACGCTCAAGTTTAAGGTTGATTTACAAGTATACTACGGGTCAGCCGGATACGGCAAAGTGCTAGGATTGTTCCTTGGGGTTCCTACATTGCATATTTAAAGAATTATTTATTAGACAATTAAGTATACAACTTACAAAAAATTATTAAATTATTTTATGTGACACGATCAAATTTAGGGTTAATGTACAAGTATATTACGGGTCAGCCGTATACGGCAAAGTGCTAGGATTGTTCCTTGGGGTTCCTACATTGTATATTTAAAGAATTATTGATTAGACAATTAAGTATACAACTTACAAAAAATTATTAAATTATTTTATGTGACACGCTCAAGTTTAAGGTTGATTTACAAGTATACTACGGGTCAGCCGGATACGGCAAAGTGCTAGGATTGTTCCTTGGAGTTCCTACATTGCATATTTAAAGAATTATCCATTAGACAATTAAGTATACAACTTACAAAAAATTATTAAATTATTTTATGTGACACGATCAAATTTAGGGTTGATTTACAAGTATACTACGGGTCAGCCGGATACGGCAAAGTGCTAGGATTGTTCCTTGGGGTTCCTACATTGCATATTTAAAGAAATATCCATTAGACAATTAAGTATACAACTTACAAAAAATTATTAAATTATTTTATGTGACACGCTCAAGTTTAAGGTTGATTTACAAGTATACTACGGGTCAGCCGGATACGGCAAAGTGCTAGGATTGTTCTTTGGGGTTCCTACATTGCATATTTAAAGAAATATCCATTAGACAATTAAGTATACAACTTACAAAAAATTATTAAATTATTTTGTGACACGATCAAATTTAGGGTTGATTTACAAGTATACTGCGGGTCAGCCGGATACGGCAAAGTGCTAGGATTGTTCCTTGGGGTTCCTACATTGCATATTTAAAGAATTATCCATTAGACAATTAAGTATACAACTTACAAAAAATTATTAAATTATTTTATGTGACACGATCAAATTTAGGGTTAATGTACAAGTATATTACGGGTCAGCCGTATACGGCAAAGTGCTAGGATTGTTCCTTGGGGTTCCTACATTGTATATTTAAAGAATTATTGATTAGACAATTAAGTATACAACTTACAAAAAATTATTAAATTATTTTATGTGACACGCTCAAGTTTAAGGTTGATTTACAAGTATGCTACGGGTCAGCCGGATACGGCAAAGTGCTAGGATTGTTCTTTGGGGTTCCTACATTGCATATTTAAAGAAATATCCATTAGACAATTAAGTATACAACTTACAAAAAATTATTAAATTATTTTATGTGACACGCTCAAGTTTAAGGTTGATTTACAAGTATACTACGGGTCAGCCGGATACGGCAAAGTGCTAGGATTGTTCCTTGGGGTTCCTACATTGCATATTTAATGAATTATTCATTAGACAATTAAGTATACAACTTACAAAAAATTATTAAATTATTTTATGTGACACGCTCAAGTTTAAGGTTGATTTACAAGTATACTACGGGTCAGCCGGATACGGCAAAGTGCTTAGATTGTTCCTTGGGGTTCCTACATTGCATATTTAAAGAATTATCCATTAGACAATTAAGTATACAACTTACAAAAAATTATTAAATTATTTTATGTGCCACGCTCAAGTTTAAGGTTGATTTACAAGTATACTACGGGTCAGCCGGATACGGCAAAGTGCTAGGATTTTTCCTTGGGGTTCCTACATTGCATATTTAAAGAATTATCCATTAGACAATTAAGTATACAACTTACAAAAAATTATTAAATTATTTTATGTGCCACGCTCAAGTTTAAGGTTGATTTACAAGTATACTACGGGTCAGCCGGATACGGCAAAGTGCTAGGATTGTTCCTTGGGGTTCCTACATTGCAAATTTAAAGAATTATTTATTAGACAATTAAGTATACAACTTACAAAAAAATATTAAATTATTTTATGTGACACGCTCAAGTTTAAGGTTGATTTACAAGTATACTACGGGCCATCCGGATACGGCAAAGTGCTAGGATTGTTCCTTGGGGTTCCTACATTGCATATTTAAAGAACTATTTATTAGACAATTAAGTATACAACTTACAAAAAATTATTAAATTATTTTATGTGACACGCTCAAGTTTAAGGTTGATTTACAAGTATACTACGGGTCAGCCGGATAAATTATTTTGTGACACGATCAAATTTAGGGTTGATTTACAAGTATACTACGGGTCAGCCGGATACGGCAAAGTGCTAGGATTGTTCCTTGGGGTTCCTACATTGCATATTTAAAGAATTATCCATTAGACAATTAAGTATACAACTTACAAAAAATTATTAAATTATTTTATGTGACACGACCAAATTTAGGGTTGATGTACAAGTATACTACGGGTCAGCCGGATACGGCAAAGTGCTAGGATTGTTCCTTATGGTTCCTACATTGCATATTTAAAGAATTATTCATTAGACAATTAAGTATACAACTTACAATAAATTATTAAATTATTTTATGTGACACGCTCAAGTTTAAGGTTGATTTACAAGTATACTACGGGTCTGCCGGATACGGCAAAGTGCTAGGATTGTTCCTTGGGGTTCCTACATTGCATATTTAAAGAATTATTTATTAGACAATTAAGTATACAACTTACAAAAAATTATTAAATTATTTTATGTGACACGCTCAAGTTTAAGGTTGATTTACAAGTATACTACGGGTCAGCCGGATACGGCAAAGTGCTAGGATTGTTCCTTGGGGTTCCTACATTGCATATTTAAAGAATTATTCATTAGACAATTAAGTATACAACTTACAAAAAATTATTAAATTATTTTATGTGACACGCTCAAGTTTAAGGTTGATTTACAAGTATACTACGGGTCAGCCGGATACGGCAAAGTGCTAGGATTGTTCCTTGGGGTTCCTAAATTGCATATTTAAAGAATTATTTATTAGACAATTAAGTATACAACTTACAAAAATTTATTAAATTATTTTATGTGACACGATCAAATTTAGGGTTGATGTACAAGTATACTACGGGTCAGCTGGATACTGCAAAGTGCTAGGATTGTTCTTTGGGGTTCTTACATTGCATATTTAAAGAATTATTCATTAGACAATTAAGTATACAACTTACAAAAAATTATTAAATTATTTTATGTGACACGCTCAAGTTTAAGGTTAATTTACAAGTATACTACGGGTTAGCCGGATACGGCAAAGTGCTAGGATTGTTCCTTGGGGTTCCTACATTGCATATTTAAAGAATTATTCATTAGACAATTAAGTATACAACTTACAAAAAATTATTAAATTATTTTACGTGACACGCTCAGGTTTAAGGTTAATTTACAAGTATACTACGGGTCAGCCGGATACGGCAAAGTACTTGGATTGTTTCTTGGGGTTCCTACATTGCATATTTAAAGAATTATTTATTAGACAATTAAGTATACAACTTACAAAAAATTATTAAATTATTTTATGTGACACGATCAAATTTAGGGTTGATGTACAAGTATACTACGGGTCAGCCGGATACTGCAAAGTGCTAGGATTGTTCCTTGGGGTTCCTACATTGCATATTTAAAGAATTATTCATTAGACAATTAAGTATACAACTTACAAAAATTATTAAATTATTTTATGTGACGCGCTCAAGTTTAAGGTTGATTTACAAGTATACTACGGGTTAGCCGGATACGGCAAAGTGCTAGGATTGTTCCTTGGGGTTCCTACATTGCATATTTAAAGAATTATTCATTAGACAATTAAGTATACAACTTACAAAAAATTATTAAATTATTTTACGTGACACGCTCAGGTTTAAGGTTAATTTACAAGTATACTACGGGTCAGCCGGATACGGCAAAGTACTTGGATTGTTTCTTGGGGTTCCTACATTGCATATTTAAAGAATTATTTATTAGACAATTAAGTATACAACTTACAAAAAATTATTAAATTATTTTATGTGCCCCGCTCAAGTTTAAGGTTGATTTACAAGTATACTACGCGCCAGCCGGATACGGTAAAGTGCTAGGTTTGTTCCTTGGGGTTCCTACATTGCATATTTAAAGAATTATTTATTAGACAATAAAGTATACAACTTACAAAAAATTATTAAATTATTTTATGTGACACGATCAAATTTAGGGTTGATGTACAAGTATACTACGGGTCAGCCGGATACTACAAAGTGCTAGGATTGTTCCTTGGGGTTCCTACATTGCATATTTAAAGAATTATTCATTAGACAATTAAGTATACAACTTACAAAAAATTATTAAATTATTTTATGTGACACGCTCAAGTTTAAGGTTGATTTACAAGTATACTACGGGTCAGCCGGATACGGCAAAGTGCTAGGATTGTTCCTTGGGGTTCCTACATTGCATATTTAAAGAATTATTTATTAGAAAATTAAGTATACAACTTACAAAAAATTATTAAATTATTTTATGTGACACGATCAAATTTAGGGTTGATGTACAAGTATACTACGGGTCAGCCGGATACGGCAAAGTGCTAGGATTGTTCCTTGGGGTTCCTACATTGCATATTTAAAGAATTATTCATTAGACAATAAAGTATACAACTTACAAAAAATTATTAAATTATTTTATGTGACACGCTCAAGTTTAAGGTTGATTTACAAGTATACTACGGGTCAGCCGGATACGGCTAACTGCTAGGATTGTTCCTTGGGGTTCCTACATTGCATATTTAAAGAATTATTTATTAGACAATTAAGTATACAACTTACAAAAAATTATTAAATTATTTTATGTGCCACGCTCAAGTTTAAGGTTGATTTACAAGTATACTACGGGTCAGCCGGATACGGCTAAGTGCTAGGATTGTTCCTTGGGGTTCCTACATTGCATATTTAAAGAATTATTTATTAGACAATTAAGTATACAACTTACAAAAAATTATTAAATTATTTTATGTGCCACGCTCAAGTTTAAGGTTGATTTACAAGTATACTACGGGTCAGCCGGATACGGCAAAGTGCTAGGATTGTTCCTTGGGGTTCCTGCATTGCATATTTAAAGAATTATTTATTAGACAATTAAGTATACAACTTACAAAAAATTATTAAATTATTTTATGTGACACGCTCAAGTTTAAGGTTGATTTACAAGTATACTACGGGTCAGCCGGATACGGCAAAGTGCTAGGATTGTTCCTTGGGGTTCCTACATTGCATATTTAAAGAATTATTTATTAGACAATTAAGTATACAACTTACAAAAAATTATTAAATTATTTTATGTGACACGCTCAAGTTTAAGGTTGATTTACAAGTATACTACGGGTCAGCCGGATACGGCAAAGTGCTAGGATTGTTCCTTGGGGTTCCTACATTGCATATTTAAAGAATTATTTATTAGACAATTAAGTATACAACTTACAAAAAATTATTAAATTATTTTATGTGACACGCTCAAGTTTAAGGTTGATTTACAAGTATACTACGGGTCAGCCGGATACGGCAAAGTGCTAGGATTGTTCCTTGGGGTTCCTAAATTGCATATTTAAAGAATTATTTATTAGGCAATTAAGTATACAACTTACAAAAAATTATTAAATTATTTTATGTGACACGATCAAATTTAAGGTTAATTTACAAGTATACTACGGGTCAGCCGGATACGGCAAAGTGCTAGGATTGTTCCTTGGGGTTCCTACATTGCATATTTAAAGAATTATTTATTAGACAATTAAGTATACAACATACAAAAAATTATTAAATTATTTTATGTGACACGATCAAATTTAGGGTTGATGTACAAGTATACTACGGGTCAGCCGGATACTGCAAAGTGCTAGGATTGTTCCTTGGGGTTCCTACATTGCATATTTAAATAATTATTCATTAGACAATAAAGTATACAACTTACAAAAAATTATTAAATTATTTTATGTGACACGCTCAAGTTTAAGGTTGATTTACAAGTATACTACGGGTTAGCCGGATACGGCAAGGTGCTAGGATTGTTCCTTGGGGTTCCTACATTGCATATTTAAAGAATTATTTATTAGACAATTAAGTATACAACTTCCAAAAATTATTAAATTATTTTATGTGCCACGCTCAAGTTTAAGGTTGATTTACAAGTATACTACGCGCCAGCCGGATACGGCAAAGTGCTAGGATTGTTCCATGGGGTTCCTACATTGCATATTTAAAGAATTATTTATTAGACAATAAAGTATACAACTTACAAAAAATTATTAAATTATTTTATGTGACACGATCAAATCTAGGGTTGATGAACAAGTATACTACGGGTCAGCCGGATACTACAAAGTGCTAGGATTGTTCCTTGGGGTTCCTACATTGCATATTTAAAGAATTATTCATTAGACAATTAAGTATACAACTTACAAAAAATTATTAAATTATTTTATGTGACACGCTCAAGTTTAAGGTTGATTTACAAGTATACTACGGGTCAGCCGGATACGGCAAAGTGCTAGGATTGTTCCTTGGGGTTCCTACATTGCATATTTAAAGAATTATTCATTAGACAATTAAGTATAGAACGTACAAAAAATTATTAAATTATTTTATGTGCCACGCTCAAGTTTAAGGTTGATTTACAAGTATACTACGGGTCAGCCGGATACGGCAAAGTGCTAGGATTGTTCCTTGGGGTTCCTACATTGCATATTTAAAGAATTATTTATTAGACAATTAAGTATACAACTTTCAAAATATTATTAAATTATTTTATGTGACACGATCAAATTTAGGGTTGATGTACAAGTATACTACGGGTCAGCCGGATACGGCAAAGTGCTAGGATTGTTCCTTGGGGTTCCTACATTGCATATTTAAAGAATTATTCATTAGACAATTAAGTATACAACTTACAAAAAATTATTAAATTATTTTATGACACGCTCAAGTTTAAGGTTGATTTACAAGTATACTACGGGTCAGCCGGATACGGTAAAGTGCTAGGATTGTTCCTTGGGGTTCCTACATTGCATATTTAAAGAATTATTTATTAGACAATTAAGTATACTACTTACAAAAAATTATTATATTATTTTATGTGCCACGCTCAAGTTTAAGGTTGATTTACAAGTATACTACGGGTCAGCCGGATACGGCAAAGTACTAGGATTGTTCCTTGGTGTTCCCACATTGCATATTTAAAGAATTATTTATTAGACAATTAAGTATACAACTTACAAAAAATTATTAAATTATTTTATGTAACACGCTCAAGTTTAAGGTTGATTTACAAGTATACTACGGGTCAGCCGGATACGGCAAAGTGCTAGGATTATTCCTTGGGGTTCCTACATTGCATATTTAAAGAATTATTTATTAGACAATTAAGTATACAACTTACAAAAAATTATTAAATTATTTTATGTGCCACGCTCAAGTTTAATGTTGATTTACAAGTATACTACGGGTCAGCCGGATACGGCAAAAAGCTAGGATTGTTCCTTGGGGTTCCTACATTGCATATTTAAAGAATTATTTATTAGACAATTAAGTATACAACTTACAAAAAATTATTAAATTAATTTATGTGCCACGCTCAAGTTTAAGGTTGATTTACAAGTATACTACGGGTCAGCCGTATACGGCAAAGTGCGAGGATTGTTCCTTGGGGTTCCTACATTGCATATTTAAAGAATTATTTATTAGACAATTAAGTATACAACTTACAAAAAATTATTAAATTATTTTATGCGACACGCTCAAGTTTAAGGTTGATTTACATGTATACTACGGGTCAGCCGGATACGGCAAAGTGCTAGGATAGTTCCTTGGGGTTCCTACATTGCATATTTAAAGAATTATTTAATAGACAATTAAGTATACAACTTACAAAAAATTATTAAATTATTTTATGTGCCACGCTCAAGTTAAAGGTTGATTTACAAGTATACTACGGGTCAGCCGGATACGGCAAAGTGCTAGGATTGTTCCTTGGGGTTCCCACATTGCATATTTAAAGAATTATTTATTAGACAATTAAGTATACAACTTTCAAAAAATTATTAAATTATTTTATGTGACACGATCAAATTTAGGGTTGATGTACAAGTATACTACGGGTCAGCCGGATACGGCAAAGTGCTAGGATTGTTCCTTGGGGTTCCTACATTGCATATTTAAAGAATTATTCATTAGACAATTAAGTATACAACTTACAAAAAATTATTAAATTATTTTATGTGACACGCTCAAGTTTAAGGTTGATTTACAAGTATACTACGGGTCAGCCGGATACGGCAAAGTGCTAGGATTGTTCCTTGGGGTTCCTACATTGCATATTTAAAGAATTATTTATTAGACAATTAAGTATACAACTTACAAAAAATTATTAAATTATTTTATGTGCCACGCTCAAGTTTAAGGTTGATTTACAAGTATACTACGGGTCAGCCGGATACGGCAAAGTACTAGGATTGTTCCTTGGGGTTCCCACATTGCATATTTAAAGAATTATTTATTAGACAATTAAGTATACAACTTACAAAAAATTATTAAATTATTTTATGTAACACGCTCAAGTTTAAGGTTGATTTACAAGTATACTACGGGTCAGCCGGATACGGCAAAGTGCTAGGATTGTTCCTTGGGGTTCCTACATTGCATATTTAAAGAATTATTTATTAGACAATTAAGTATACAACTTACAAAAAATTATTAAATTATTTTATGTGACACGCTCAAGTTTAAGGTTGATTTACAAGTATACTACGGGTCAGCCGGATACGGCAAAGTGCTAGGATTGTTCCTTGGGGTTCCTACATTGCATATTTAAAGAATTATTCATTAGAAAATTAAGTATACAACTTACAAAAAATTATTAAATTATTTTATGTGACACGCTCAAGTTTAAGGTTAATTTACAAGTATACTACGGGTCAGCCGGATACGGCAAAGTGCTATGATTGTTCCTTGGGGTACCTACATTGCATATTTAAAGAATTATTTATTAGACAATTAAGTATACAACTTACAAAAAATTATTAAATTATTTTATGTGGCACGATCAAATTTAGGGTTGATGTACAAGTATACTACGGGTCAGCCGGATACTGCAAAGTGCTAGGATTGTTCCCTGGGGTTCCTACATTGCATATTTAAAGAAATATCCATTAGACAATTAAGTATACAACTTACAAAAAATTATTAAATTATTTTATGTGACACGCTCAAGTTTAAGGTTAATTTACAAGTATACTACGGGTCAGCCGGATACTGCAAAGTGCTAGGATTGTTCCTTGGGGTTCCTACATTGCATATTTAAAGAATTATTCATTAGACAATTAAGTATACAACTTACAAAAATTATTAAATTATTTTATGTGACACGCTCAAGGTTAAGGTTGATTTACAAGTATACTACGGGTCAGCCGGATACTGCAAAGTGCTAGGATTGTTCCTTGGGGTACCTACATTGCATATTTAAAGAATTATTTATTAGACAATAAAGTATACAACTTACAAAAAATTATTAAATTATTTTATGTGCCACGCTCAAGTTTAAGGTTGATTTACAAGTATACTACGGGTCAGCCGGATACTGCAAAGTGCTAGGATTGTTCCTTGGGGTTCCTACATTGCATATTTAAAGAATTATTCATTAGACAATTAAGTATACAACTTACAAAAATTATTAAATTATTTTATGTGACACGCTCAAGGTTAAGGTTGATTTACAAGTATACTTCGGGTCAGCCGGATACTGCAAAGTGCTAGGATTGTTCCTTGGGGTTCCTACATTGCATATTTAAAGAATTATTTATTAGACAATTAAGTATACAACTTACAAAAAATTATTAAATTATTTTATGTGCCACGCTCAAGTTTAAGGTTGATTTACAAGTATACTACGGGTCAGCCGGATACGGCAAAGTGCTAGGATTGTTCCTTGGGGTTCCTACATTGTATATTTAAAGAATTATTTATTAGACAATTATGTATACAACTTACAAAAAATTATTAAATTATTTTATGTGACACGCTCAAGTTTAAGGTTGATTTACAAGTATACTACGGTTCAGCCGGATACGGCAAAGTGCTAGGATTGTTCCTTGGGGTTCCTACATTGTATATTTAAAGAATTATTTATTAGACAATTAAGTATACAACTTACAAAAAATTATTAAATTATTTTATGTGACACGATCAAATTTAGGGTTGATGTACAAGTATACTTCGGGTCAGCCGGATACTGCAAAGTGCTAGGATTGTTCCTTGGGGTTCCTACATTGCATATTTAAAGAATTATTCATTAGACAATTAAGTATACAACTTACAAAAAATTATTAAATTATTTTATGTGACACGCTCAAGTTTAAGGTTGATTTACAAGTATACTACGGGTCAGCCGGATACGGCAAAGTGCTAGGATTGTTCCTTGGGGTTCCTACATTGCATATTTAAAGAATTATTTATTAGACAATTAAGTATACAACTTACAAAAAATTATTAAATTATTTTATGTGACACGATCAAATTTAGGGTTGATGTACAAGTATACTACGAGTCAGCCGGATACGGCAAAGTGCTAGGATTGTTCCTTGGGGTTCCTACATTACATATTTAAAGAATTATTCATTAGACAATTAAGTATACAACTTACAAAAAATTATTAAATTATTTTATGTGACACGCTCAAGTTTAAGGTTGATTTACAAGTATACTACGGGTCAGCCGGATACGGCAAAGTGCTAGGATTGTTCCTTGGGGTTCCTACATTGCATATTTAAAGAATTATTTAATAGACAATTAAGTATACAACTTACAAAAAATTATTAAATTATTTTATGTGCCACGCTCAAGTTTAAGGTTGATTTACAAGTATACTACGGGCCAGCCGGATACGGCAAAGTGCTAGGATTGTTCCTTGGGGTTCCTACATTGCATATTTAAAGAACTATTTATTAGACAATTAAGTATACAACTTACAAAAAATTATTAAATTATTTTATGTGACACGCTCAAGTTTAAGGTTGATTTACAAGTATACTACGGGTCAGCCGGATACGGCTAAGTGCTAGGATTGTTCCTTGGGGTTCCTACATTGCATATTTAAAGAAATATTTATTAGACAATTAAGTATACAACTTACAAAAAATTATTAAATTATTTTATGTGACACGCTCAAGTTTAAGGTTGATTTACAAGTATACTACGGGTCAGCCGGATACGGCAAAGTGCTAGGATTGTTCCTTGGGGTTCCTACATTGCATATTTAAAGAATTATCCATTAGACAATTAAGTATACAACTTACAAAAAATTATTAAATTATTTTATGTGACACGACCAAATTTAGGGTTGATGTACAAGTATACTACGGGTCAGCCGGATACGGCAAAGTGCTAGGATTGTTCCTTGGAGTTCCTACATTGCATATTTAAAGAATTATTCATTAGACAATTAAGTATACAACTTACAAAAAATTATTAAATTATTTTATGTGACACGCTCAAGTTTAAGGTTGATTTACAAGTATACTACGGGTCAGCCGGATACGGCAAAGTGCTAGGATTGTTCCTTGGGGTTCCTGCATTGCATATTTAAAGAATTATTTATTAGACAATTAAGTATACAACTTACAAAAAATTATTAAATTATTTTATGTGACACGCTCAAGTTTAAGGTTGATTTACAAGTATACTACGGGTCAGCCGGATACGGCAAAGTGCTAGGATTGTTCCTTGGGGTTCCTACATTGCATATTTAAAGAATTATTCATTAGACAATTAAGTATACAACTTACAAAAAATTATTAAATTATTTTTGTGACACGCTCAAGTTTAAGGTTGATTTACAAGTATACTACGGGTCAGCCGGATACGGCAAAGTGCTAGGATTGTTCCTTGGGGTTCCTACATTGCATATTTAAAGAATTATCCATTAGACAATTAAGTATACAACTTACAAAAAATTATTAAATTATTTTATGTGACACGCTCAAGTTTAAGGTTGATTTACAAGTATACTACGGGTCAGCCGGATACGGCAAAGTGCTAGGATTGTTCCTTGGGGTTCCTGCATTGCATATTTAAAGAATTATTTATTAGACAATTAAGTATACAACTTACAAAAAATTATTAAATTATTTTATGTGACACGCTCAAGTTTAAGGTTGATTTACAAGTATACTACGGGTCAGCCGGATACGGCAAAGTGCTAGGATTGTTCCTTGGGGTTCCTACATTGCATATTTAAAGAATTATTCATTAGACAATTAAGTATACAACTTACAAAAATTATTAAATTATTTTATGTGACACGCTCAAGGTTAAGGTTGATTTACAAGTATACTACGGGTCAGCCGGATACGGCAAAGTGCTAGGATTGTTCCTTGGGGTTCCTACATTGCATATTTAAAGAATTATTCATTAGACAATTAAGTATACAACTTACAAAAAATTATTAAATTATTTTATGTGACACGCTCAAGTTTAAGGTTGATTTACAAGTATACTACGGGTCAGCCGGATACGGCAAAGTGCTAGGATTGTTCCTTGGGGTTCCTACATTGCATATTTAAAGAATTATTCATTAGACAATTAAGTATACAACTTACAAAAATTATTAAATTATTTTATGTGACACGCTCAAGTTTAAGGTTGATTTACAAGTATACTACGGGTCAGCCGGATACGGCAAAGTGCTAGGATTGTTCCTTGGGGTTCCTACATTGCATATTTAAAGAATTATTCATTAGACAATTAAGTATACAACTTACAAAAATTATTAAATTATTTTATGTGACACGCTCAAGGTTAAGGTTGATTTACAAGTATACTACGGGTCAGCCGGATACGGCAAAGTGCTAGGATTGTTCCTTGGGGTTCCTACATTGCATATTTAAAGAATTATTCATTAGACAATTAAGTATACAACTTACAAAAATTATTAAATTATTTTATGTGACACGCTCAAGTTTAAGGTTGATTTACAAGTATACTACGGGTCAGCCGGATACGGCAAAGTGCTAGGATTGTTCCTTGGGGTTCCTACATTGCATATTTAAAGAATTATTTATTAGACAATTAAGTATACAACTTACAAAAAATTATTAAATTATTTTATGTGACACGCTCAAGTTTAAGGTTAATTTACAAGTATACTACGGGTCAGCCGGATACGGCAAAGTGCTATGATTGTTCCTTGGGGTACCTACATTGCATATTTAAAGAATTATTTATTAGACAATTAAGTATACAACTTACAAAAAATTATTAAATTATTTTATGTGGCACGATCAAATTTAGGGTTGATGTACAAGTATACTACGGGTCAGCCGGATACTGCAAAGTGCTAGGATTGTTCCCTGGGGTTCCTACATTGCATATTTAAAGAAATATCCATTAGACAATTAAGTATACAACTTACAAAAAATTATTAAATTATTTTATGTGACACGCTCAAGTTTAAGGTTAATTTACAAGTATACTACGGGTCAGCCGGATACTGCAAAGTGCTAGGATTGTTCCTTGGGGTTCCTACATTGCATATTTAAAGAATTATTCATTAGACAATTAAGTATACAACTTACAAAAATTATTAAATTATTTTATGTGACACGCTCAAGGTTAAGGTTGATTTACAAGTATACTACGGGTCAGCCGGATACTGCAAAGTGCTAGGATTGTTCCTTGGGGTACCTACATTGCATATTTAAAGAATTATTTATTAGACAATTAAGTATACAACTTACAAAAAATTATTAAATTATTTTATGTGCCACGCTCAAGTTTAAGGTTGATTTACAAGTATACTACGGGTCAGCCGGATACTGCAAAGTGCTAGGATTGTTCCTTGGGGTTCCTACATTGCATATTTAAAGAATTATTCATTAGACAATTAAGTATACAACTTACAAAAATTATTAAATTATTTTATGTGACACGCTCAAGGTTAAGGTTGATTTACAAGTATACTTCGGGTCAGCCGGATACTGCAAAGTGCTAGGATTGTTCCTTGGGGTTCCTACATTGCATATTTAAAGAATTATTTATTAGACAATTAAGTATACAACTTACAAAAAATTATTAAATTATTTTATGTGCCACGCTCAAGTTTAAGGTTGATTTACAAGTATACTACGGGTCAGCCGGATACGGCAAAGCGCTAGGATTGTTCCTTGGGGTTCCTACATTGTATATTTAAAGAATTATTTATTAGACAATTAAGTATACAACTTACAAAAAATTATTAAATTATTTTATGTGACACGCTCAAGTTTAAGGTTGATTTACAAGTATACTACGGGTCAGCCGGATACGGCAAAGTGCTAGGATTGTTCCTTGGGGTTCCTACATTGTATATTTAAAGAATTATTTATTAGACAATTAAGTATACAACTTACAAAAAATTATTAAATTATTTTATGTGACACGATCAAATTTAGGGTTGATGTACAAGTATACTTCGGGTCAGCCGGATACTGCAAAGTGCTAGGATTGTTCCTTGGGGTTCCTACATTGCATATTTAAAGAATTATTCATTAGACAATTAAGTATACAACTTACAAAAAATTATTAAATTATTTTATGTGACACGCTCAAGTTTAAGGTTGATTTACAAGTATACTACGGGTCAGCCGGATACGGCAAAGTGCTAGGATTGTTCCTTGGGGTTCCTACATTGCATATTTAAAGAATTATTTATTAGACAATTAAGTATACAACTTACAAAAAATTATTAAATTATTTTATGTGACACGATCAAATTTAGGGTTGATGTACAAGTATACTACGGGTCAGCCGGATACGGCAAAGTGCTAGGATTGTTCCTTGGGGTTCCTACATTACATATTTAAAGAATTATTCATTAGACAATTAAGTATACAACTTACAAAAAATTATTAAATTATTTTATGTGACACGCTCAAGTTTAAGGTTGATTTACAAGTATACTACGGGTCAGCCGGATACGGCAAAGTGCTAGGATTGTTCCTTGGGGTTCCTACATTGCATATTTAAAGAATTATTCATTAGAAAATTAAGTATACAACTTACAAAAAATTATTAAATTATTTTATGTGACACGCTCAAGTTTAAGGTTAATTTACAAGTATACTACGGGTCAGCCGGATACGGCAAAGTGCTATGATTGTTCCTTGGGGTACCTACATTGCATATTTAAAGAATTATTTATTAGACAATTAAGTATACAACTTACAAAAAATTATTAAATTATTTTATGTGGCACGATCAAATTTAGGGTTGATGTACAAGTATACTACGGGTCAGCCGGATACTGCAAAGTGCTAGGATTGTTCCCTGGGGTTCCTACATTGCATATTTAAAGAAATATCCATTAGACAATTAAGTATACAACTTACAAAAAATTATTAAATTATTTTATGTGACACGCTCAAGTTTAAGGTTAATTTACAAGTATACTACGGGTCAGCCGGATACTGCAAAGTGCTAGGATTGTTCCTTGGGGTTCCTACATTGCATATTTAAAGAATTATTCATTAGACAATTAAGTATACAACTTACAAAAATTATTAAATTATTTTATGTGACACGCTCAAGGTTAAGGTTGATTTACAAGTATACTACGGGTCAGCCGGATACTGCAAAGTGCTAGGATTGTTCCTTGGGGTACCTACATTGCATATTTAAAGAATTATTTATTAGACAATTAAGTATACAACTTACAAAAAATTATTAAATTATTTTATGTGCCACGCTCAAGTTTAAGGTTGATTTACAAGTATACTACGGGTCAGCCGGATACTGCAAAGTGCTAGGATTGTTCCTTGGGGTTCCTACATTGCATATTTAAAGAATTATTCATTAGACAATTAAGTATACAACTTACAAAAATTATTAAATTATTTTATGTGACACGCTCAAGGTTAAGGTTGATTTACAAGTATACTTCGGGTCAGCCGGATACTGCAAAGTGCTAGGATTGTTCCTTGGGGTTCCTACATTGCATATTTAAAGAATTATTTATTAGACAATTAAGTATACAACTTACAAAAAATTATTAAATTATTTTATGTGCCACGCTCAAGTTTAAGGTTGATTTACAAGTATACTACGGGTCAGCCGGATACGGCAAAGCGCTAGGATTGTTCCTTGGGGTTCCTACATTGTATATTTAAAGAATTATTTATTAGACAATTAAGTATACAACTTACAAAAAATTATTAAATTATTTTATGTGACACGCTCAAGTTTAAGGTTGATTTACAAGTATACTACGGGTCAGCCGGATACGGCAAAGTGCTAGGATTGTTCCTTGGGGTTCCTACATTGTATATTTAAAGAATTATTTATTAGACAATTAAGTATACAACTTACAAAAAATTATTAAATTATTTTATGTGACACGATCAAATTTAGGGTTGATGTACAAGTATACTTCGGGTCAGCCGGATACTGCAAAGTGCTAGGATTGTTCCTTGGGGTTCCTACATTGCATATTTAAAGAATTATTCATTAGACAATTAAGTATACAACTTACAAAAAATTATTAAATTATTTTATGTGACACGCTCAAGTTTAAGGTTGATTTACAAGTATACTACGGGTCAGCCGGATACGGCAAAGTGCTAGGATTGTTCCTTGGGGTTCCTACATTGCATATTTAAAGAATTATTTATTAGACAATTAAGTATACAACTTACAAAAAATTATTAAATTATTTTATGTGACACGATCAAATTTAGGGTTGATGTACAAGTATACTACGGGTCAGCCGGATACGGCAAAGTGCTAGGATTGTTCCTTGGGGTTCCTACATTACATATTTAAAGAATTATTCATTAGACAATTAAGTATACAACTTACAAAAAATTATTAAATTATTTTATGTGACACGCTCAAGTTTAAGGTTGATTTACAAGTATACTACGGGTCAGCCGGATACGGCAAAGTGCTAGGATTGTTCCTTGGGGTTCCTACATTGCATATTTAAAGAATTATTTAATAGACAATTAAGTATACAACTTACAAAAAATTATTAAATTATTTTATGTGCCACGCTCAAGTTTAAGGTTGATTTACAAGTATACTACGGGCCAGCCGGATACGGCAAAGTGCTAGGATTGTTCCTTGGGGTTCCTACATTGCATATTTAAAGAACTATTTATTAGACAATTAAGTATACAACTTACAAAAAATTATTAAATTATTTTATGTGACACGCTCAAGTTTAAGGTTGATTTACAAGTATACTACGGGTCAGCCGGATACGGCTAAGTGCTAGGATTGTTCCTTGGGGTTCCTACATTGCATATTTAAAGAAATATTTATTAGACAATTAAGTATACAACTTACAAAAAATTA
The DNA here is from genome assembly GCA_963082715.1 of Harpalus rubripes. NCBI lineage: Eukaryota > Metazoa > Arthropoda > Insecta > Coleoptera > Carabidae > Harpalus > Harpalus rubripes. Next base: position 36,673,667 of record OY720465.1, read on the forward strand.
TTAAATTATTTTATGTGACACGCTCAAGTTTAAGGTTGATTTACAAGTATACTACGGGTCAGCCGGATACGGCAAAGTGCTAGGATTGTTCCTTGGGGTTCCTACATTGCATATTTAAAGAATTATCCATTAGACAATTAAGTATACAACTTACAAAAAATTATTAAATTATTTTATGTGACACGACCAAATTTAGGGTTGATGTACAAGTATACTACGGGTCAGCCGGATACGGCAAAGTGCTAGGATTGTTCCTTGGAGTTTCTACATTGCATATTTAAAGAATTATTCATTAGACAATTAAGTATACAACTTAAAAAAAATTATTAATTTATTTTATGTGACACGCTCAAGTTTAAGGTTGATTTACAAGTATACTACGGGTCAGCCGGATACGGCAAAGTGCTAGGATTGTTCCTTGGGGTTCCTACATTGCATATTTAAAGAATTATTTATTAGACAATTAAGTATACAACTTACAAAAAATTATTAAATTATTTTATGTGACACGCTCAAGTTTAAGGTTGATTTACAAGTATACTACGGGTCAACCGGATGCGGCATAGTGCTAGGATTGTTCCTTGTGGTTCCTACATTGCATATTTAAAGAATTATTCATTAGACAATTAAGTATACAACTTACAAAAAATTATTAAATTATTTTTGTGACACGCTCAAGTTTAAGGTTGATTTACAAGTATACTACGGGTCAGCCGGATACGGCAAAGTGCTAGGATTGTTCCTTGGGGTTCCTACATTGCATATTTAAAGAATTATCCATTAGACAATTAAGTATACAACTTACAAAAAATTATTAAATTATTTTATGTGACACGCTCAAGTTTAAGGTTGATTTACAAGTATACTACGGGTCAGCCGGATACGGCAAAGTGCTAGGATTGTTCCTTGGGGTTCCTGCATTGCATATTTAAAGAATTATTTATTAGACAATTAAGTATACAACTTACAAAAAATTATTAAATTATTTTATGTGACACGCTCAAGTTTAAGGTTGATTTACAAGTATACTACGGGTCAACCGGATACGGCAAAGTGCTAGGATTGTTCCTTGGGGTTCCTACATTGCATATTTAAAGAATTATTTATTAGACAATTAAGTATACAACTTACAAAAAATTATTAAATTATTTTATGTGACACGATCAAATTTAGGGTTGATGTACAAGTATACTACGAGTCAGCCGGATACTGCAAAGGGCTAGGATTGTTCCTTGGGGTTCCTACATTGCATATTTAAAGAATTATTCATTAGACAATTAAGTATACAACTTTCAAAAAATTATTAAATTATTTTATGTGACACGCTCAAGTTTAAGGTTGATGTACAAGTATACTACGGGTCAGCCGGATACGGCAAAGTGCTAGGATTGTTCCTTGGGGTTCCTACATTGCATATTTAAAGAATTATTCATTAGACAATTAAGTATACAACTTACAAAAATTATTAAATTATTTTATGTGACACGCTCAAGGTTAAGGTTGATTTACAAGTATACTACGGGTCAGCCGGATACGGCAAAGTGCTAGGATTGTTCCTTGGGGTTCCTACATTGCATATTTAAAGAATTATTCATTAGACAATTAAGTATACAACTTACAAAAAATTATTAAATTATTTTATGTGACACGCTCAAGTTTAAGGTTGATTTACAAGTATACTACGGGTCAGCCGGATACGGCAAAGTGCTAGGATTGTTCCTTGGGGTTCCTACATTGCATATTTAAAGAATTATTCATTAGACAATTAAGTATACAACTTACAAAAATTATTAAATTATTTTATGTGACACGCTCAAGTTTAAGGTTGATTTACAAGTATACTACGGGTCAGTCGGATACGGCAAAGTGCTAGGATTGTTCCTTGGGGTTCCTACATTGCATATTTAAAGAATTATTCATTAGACAATTAAGTATACAACTTACAAAAATTATTAAATTATTTTATGTGACACGCTCAAGGTTAAGGTTGATTTACAAGTATACTACGGGTCAGCCGGATACGGCAAAGTGCTAGGATTGTTCCTTGGGGTTCCTACATTGCATATTTAAAGAATTATTCATTAGACAATTAAGTATACAACTTACAAAAATTATTAAATTATTTTATGTGACACGCTCAAGTTTAAGGTTGATTTACAAGTATACTACGCGTCAGCCGGATACGGCAAAGTGCTAGGATTGTTCCTTGGGGTTCCTACATTGCATATTTAAAGAATTATTCATTAGACAATTAAGTATACAACTTACAAATATTATTAAATTATTTTATGTGACACGCTCAAGGTTAAGGTTGATTTACAAGTATACTACGGGTCAGCCGGATACGGCAAAGTGCTAGGATTGTTCCTTGGGGTTCCTACATTGCATATTTAAAGAATTATTCATTAGACAATTAAGTATACAACTTACAAAAATTATTAAATTATTTTATGTGACACGCTCAAGTTTAAGGTTGATTTACAAGTATACTACGGGTCAGCCGGATACGGCAAAGTGCTAGGATTGTTCCTTGGGGTTCCTACATTGCATATTTAAAGAATTATTCATTAGACAATTAAGTATACAACTTACAAAAATTATTAAATTATTTTATGTGACACGCTTAAGTTTAAGGTTGATTTACAAGTATACTACGGGTCAGCCGGATACGGCAAAGTGCTAGGATTGTTCCTTGGGGTTCCTACATTGCATATTTAAAGAATTATTCATTAGACAATTAAGTATACAACTTACAAAAATTATTAAATTATTTTATGTGACACGCTCAAGTTTAAGGTTGATTTACAAGTATACTACGGGTCAGCCGGATACGGCAAAGTGCTAGGATTGTTCCTTGGGGTTCCTACATTGCATATTTAAAGAATTATTTATTAGACAATTAAGTATACAACTTACAAAAATTATTAAATTATTTTATGTGACACGCTCAAGGTTAAGGTTGATTTACAAGTATACTACGGGTCAGCCGGATACGGCAAAGTGCTAGGATTGTTCCTTGGGGTTCCTACATTGCATATTTAAAGAATTATTTAATAGACAATTAAGTATACAACTTACAAAAAATTATTAAATTATTTTATGTGCCACGCTCAAGTTTAAGGTTGATTTACAAGTATACTACGGGCCAGCCGGATACGGCAAAGTGCTAGGATTGTTCCTTGGGGTTCCTACATTGCATATTTAAAGAACTATTTATTAGACAATTAAGTATACAACTTACAAAAAATTATTAATTTATTTTATGTGACACGCTCAAGTTTAAGGTTGATTTACAAGTATACTACGGGTCAGCCGGATACGGCTAAGTGCTAGGATTGTTCCTTGGGGTTCCTACATTGCATATTTAAAGAAATATTTATTAGACAATTAAGTATACAACTTACAAAAAATTATTAAATTATTTTATGTGACACGCTCAAGTTTAAGGTTGATTTACAAGTATACTACGGGTCAGCCGGATACGGCAAAGTGCTAGGATTGTTCCTTGGGGTTCCTACATTGCATATTTAAAGAATTATCCATTAGACAATTAAGTATACAACTTACAAAAAATTATTAAATTATTTTATGTGACACGACCAAATTTAGGGTTGATGTACAAGTATACTACGGGTCAGCCGGATACGGCAAACTGCTAGGATTGTTCCTTGGAGTTCCTACATTGCATATTTAAAGAATTATTCATTAGACAATTAAGTATACAACTTAAAAAAAATTATTAATTTATTTTATGTGACACGCTCAAGTTTAAGGTTGATTTACAAGTATACTACGGGTCAGCCGGATACGGCAAAGTGCTAGGATTGTTCCTTGGGGTTCCTACATTGCATATTTAAAGAATTATTTATTAGACAATTAAGTATACAACTTACAAAAAATTATTAAATTATTTTATGTGACACGCTCAAGTTTAAGGTTGATTTACAAGTGTACTACGGGTCAACCGGATGCGGCATAGTGCTAGGATTGTTCCTTGGGGTTCCTACATTGCATATTTAAAGAATTATTCATTAGACAATTAAGTATACAACTTACAAAAAATTATTAAATTATTTTTGTGACACGCTCAAGTTTAAGGTTGATTTACAAGTATACTACGGGTCAGCCGGATACGGCAAAGTGCTAGGATTGTTCCTTGGGGTTCCTACATTGCATATTTAAAGAATTATCCATTAGACAATTAAGTATACAACTTACAAAAAATTATTAAATTATTTTATGTGACACGCTCAAGTTTAAGGTTGATTTACAAGTATACTACGGGTCAGCCGGATACGGCAAAGTGCTAGGATTGTTCCTTGGGGTTCCTGCATTGCATATTTAAAGAATTATTTATTAGACAATTAAGTATACAACTTACAAAAAATTATTAAATTATTTTATGTGACACGCTCAAGTTTAAGGTTGATTTACAAGTATACTACGGGTCAACCGGATACGGCAAAGTGCTAGGATTGTTCCTTGGGGTTCTTACATTGCATATTTAAAGAATTATTTATTAGACAATTAAGTATACAACTTACAAAAAATTATTAAATTATTTTATGTGACACGCTCAAGTTTAAGGTTGATTTACAAGTATACTACGAGTCAGCCGGATACTGCAAAGTGCTAGGATTGTTCCTTGGGGTTCCTACATTGCATATTTAAAGAATTATTCATTAGACAATTAAGTATACAACTTTCAAAAAATTATTAAATTATTTTATGTGACACGCTCAAGTTTAAGGTTGATGTACAAGTATACTACGGGTCAGCCGGATACGGCAAAGTGCTAGGATTGTTCCTTGGGGTTCCTACATTGCATATTTAAAGAATTATTCATTAGACAATTAAGTATACAACTTACAAAAATTATTAAATTATTTTATGTGACACGCTCAAGGTTAAGGTTGATTTACAAGTATACTACGGGTCAGCCGGATACGGCAAAGTGCTAGGATTGTTCCTTGGGGTTCCTACATTGCATATTTAAAGAATTATTCATTAGACAATTAAGTATACAACTTACAAAAATTATTAAATTATTTTATGTGACACGCTCAAGTTTAAGGTTGATTTACAAGTATACTACGGGTCAGCCGGATACGGCAAAGTGCTAGGATTGTTCCTTGGGGTTCCTACATTGCATATTTAAAGAATTATTCATTAGACAATTAAGTATACAACTTACAAAAATTATTAAATTATTTTATGTGACACGCTCAAGTTTAAGGTTGATTTACAAGTATACTACGGGTCAGCCGGATACGGCAAAGTGCTAGGATTGTTCCTTGGGGTTCCTACATTGCATATTTAAAGAATTATTCATTAGACAATTAAGTATACAACTTACAAAAATTATTAAATTATTTTATGTGACACGCTTAAGTTTAAGGTTGATTTACAAGTATACTACGGGTCAGCCGGATACGGCAAAGTGCTAGGATTGTTCCTTGGGGTTCCTACATTGCATATTTAAAGAATTATTCATTAGACAATTAAGTATACAACTTACAAAAATTATTAAATTATTTTATGTGACACGCTCAAGGTTAAGGTTGATTTACAAGTATACTACGGGTCAGCCGGATACGGCAAAGTGCTAGGATTGTTCCTTGGGGTTCCTACATTGCATATTTAAAGAATTATTCATTAGACAATTAAGTATACAACTTACAAAAAATTATTAAATTATTTTATGTGACACGCTCAAGTTTAAGGTTGATTTACAAGTATACTACGGGTCAGCCGGATACGGCAAAGTGCTAGGATTGTTCCTTGGGGTTCCTACATTGCATATTTAAAGAATTATTCATTAGACAATTAAGTATACAACTTACAAAAATTATTAAATTATTTTATGTGACACGCACAAGGTTAAGGTTGATTTACAAGTATACTACGGGTCAGCCGGATACGGCAAAGTGCTAGGATTGTTCCTTGGGGTTCCTACATTGCATATTTAAAGAATTATTCATTAGACAATTAAGTATACAACTTACAAAAATTATTAAATTATTTTATGTGACACGCTCAAGGTTAAGGTTGATTTACAAGTATACTACGGGTCAGCCGGATACGGCAAAGTGCTAGGATTGTTCCTTGGGGTTCCTACATTGCATATTTAAAGAATTATTCATTAGACAATTAAGTATACAACTTACAAAAAATTATTAAATTATTTTATGTGACACGCTCAAGTTTAAGGTTGATTTACAAGTATACTACGGGTCAGCCGGATACGGCAAAGTGCTAGGATTGTTCCTTGGGGTTCCTACATTGCATATTTAAAGAATTATTCATTAGACAATTAAGTATACAACTTACAAAAATTATTAAATTATTTTATGTGACACGCTCAAGGTTAAGGTTGATTTACAAGTATACTACGGGTCAGCCGGATACGGCAAAGTGCTAGGATTGTTCCTTGGGGTTCCTACATTGCATATTTAAAGAATTATTCATTAGACAATTAAGTATACAACTTACAAAAAATTATTAAATTATTTTATGTGACACGCTCAAGTTTAAGGTTGATTTACAAGTATACTACGGGTCAGCTGGATACGGCAAAGTGCTAAGATTGTTCCTTGGGGTTCCTACATTGCATATTTAAAGAATTATTCATTAGACAATTAAGTATACAACTTACAAAAATTATTAAATTATTTTATGTGACACGCTCAAGGTTAAGGTTGATTTACAAGTATACTACGGGTCAGCCGGATACGGCAAAGTGCTAGGATTGTTCCTTGGGGTTCCTACATTGCATATTTAAAGAATTATTCATTAGACAATTAAGTATACAACTTACAAAAATTATTAAATTATTTTATGTGACACGCTCAAGGTTAAGGTTGATTTACAAGTATACTACGGGTCAGCCGGATACGGCAAAGTGCTAGGATTGTTCCTTGGGGTTCCTACATTGCATATTTAAAGAATTATTCATTAGACAATTAAGTATACAACTTACAAAAAATTATTAAATTATTTTATGTGACACGCTCAAGTTTAAGGTTGATTTACAAGTATACTACGGGTCAGCCGGATACGGCAAAGTGCTAGGATTGTTCCTTGGGGTTCCTACATTGCATATTTAAAGAATTATTCATTAGACAATTAAGTATACAACTTACAAAAAATTATTAAATTATTTTATGTGACACGCTCAAGTTTAAGGTTGATTTACAAGTATACTACGGGTCAGCCGGATACGGCAAAGTGCTAGGATTGTTCCTTGGGGTTCCTACATTGCATATTTAAAGAATTATTCATTAGACAATTAAGTATACAACTTACAAAAAATTATTAAATTATTTTATGTGACACGATCAAATTTAGGGTTGATGTACAAGTATACTACGGGTCAGCCGGATACGGCAAAGTTCTAGGATTGTTCCTTGGGGTTCCTACATTGCATATTTAAAGAATTATTTTTTAGACAATTAAGTATACAACTTACAAAAAATTATTAAATTATTTTATGTGCCACGCTCAAGTTTAAGGTTGATTTACAAGTATACTACGGGTCAGCCGGATACGGCAAAGTGCTAGGATTGTTCCTTGGGGTTCCTACATTGCATATTTGAAGAATTATTTTTTAGACAATTAAGTATACAACTTACAAAAAATTATTAAATTATTTTATGTGCCACGCTCAAGTTTAAGGTTGATTTACAAAAATACTACGGGTCAGCCGGATACGGCAAAGAGCTAGGATTGTTCCTTGTGGTTCCTAAATTGCATATTTAAAGAATTATTCATTAGACAATTAAGTATACAACTTACAAAAAATTATTAAATTATTTTATGTGACACGCTCAAGTTTAAGGTTGATTTACAAGTATACTACGGGTCAGCCGGATACGGCAAAGTGCTAGGATTGTTCCTTGGGGTTCCTACATTGTATATTTAAAGAATTATTCATTAGACAATTAAGTATACAACTTACAAAAAATTATTAATTTATTTTATGTGACACGATCAAATTTAGGGTTGATGTACAAATATACTACGGGTCAGCCGGATACGGCAAAGTGCTAGGATTGTTCCTTGGGGTTCCTACATTGCATATTTAAAGAATTATTCATTAGACAATTAAGTATACAACTTACAAAAAATTATTAAATTATTTTATGTGACACGCTCAAGTTTAAGGTTGATTTACAAGTATACTACGGGTCAGCCGGATACGGCAAAGTGCTAGGATTGTTCCTTGGGGTTCCTACATTGCATATTTAAAGAATTATTTTTTAGACAATTAAGTATACAACTTACAAAAAATTATTAAATTATTTTATGTGCCACGCTCAAGTTTAAGGTTGATTTATACGTATACTACGGGTCAGCCGGATACTGCAAAGTGCTAGAATTGTTCCTTGGGGTTCCTACATTGCATATTTAAAGAATTATTTTTTAGACAATTAAGTATACAACTTCCAAAAAATTATTAAATTATTTTATGTGCCACGCTCAAGTTTAAGGTTGATTTACAAGTATACTACGGGTCAGCCGGATACGGCAAAGAGCTAGGATTGTTCCTTGTGGTTCCTAAATTGCATATTTAAAGAATTATTCATTAGACAATTAAGTATACAACTTACAAAAAATTATTAAATTATTTTATGTGACACGCTCAAGTTTAAGGTTGATTTACAAGTATACTACGGGTCAGCCGGATACGGCAAAGTGCTAGGATTGTTCCTTAGGGTTCCTACATTGCATATTTAAAGAATTATTTATTAGACAATTAAGTATACAACTTACAAAAAATTATTAAATTATTTTATGTGACACGCTCAAGTTTAAGGTTGATTTACAAGTATACTACGGGTCAGCCGGATACGGCAGAGTGCTAGGATTGTTCCTTGGGGTTCCTACATTGCAAATTTAAAGTATTATTTATTAGACAATTAAGTATACAACTTACAAAAAATTATTAAATTATTTTATGTGACACGCTCAAGTTTAAGGTTGATTTACAAGTATACTACGGGCCAGCCGGATACGGCAAAGTGCTAGGATTGTTCCTTGGGGTTCCTACATTGCATATTTAAAGAACTATTTATTAGACAATTAAGTATACAACTTACAAAAAATTATTAAATTATTTTATGTGACACGATCAAATTTAGGGTTGATGTACAAGTATACTACGGGTCAGCCGGATACGGCAAAGTGCTAGGATTGTTCCTTGGGGTTCCTACATTGTATATTTAAAGAATTATTCATTAGACAATTAAGTATACAACTTACAAAAAATTATTAAATTATTTTATGTGACACGCTCAAGTTTAAGGTTGATTTACAAGTATACTACGGGTCAGCCGGATACGGCAAAGTGCTAGGATTGTTCCTTGGGGTTCCTACATTGCATATTTAAAGAATTATTTTTTAGACAATTAAGTATACAACTTACAAAAAATTATTAAATTATTTTATGTGCCACGCTCAAGTTTAAGGTTGATTTACAAGTATACTACGGGTCAGCCGGATACGGCAAAGTACTAGGATTGTTCCTTGGGGTTCCTACATTGTATATTTAAAGAATTATTTTTTAGACAATTAAGTATACAACTTACAAAAAATTATTAAATTATTTTATGTGACACGATCAAATTTAGGGTTGATGTACAAGTATACTACGGGTCAGCCGGATACGGCAAAGTACTAGGATTGTTCCTTGGGGTTCCTACATTGCATATTTAAAGAATTATTTTTTAGACAATTAAGTATACAACTTACAAAAAATTATTAAATTATTTTATGTGCCACGCTCAAGTTTAAGGTTGATTTACAAGTATACTACGGGTCAGCCGGATACGGCAAAGTGCTAGGATTGTTCCTTGGGGTTCCTACATTGCATATTTGAAGAATTATTTTTTAGACAATTAAGTATACAACTTACAAAAAATTATTAAATTATTTTATGTGCCACGCTCAAGTTTAAGGTTGATTTACAAGTATACTACGGGTCAGCCGGATACGGCAAAGAGCTAAGATTGTTCCTTGTGGTTCCTAAATTGCATATTTAAAGAATTATTCATTAGACAATTAAGTATACAACTTACAAAAAATTATTAAATTATTTTATGTGACACGCTCAAGTTTAAGGTTGATTTACAAGTATACTACGGGTCAGCCGGATACGGCAAAGTGCTAGGATTGTTCCTTGGGGTTCCTACATTGTATATTTAAAGAATTATTCATTAGACAATTAAGTATACAACTTACAAAAAATTATTAATTTATTTTATGTGACACGATCAAATTTATGGTTGATGTACAAATATACTACGGGTCAGCCGGATACGGCAAAGTGCTAGGATTGTTCCTTGGGGTTCCTACATTGCATATTTAAAGAATTATTCATTAGACAATTAAGTATACAACTTACAAAAAATTATTAAATTATTTTATGTGACACGCTCAAGTTTAAGGTTGATTTACAAGTATACTACGGGTCAGCCGGATACGGCAAAGTGCTAGGATTGTTCCTTGGGGTTCCTACATTGCATATTTAAAGAATTATTTTTTAGACAATTAAGTATACAACTTACAAAAAATTATTAAATTATTTTATGTGCCACGCTCAAGTTTAAGGTTGATTTACAAGTATACTACGGGTCAGCCGGATACTGCAAAGTGCTAGGATTGTTCCTTGGGGTTCCTACATTGCATATTTAAAGAATTATTTTTTAGACAATTAAGTATACAACTTACAAAAAATTATTAAATTATTTTATGTGCCACGCTCAAGTTTAAGGTTGATTTACAAGTATACTACGGGTCAGCCGGATACGGCAAAGAGCTAGCATTGTTCCTTGTGGTTCCTAAATTGCATATTTAAAGAATTATTCATTAGACAATTAAGTATACAACTTACAAAAAATTATTAAATTATTTTATGTGACACGCTCAAGTTTAAGGTTGATTTACAAGTATACTACGGGTCAGCCGGATACTGCAAAGTGCTAGGATTGTTCCTTGGGGTTCCTACATTGCATATTTAAAGAATTATTTTTTAGACAATTAAGTATACAACTTACAAAAAATTATTAAATTATTTTATGTGCCACGCTCAAGTTTAAGGTTGATTTACAAGTATACTACGGGTCAGCCGGATACGGCAAAGTGCTAGGATTGTTCCTTGGGGTTCCTACATTGCATATTTAAAGAATTATTTTTTAGACAATTAAGTATACAACTTACAAAAAATTATTAAATTATTTTATGTGACACGCTCAAGTTTAAGGTTGATTTACAAGTATACTACGGGTCAGCCGGATACGGCAAAGTGCTAGGATTGTTCCTTAGGGTTCCTACATTGCATATTTAAAGAATTATTTATTAGACAATTAAGTATACAACTTACAAAAAATTATTAAATTATTTTATGTGACACGCTCAAGTTTAAGGTTGATTTACAAGTATACTACGGGTCAGCCGGATACGGCAGAGTGCTAGGATTGTTCCTTGGGGTTCCTACATTGCAAATTTAAAGTATTATTTATTAGACAATTAAGTATACAACTTACAAAAAATTATTAAATTATTTTATGTGACACGCTCAAGTTTAAGGTTGATTTACAAGTATACTACGGGCCAGCCGGATACGGCAAAGTGCTAGGATTGTTCCTTGGGGTTCCTACATTGCATATTTAAAGAACTATTTATTAGACAATTAAGTATACAACTTACAAAAAATTATTAAATTATTTTATGTGACACGATCAAATTTAGGGTTGATGTACAAGTATACTACGGGTCAGCCGGATACGGCAAAGTGCTAGGATTGTTCCTTGGGGTTCCTACATTGTATATTTAAAGAATTATTCATTAGACAATTAAGTATACAACTTACAAAAAATTATTAAATTATTTTATGTGACACGCTCAAGTTTAAGGTTGATTTACAAGTATACTACGGGTCAGCCGGATACGGCAAAGTGCTAGGATTGTTCCTTGGGGTTCCTACATTGCATATTTAAAGAATTATTTTTTAGACAATTAAGTATACAACTTACAAAAAATTATTAAATTATTTTATGTGCCACGCTCAAGTTTAAGGTTGATTTACAAGTATACTACGGGTCAGCCGGATACTGCAAAGTGCTAGGATTGTTCCTTGGGGTTCCTACATTGCATATTTAAAGAATTATTTTTTAGACAATTAAGTATACAACTTACAAAAAATTATTAAATTATTTTATGTGCCACGCTCAAGTTTAAGGTTGATTTACAAGTATACTACGGGTCAGCCGGATACGGCAAAGAGCTAGGATTGTTCCTTGGGGTTCCTAAATTGCATATTTAAAGAATTATTCATTAGACAATTAAGTATACAACTTACAAAAAATTATTAAATTATTTTATGTGACACGCTCAAGTTTAAGGTTGATTTACAAGTATACTACGGGTCAGCCGGATACGGCAAAGTGCTAGGATTGTTCCTTAGGGTTCCTACATTGCATATTTAAAGAATTATTTTTTAGACAATTAAGTATACAACTTACAAAAAATTATTAAATTATTTTATGTGCCACGCTCAAGTTTAAGGTTGATTTACAAGTATACTACGGGTCAGCCGGATACGGCAAAGAGCTAGGATTGTTCCTTGGGGTTCCTAAATTGCATATTTAAAGAATTATTCATTAGACAATTAAGTATACAACTTACAAAAAATTATTAAATTATTTTATGTGACACGCTCAAGTTTAAGGTTGATTTACAAGTATAGTACGGGTCAGCCGGATACGGCAAAGTGCTAGGATTGTTCCTTAGGGTTCCTACATTGCATATTTAAAGAATTATTTATTAGACAATTAAGTATACAACTTACAAAAAATTATTAAATTATTTTATGTGACACGCTCAAGTTTAAGGTTGATTTACAAGTATACTACGGGCCAGCCGGATACGGCAAAGTGCTAGGATTGTTCCTTGGGGTTCCTACATTGCATATTTAAAGAATTATTTATTAGACAATTAAGTATACAACTTACAAAAAATTATTAAATTATTTTATGTGACACGCTCAAGTTTAAGGTTGATTTACAAGTATACTACGGGTCAGCCGGATACAGCAAAGTGCTAGGATTGTTCCTTGGGGTTCCTACATTGCAAATTTAAAGTATTATTTATTAGACAATTAAGTATACAACTTACAAAAAATTATTAAATTATTTTATGTGACACGCTCAAGTTTAAGGTTGATTTACAAGTATACTACGGGCCAGCCGGATACGGCAAAGTGCTAGGATTGTTCCTTGGGGTTCCTACATTGCATATTTAAAGAACTATTTATTAGACAATTAAGTATACAACTTACAAAAAATTATTAAATTATTTTATGTGACACGCTCAAGTTTAAGGTTGATTTACAAGTATACTACGGGTCAGCCGGATACGGCAAAGTGCTAGGATTGTTCCTTGGGGTTCCTACATTGCATATTTAAAGAATTATTTATTAGACAATTAAGTATACAACTTACAAAAAATTATTAAATTATTTTATGTGACACGATCAAATTTAGGGTTGATGTACAAGTATACTACGGGTCAGCCGGATACGGCAAAGTGCTAGGATTGTTCCTTGGGGTTCCTACATTGTATATTTAAAGAATTATTCATTAGACAATTAAGTATACAACTTACAAAAAATTATTAATTTATTTTATGTGACACGATCAAATTTAGGGTTGATGTACAAATATACTACGGGTCAGCCGGATACGGCAAAGTGCTAGGATTGTTCCTTGGGGTTCCTACATTGCATATTTAAAGAATTATTCATTAGACAATTAAGTATACAACTTACAAAAAATTATTAAATTATTTTATGTGACACGCTCAAGTTTAAGGTTGATTTACAAGTATACTACGGGTCAGCCGGATACGGCAAAGTGCTAGGATTGTTCCTTGGGGTTCCTACATTGCATATATAAAGAATTATCCATTAGACAATTAAGTATACAACTTACAAAAAATTATTAAATTATTTTATGTGACACGATCAAATTTAGGGTTGATTTACAAGTATACTACGGGTCAGCCGGATACGGCAAAGTGCTAGGATTGTTCCTTGGGGTTCCTACATTGCATATTTAAAGAAGTTTCCATTAGACAATTAAGTATACAACTTACAAAAAATTATTAAATTATTTTATGTGACACGCTCAAGTTTAAGGTTGATTTACAAGTATACTATGGGTCAGCCGGATACGGCAAAGTGCTAGGATTGTTCCTTGGGGTTCCTACATTGCATATTTAAAGAATTATTCATTAGACAATTAAGTATACAACTTACAAAAAATTATTAAATTATTTTATGTGACACGCTCAAATTTAAGGTTGATTTACAAGTATACTACGGGTCAGCCGGATACGGCAAAGTGCTAGGATTGTTCCTTGGGGTTCCTACATTGCATATTTAAAGAATTATTTATTAGACAATTAAGTATACAACTTACAATAAATTATTAAATTATTTTATGTGCCACGCTCAAGTTTAAGGTTGATTTACAAGTATACTACGGGCCAGCCGGATACAGCAAAGTGCTAGGATTGTTCCTTGGGGTTCCTACATTGCATATTTAAAGAATTATTTATTAGACAATTAAGTATACAACTTACAAAAAATTATTAAATTATTTTATGTGACACGATCAAATTTAGGGTTGATGTACAAGTATACTACGGGTCAGCCGGATACTGCAAAGTGCTAGGATTGTTCCTTGGGGTTCCTACATTGCATATTTAAAGAATTATTCATTAGACAATTAAGTATACAACTTACAAAAAATTATTAAATTATTTTATGTGACACGCTCAAGTTTAAGGTTGATTTACAAGTATACTACGGGTCAGCCGGATACGGCAAAGTGCTAGGATTGTTCCTTGGGGTTCCTACATTGCATATTTAAAGAATTATTCATTAGACAATTAAGTATACAACTTACAAAAAATTATTAAATTATTTTATGTGACACGCTCAAGTTTAAGGTTGATTTACAAGTATACTACGGTTCAGCCGGATACGGCAAAGTGCTAGGATTGTTCCTTGGGGTTCCTACATTGCATATTTAAAGAATTATTTATTAGACAATTAAGTATACAACTTACAAAAAATTATTAAATTATTTTATGTGACACGTTTAAGTTTAAGCTTGATTTACAAGTATACTACGGGTCAGCCGGATACGGCAAAGTGCTAGGATTGTTCCTTGGGGTTCCTACATTGCATATTTAAAGAATTATTTATTAGACAATTAAGTATACAACTTACAAAAAATTATTAAATTATTTTATGTGACACGCTCAAGTTTAGGGTTGATTTACAAGTATACTACGGGTCAGCCGGATACGGCAAAGTGCTAGGATTGTTCCTTGGAGTTCTTACATTGCATATTTAAAGAATTATTCATTAGACAATTAAGTATACAACTTACAAAAAATTATTAAATTATTTTATGTGACACGATCAAATTTAGGGTTGATGTACAAGTATACTACGGGTCAGCCGGATACGGCAAAGTGCTAGGATTGTTCCTTGGAGTTCTTATATTGCATATTTAAAGAATTATTCATTAGACAATTAAGTATACAACTTACAAAAAATTATTAAATTATTTTATGTGACACGATCAAATTTAGGGTTGATGTACAAGTATACTACGGGTCAGCCGGATACGGCAAAGTGCTAGGATTGTTCCTTGGGGTTCCTATATTGCATATTTAAAGAATTATTCATTAGACAATTAAGTATACAACTTACAAAAATTTATTAATTTATTTTATGTGACACGCTCAAGTTTAAGGTTGATTTACAAGAATACTACGGGTCAGCCGGATACGGCAAAGTGCTAGAATTGTTCCTTGGGGTTCCTACATTCTATATTTAAAGAATTATTCATTAAACAATTAAGTATACAACTTACAAAAATTTATTAAATTATTTTATGTGACACGCTCAAGTTTAAGGTTGATTTACAAGTATACTACGGGTCAGCCGGATACGGCAAAGTGCTAGGATTGTTCCTTGGGGTTCCTACATTGCATATTTAAACAATTATCCATTAGACAATTAAGTATACAACTTACAAAAAATTATTAAATTATTTTATGTGACACGATCAAATTTAGGGTTGATGTACAAGTATACTACGGGTCAGCCGGATACGGCAAAGTGCTAGGATTGTTCCTTGGAGTTCTTACATTGCATATTTAAAGAATTATTCATTAGACAATTAAGTATACAACTTACAAAAAAATATTAAATTATTTTATGTGACACGATCAAATTTAGGGTTGATGTACAAGTATACTACGGGTCAGCCGGATACGGAAAAGTGCAGGATTGTTCCTTGGAGTTCCTACATTGCATATTTAAAGAATTGTTTATTAGACAATTAAGTATACAACTTACAAAAAATTATTAAATTATTTTATGTGACACGATCAAATTTAGGGTTGATGTACAAGTATACTACGGGTCAGCCGGATACGGCAAAGTGCTAGGATCGTTCCTTGGGGTTCCTACATTGCATATTTAAAGAATTATTCATTAGACAATTAAGTATACAACTTACAAAAAATTATTAAATTATTTTATGTGACACGCTCAAGTTTAAGGTTGATTTACAAGTATACTACTGGTCAGCCGGATACGGCAAAGTGCTAGGATTATTCCTTGGGTTTCCTACATTGCATATTTAAAGAATTATTTATTAGACAATTATGTATACAACTTACAAAAAATTATTAAATTATTTTATGTGACACGATCAAATTTAGGGTTGATGTACAAGTATACTACGGGTCAGCCGGATACGGCAAAGTGCTAGGATTGTTCCTTGGGGTTCCTGCATTGCATATTTAAAGAATTATTTATTAGACAATTAAGTATACAACTTACAAAAAATTATTAAATTATTTTATGTGACACGATCAAATTTAGGGTTGATGTACAAGTATACTACGGGTCAGCCGGATACGGCAAAGTGCTATGATCGTTCCTTGGGGTTCCTACATTGCATATTTAAAGAATTATTCATTAGACAATTATGTATACAACTTACAAAAAATTATTAAATTATTTTATGTGACACGCTCAAGTTTAAGGTTGATTTACAAGTATACTACGGGTCAGCCGGATACGGCAAAGTACTAGGATTGTTCCTTGGGGTTCCTACATTGCAAATTTAAAGAATTATTTATTAGACAATTAAGTATACAACTTACAAAAAATTATTAAATTATTTTATGTGACACGCTCAAGTTTAAGGTTGATTTACAAGTATACTACGGGTCAGCCGGATACGGCAAAGTGCTAGGATTATTTTTTGGGGTTCCTACATTGCATATTTAAAGAATTATTTATTAGACAATTAAGTATACAACTTACAAAAAATTATTAATTTATTTTATGTGACACGATCAAATTTAGGGTTGATGTACAAGTATACTACGGGTCAGCCGGATACGGCAAAGTGCTAGGATTGTTCCTTGGGGTTCCTACATTGCATATTTAAAGAACTATTCATTAGACAATTAAGTATACAACTTACAAATAATTATTAAATTATTTCATATGACACGATCAAATTTAGGGTTGATTTACAAGTATACTACGGGTCAGCCGGATACGGCAAAGTGCTAGGATCGTTCCTTGGGGTTCCTACATTGCATATTTAAAGAATTATTCATTAGACAATTATGTATACAACTTACAAAAAATTATTAAATTATTTCAAGTGACACGATCAAATTTAGGGTTGATTTACAAGTATACTACGGGTCAGCCGGATACGGCAAAGTGCTAGGATTGTTCCTTGGGGTTCCTACATTGCATATTTAAAGAATTATTTATTAGACAATTAAGTATACAACTTACAAAAAATTATAAAATCATTTTATGTGACACGCTCAAATTTAAGGTTGATTTACAAGTATACTACGGGTCAGCCGGATACGGCAAAGTGCTAGGATTGTTCCTTGGGGTTCCTACATTGCATATTTAAAGAATTATTTATTAGACAATTAAGTATACAACTTACAAAAAATTATTAAATTATTTTATGTGACACGCTCAAATTTAAGGTTGATTTACAAGTATACTACGGGTCATTTGGATACGGCAAAGTGCTAGGATTGTTCCTTGGGGTTCCTACATTGCATATTTAAAGAATTATTCATTAGACAATTAAGTATACAACTTACAAAAAATTATTAAATTATTTTATGTGACACGCTCAAGTTTAAGGTTGATTTACAAGTATACTACGGGTCAGCCGGATACGGCAAAGTGCTAGGATTGTTCCTTGGGGTTCCTACATTGCATATTTAAAGAATTATTCATTAGACAATTAAGTATACAACTTACAAAAAATTATTAAATTATTTTATCTGATACGCTCAAGTTTAAGGTTGATTTACAAGTATACTACGGTTCAGCCGGATACGGCAAAGTGCTAGGATTGTTCCTTAAGGTTCCTACATTCCATATTTAAAGAATTATTTATTAGACAATTAACTATACAACTTTCAAAAAATTATTAAATTATTTTATGTGACACGCTCAAGTTTAAGGTTGATTTACAAGTATACTACGGGTCAGCCGGATACGGCAAAGTGCTAGGATTGTTCCTTGGGGTTCCTACATTGCATATTTAAAGAATTATTTATTAGACAATTAAGTAAACAACTTACAAAAAATTATTAAATTATTTTATGTGACACGCTCAAGTTTAAGGTTGATTTACAAGTATACTACGAGTCAGCCGGATACGGCAAAGTGCTAGGATTGTTCCTTGGGGTTCCTACATTGCATATTTAAAGAATTATTTATTAGACAATTAAGTATACAACTTACAAAAAATTATTAAATTATTTTATGTGACACGCTCAAGTTTAGGGTTAATTTACAAGTATACTACGGGTCAGCCGGATACGGCAAAGTGCTAGGATTGTTCCTTGGGGTTCCTACATTGCATATTTAAAGAATTATCCATTAGACAATTAAGTATACAACTTACAAAAAATTATTAAATTATTTTATGTGACACGATCAAATTTAGGGTTGATGTACAAGTATACTACGGGTCAGCCGGATACGGCAAAGTGCTAGGGTTGTTCCTTGGAGTTCTTACATTGCATATTTAAAGAATTATTCATTAGACAATTAAGTATACAACTTACAAAAAATTATTAAATTATTTTATGTGACACGATCAAATTTAGGGTTGATGTACAAGTATACTACGGGTCAGCCGGATACGGCAAAGTGCTAGGATTGTTCCTTGGGGTTCCTATATTGCATATTTAAAGAATTATTCATTAGACAATTAAGTATACAACTTACAAAAATTTATTAAATTATTTTATGTGACACGCTCAAGTTTAAGGTTGATTTACAAGTATACTACGGGTCAGCCGGATACGGCAAAGTGCTAGGATTGTTCCTTGGGGTACCTACATTGCATATTTAAAGAATTATTCATTAGACAATTAAGTATACAACTTACAAAAAATTATTAAATCATTTTATGTGACACGCTCAAGTTTAAGGCTGATTTACAAGTATACTACGGGTCAGCCGGATACGGCAAAGTGCTAGGATTGTTCCTTGGGGTTCCTACATTGCATATTTAAAGAATTATTCATTAGACAATTAAGTATGCAACTTACAAGAAATTATTAAATTATTTTATGTGACATTCTCAAGTTTAAGGTTGATTTACAAGTATACTACGGGTCAGCCGGATACGGCAAAGTGCTAGGATTGTTCCTTGGGGTTCCTACATTGCATATTTAAAGAATTATTTATTAGTCAATTAAGTATACAACTTACAAAAAATTATTAAATTATTTTATGTGACACGCTCAAGTTTAAGGTTGATTTACAAGTATACTACGGCTCAGCCGGATACGGCAAAGTGCTAGGATTGTTCCTTGGGGTTCCTACATTGCATATTTAAAGAATTATTCATTAGACAATTAAGTATACAACTTACAAAAAATTATTAAATTATTTTATCTGACACGCTCAAGTTTAAGGTTGATTTACAAGTATACTACGGGTCAGCCGGATACGGCAAAGTGCTAGGATTGTTCCTTAGGGTTCCTACATTGCATATTTAAAGAATTATTCATTAGACAATTAAGTATACAACTTACAAAAAATTATTAAATTATTTTATGTGACACGCTCAAGTTTAAGGTTGATTTACAAGTATACTACGGGTCAGCCGGATACGGCAAAGTGCTAGGATTGTTCCTTGGGGTTCCTACATTGCATATTTAAAGAATTATGTATTAGACAATTAAGTATACAACTTACAAAAAATTATTAAATTATTTTATGTGACACGCTCAAATTTAAGGTTGATTTACAAGTATACTACGGGTCAGCCGGATACGGCAAAGTGCTAGGATTGTTCCTTGTTGTTCCTACATTGCATATTTAAAGAATTATTTATTAGACAATTAAGTATACAACTTACAAAAAATTATTAATTTATTTTATGTGACAAGATCAAATTTAGGGTTGATGTACAAGTATACTACGGGTCAGCCGGATACGGCAAAGTGCTAGAATTGTTCCTTGGGGTTCCTACATTGCATATTTATAGAATTATTCATTAGACAATTAAGTATACAACTTACAAAAAATTATTAATTTATTTTATGTGACACGCTCAAGTTTAAGGTTGATTTACAAGTATACTACGGGTCAGCCGGATACGGCAAAGTGCTAGAATTGTTCCTTGGGGTTCCTACATTGCATATTTAAAGAATTATTTATTAGACAATTAAGTATACAACTTACAAAAAATTATTAAATTATTTTATGTGATACGATCAAATTTAGGGTTGATTTACAAGTATACTACGGGTCAGCCGGATACGGCAAAATGCTAGGATTGTTCCTTGGAGTTCTTACATTGCATATTTAAAGAATTATTCATTAGACAAGTAAGTATACAACTTACAAAAAATTATTAAATTATTTTATGTGACACGCTCAAGTTTAAGGTTGATTTACAAGTATACTACGGGTCAGCCGGATACGGCAAAGTGCTAGGATTGTTCCTTGGGGTTCCTACATTGCATATTTAAAGAATTATTCATTAGACAATTAAGTATACAACTTACAAAAAATTATTAAATTATTTTATGTGACACGCTCAAGTTTAAGGTTGATTTACAAGTATACTACGGGTCAGCCGGATACGGCAAAGTGCTAGGATTGTTCCTTGGGGTTCCTACATTGCATATTTAAAGAATTATTTATTAGACAATTATGTATACAACTTACAAAAAATTATTAAATTATTTTATGTGACACGATCAAATTTAGGGTTGATGTACAAGTATACTACGGGTCAGCCGGATACATCAAAGTGCTAGGATTGTTCCTTGGGTTTCCTACATTGCATATTTAAAGAATTATTCATTAGACAATTAAGTATACAACTTACAAAAAATTATTAAATTATTTCATGTGACACGATCAAATTTAGGGTTGATTTACAAGTATACTACGGGTCAGCCGGATTCGGCAAAGTGCTAGGATTGTTCCTTGGGGTTCCTACATTGCATATTTAAAGAATTATTTATTAGACAATTAAGTATACAACTTACAAAAAATTATTAATTTATTTTATGTGACACGCTCAAGTTTAAGGTTGATTTACAAGTATACTACGGGTCAGCCGGATACGGCAAAGTGCTAGGATTGTTCCTTGGGGTTCCTACATTGCATATTTAAAGAATTATTTATTAGACAATTAAGTATACAACTTACAAAAAATTATTAAATTATTTTATGTGATACGATCAAATTTAGGGGGTGATTTACAAGTATACTACGGGTCAGCCGGATACGGCAAAATGCTAGGATTGTTCCTTGGAGTTCTTACATTGCATATTTAAAGAATTATTCATTAGACAAGTAAGTATACAACTTACAAAAAATTATTAAATTATTTTATGTGACACGCTCAAGTTTAAGGTTGATTTACAAGTATACTACGGGTCAGCCGGATACGGCAAAGTGCTAGGATTGTTCCTTGGGGTTCCTACATTGCATATTTAAAGAATTATTCATTAGACAATTAAGTATACAACTTACAAAAAATTATTAAATTATTTTATGTGACACGCTCAAGTTTAAGGTTGATTTACAAGTATACTACGGCTCAGCCGGATACG
Source organism: Harpalus rubripes (assembly GCA_963082715.1). Classification (NCBI taxonomy): domain Eukaryota; kingdom Metazoa; phylum Arthropoda; class Insecta; order Coleoptera; family Carabidae; genus Harpalus; species Harpalus rubripes. The sequence continues at coordinate 36,695,885 of OY720465.1, forward strand.
GCAAAGTGCTAGGATTGTTCCTTGGGGTTCCTACATTGCATATTTAAAGAATTATTCATTAGACAATTAAGTATACAACTTACAAAAAATTATTAAATTATTTTATCTGACACGCTCAAGTTTAAGGTTGATTTACAAGTATACTACGGGTCAGCCGGATACGTCAAAGTGCTAGGATTGTTCCTTAGGGTTCCTACATTGCATATTTAAAGAATTATTCATTAGACAATTAAGTATACAACTTACAAAAAAATATTAAATTATTTTATGTGACACGCTCAAGTTTAAGGTTGATTTACAAGTATACTACGGGTCAGCCGGATACGGCAAAGTGCTAGGATTGTTCCTTGGGGTTCCTACATTGCATATTTAAAGAATTATGTATTAGACAATTAAGTATACAACTTACAAAAAATTATTAAATTATTTTATGTGACACGCTCAAATTTAAGGTTGATTTACAAGTATACTACGGGTCAGCCGGATACGGCAAAGTGCTAGGATTGTTCCTTGTTGTTCCTACATTGCATATTTAAAGAATTATTTATTAGACAATTAAGTATACAACTTACAAAATATTATTAATTTATTTTATGTGACACGATCAAATTTAGGGTTGATGTACAAGTATACTACGGGTCAGCTGGATACGGCAAAGTGCTAGAATTGTTCCTTGGGGTTCCTACATTGCATATTTATAGAATTATTCATTAGACAATTAAGTATACAACTTACAAAAAATTAATAATTTATTTTATGTGACACGCTCAAGTTTAAGGTTGATTTACAAGTATACTACGGGTCAGCCGGATACGGCAAAATGCTAGAATTGTTCCTTGGGGTTCCTACATTGCATATTTAAAGAATTATTTATTAGACAATTAAGTATACAACTTACAAAAAATTATTAAATTATTTTATGTGATACGATCAAATTTAGGGTTGATTTACAAGTATACTACAAGTCAGCCGGATACGGCAAAATGCTAGGATTGTTCCTTGGAGTTCTTACATTGCATATTTAAAGAATTATTCATTAGACAAGTAAGTATACAACTTACAAAAAATTATTAAATTATTTTATGTGACACGCTCAAGTTTAAGGTTGATTTACAAGTATACTACGGGTCAGCCGGATACGGCAAAGTGCTAGGATTGTTCCTTGGGGTTCCTACATTGCATATTTAAAGAATTATTCATTAGACAATTAAGTATACAACTTACAAAAAATTATTAAATTATTTTATGTGACACGCTCAAGTTTAAGGTTGATTTACAAGTATACTACAGGTCAGCCGGATACGGCAAAGTGCTAGGATTGTTCCTTGGGGTTCCTACATTGCATATTTAAAGAATTATTTATTAGACAATTATGTATACAACTTACAAAAAATTATTAAATTATTTTATGTGACACGATCAAATTTAGGGTTGATGTACAAGTATACTACGGGTCAGCCGGATACATCAAAGTGCTAGGATTGTTCCTTGGGTTTCCTACATTGCATATTTAAAGAATTATTCATTAGACAATTAAGTATACAACTTACAAAAAATTATTAAATTATTTCATGTGACACGATCAAATTTAGGGTTGATTTACAAGTATACTACGGGCCAGCCGGATTCGGCAAAGTGCTAGGATTGTTCCTTGGGGTTCCTACATTGCATATTTAAAGAATTATTTATTAGACAATTAAGTATACAACTTACAAAAAATTATTAATTTATTTTATGTGACACGCTCAAGTTTAAGGTTGATTTACAAGTATACTACGGGTCAGCCGGATACGGCAAAGTGCTAGGATTGTTCCTTGGGGTTCCTACATTGCATATTTAAAGAATTATTTATTAGACAATTAAGTATACAACTTACAAAAAATTATTAAATTATTTTACGTGACACGCTCAGGTTTAAGGTTGATTTACAAGTATACTACGGGTCAGCCGGATACGGCTAAGTGCTACGATTGTTCCTTGGGGTTCCTACATTGCATATTTAAAGAATTATTCATTAGACAATTAAGTATACAACTTACAAAAAATTATTAAATTATTTTATGTGACACGCTCAAGTTTAAGGTTGATTTACAAGTATACTACGGGTCAGCCGGATACGGCAAAGTGCTAGGATTGTTCCTTGGGGTTCCTACATTGCATATTTAAAGAATTATTTATTAGACAATTAAGTATACAACTTACAAAAAATTATTAAATTATTTTATGTGACACGATCAACTTTAGGGTTGATGTACAAGTATACTACGGGTCAGCCGGATACGGCAAAGTGCTAGGATTGTTCCTTGGGGTTCCTACATTGCATATTTAAAGAATTATTCATTAGACAATTAAGTATACAACTTACAAAAAATTATTAAATTATTTCATGTGCCACGATCAAATTTAGGGTTGATTTACAAGTATACTACGGGTCAGCCGGATACGGCAAAGTGCTAGGATTGTTCCTTGGGGTTTCTACATTGCATATTTAAAGAATTATTCATTAGACAATTAAGTATACAACTTACAAAAAATTATTAAATTATTTCATGTGCCACGATCAAATTTAGGGTTGATTTACAAGTATACTACGGGTCAGCCGGATACGGCAAAGTGCTAGGATTGTTCCTTAGGGTTCCTACATTGCAAATTTAAAGAATTATTTATTAGACAATTAAGTATACAACTTACAAAAAATTATTAAATAATTTTATGTGACACGATCAAATTTAGGGTTGATGTACAAGTATACTACGGGTCAGCCGGATACGGCAAAGTGCTAGGATTGTTCCTTGGGGTTCCTACATTGCATATTTAAAGAATTATTCATTAGACAATTAAGTATACAACTTACAAAAAATTATTAAATTATTTCATGTGACACGATCAAATTTAGGGTTGATTTACAAGTATACTACGGGTCAGCCGGATACGGCAAAGTGCTAGGATTGTTCCTTGGGGTTCCTACATTGCATATTTAAAGAATTATTCATTAGACAATTAAGTATACAACTTACAAAAAATTATTAAATTATTTTATGTGACACGCTCAAGTTTAAGGTTGATTTACAAGTATACTACGGGTCAGCCGGATACGGCAAAGTGCTAGGATTGTTCCTTGGGGTTCCTACATTGCATATTTAAAGAATTATTTATTAGACAATTAAGTATACAACTTACAATAAATTATTAAATTATTTTATGTGCCACGCTCAAGTTTAAGGTTGATTTACAAGTATACTACGGGCCAGCCGGATACAGCAAAGTGCTAGGATTGTTCCTTGGGGTTCCTACATTGCATATTTAAAGAATTATTTATTAGACAATTAAGTATACAACTTACAAAAAATTATTAAATTATTTTATGTGACACGATCAAATTTAGGGTTGATGTACAAGTATACTACGGGTCAGCCGGATACTGCAAAGTGCTAGGATTGTTCCTTGGGGTTCCTACATTGCATATTTAAAGAATTATTCATTAGACAATTAAGTATACAACTTACAAAAAATTATTAAATTATTTTATGTTTCACGCTCAAGTTTAAGGTTGATTTACAAGTATACTACGGGTCAGCCGGATACGGCAAAGTGCTAGGATTGTTCCTTGGGGTTCCTACATTGCATATTTAAAGAATTATTTATTAGACAATTAAGTATACAACTTACAAAAAATTATTAAATTATTTTATGTGACACGTTTAAGTTTAAGCTTGATTTACAAGTATACTACGGGTCAGCCGGATACGGCAAAGTGCTAGGATTGTTCCTTGGGGTTCCTACATTGCATATTTAAAGAATTATTTATTAGACAATTAAGTATACAACTTACAAAAAATTATTAAATTATTTTATGTGACACGCTCAAGTTTAGGGTTGATTTACAAGTATACTACGGGTCAGCCGGATACGGCAAAGTGCTAGGATTGTTCCTTGGAGTTCTTACATTGCATATTTAAAGAATTATTCATTAGACAATTAAGTATGCAACTTACAAGAAATTATTAAATTATTTTATGTGACATTCTCAAGTTTAAGGTTGATTTACAAGTATACTACGGGTCAGCCGGATACGGCAAAGTGCTAGGATTGTTCCTTAGGGTTCCTACATTGCATATTTAAAGAATTATTTATTAGTCAATTAAGTATACAACTTACAAAAAATTATTAAATTATTTTATGTGACACGCTCAAGTTTAAGGTTGATTTACAAGTATACTACGGCTCAGCCGGATACGGCAAAGTGCTAGGATTGTTCCTTGGGGTTCCTACATTGCATATTTAAAGAATTATTCATTAGACAATTAAGTATACAACTTACAAAAAATTATTAAATTATTTTATCTGACACGCTCAAGTTTAAGGTTGATTTACAAGTATACTACGGGTCAGCCGGATACGGCAAAGTGCTAGGATTGTTCCTTAGGGTTCCTACATTGCATATTTAAAGAATTATTCATTAGACAATTAAGTATACAACTTACAAAAAATTATTAAATTATTTTATGTGACACGCTCAAGTTTAAGGTTGATTTACAAGTATACTACGGGACAGCCGGATACGGCAAAGTGCTAGGATTGTTCCTTGGGGTTCCTACATTGCATATTTAAAGAATTATTTATTAGACAATTAAGTATACAACTTACAAAAAATTATTAAATTATTTTATGTGACACGCTCAAATTTAAGGTTGATTTACAAGTATACTACGGGTCAGCCGGATACGGCAAAGTGCTAGGATTGTTCCTTGTTGTTCCTACATTGCATATTTAAAGAATTATTTATTAGACAATTAAGTATACAACTTACAAAAAATTATTAATTTATTTTATGTGACACGATCAAATTTAGGGTTGATGTACAAGTATACTACGGGTCAGCCGGATACGGCAAAGTGCTAGGATTCTTCCTTGGGGTTCTTACATTGCATATTTAAAGAATTATTCATTAGACAAGTAAGTATACAACTTACAAAAAATTATTAAATTATTTTATGTGACACGCTCAAGTTTAAGGTTGATTTACAAGTCTACTACGGGTCAGCCGGATACGGCAAAGTGCAAGGATTGTTCCTTGGGGTTCCTACATTGCATATTTAAAGAATTATTCATTAGACAATTAAGTATACAACTTACAAAAAATTATTAAATTATTTTATGTGACACGCTCAAGTTTAAGGTTGATTTACAAGTATACTACGGGTCAGCCGGATACGGCAAAGTGCTAGGATTGTTCCTTGGGGTTCCTACATTGCATATTTAAAGAATTATTTATTAGACAATTAAGTATACAACTTACAAAAAATTATTAAATTATTTTATGTGACACGATCAAATTTAGGGTTGATGTACAAGTATACTACGGGTCAGCCGGATACATCAAAGTGCTAGGATTGTTCCTTGGGTTTCCTACATTGCATATTTAAAGAATTATTCATTAGACAATTAAGTATACAACTTACAAAAAATTATTAAATTATTTCATGTGACACGATCAAATTTAGGGTTGATTTACAAGTATACTACGGGTCAGCTGGATTCGGCAAAGTGCTAGGATTGTTCCTTGGGGTTCCTGCATTGCATATTTAAAGAATTATTTATTAGACAATTAAGTATACAACTTACAAAAAATTATTAATTTATTTTATGTGACACGCTCAAGTTTAAGGTTGATTTACAAGTATACTACGGGTCAGCCGGATACGGCAAAGTGCTAGGATTGTTCCTTGGGGTTTCTACATTGCATATTTAAAGAATTATTTATTAGACAATTAAGTATACAACTTACAAAAAATTATTAAATTATTTTACGTGACACGCTCAGGTTTAAGGTTAATTTACAAGTATACTACGGGTCAGCCGGATACGGCAAAGTGCTAGGATTGTTCCTTGGGGTTCCTACATTGCATATTTAAAGAATTATTTATTAGACAATTAAGTATACAACTTACAAAAAATTATTAAATTATTTTATGTGACACGCTCAAGTTTAGGGTTGATTTACAAGTATACTACGGGTCAGCCGGATACGGCAAAGTGCTAGGATTGTTCCTTGGAGTTCTTACATTGCATATTTAAAGAATTATTCATTAGACAATTAAGTATACAACTTACAAAAAATTATTAAATTATTTTATGTGACACGATCAAATTTAGGGTTGATGTACAAGTATACTACGGGTCAGCCGGATACGGCAAAGTGCTAGGATTGTTCCTTGGAGTTCTTATATTGCATATTTAAAGAATTATTCATTAGACAATTAAGTATACAACTTACAAAAAATTATTAAATTATTTTATGTGACACGATCAAATTTAGGGTTGATGTACAAGTATACTACGGGTCAGCCGGATACGGCAAAGTGCTAGGATTGTTCCTTGGGGTTCCTATATTGCATATTTAAAGAATTATTCATTAGACAATTAAGTATACAACTTACAAAAATTTATTAATTTATTTTATGTGACACGCTCAAGTTTAAGGTTGATTTACAAGAATACTACGGGTCAGCTGGATACGGCAAAGTGCTAGAATTGTTCCTTGGGGTTCCTACATTCTATATTTAAAGAATTATTCATTAGACAATTAAGTATACAACTTACAAAAATTTATTAAATTATTTTATGTGACACGCTCAAGTTTAAGGTTGATTTACAAGTATACTACGGGTCAGCCGGATACGGCAAAGTGCTAGGATTGTTCCTTGGGGTTCCTACATTGCATATTTAAACAATTATCCATTAGACAATTAAGTATACAACTTACAAAAAATTATTAAATTATTTTATGTGACACGATCAAATTTAGGGTTGATGTACAAGTATACTACGGGTCAGCCGGATACGGCAAAGTGCTAGGATTGTTCCTTGGAGTTCGTACATTGCATATTTAAAGAATTATTCATTAGACAATTAAGTATACAACTTACAAAAAATTATTAAATTATTTTATGTGACACGATCAAATTTAGGGTTGATGTACAAGTATACTACGGGTCAGCCGGATACGGAAAAGTGCAGGATTGTTCCTTGGAGTTCCTACATTGCATATTTAAAGAATTATTTATTAGACAATTAAGTATACAACTTACAAAAAATTATTAAATTATTTTATGTGACACGATCAAATTTAGGGTTGATGTACAAGTATACTACGGGTCAGCGGGATACGGCAAAGTGCTAGGATCGTTCCTTGGGGTTCCTACATTGCATATTTAAAGAATTATTCATTAGACAATTAAGTATACAACTTACAAAAAATTATTAAATTATTTTATGTGACACGCTCAAGTTTAAGGTTGATTTACAAGTATACTACTGGTCAGCCGGATACGGCAAAGTGCTAGGATTATTCCTTGGGGTTCCTACATTGCATATTTAAAGAATTATTTATTAGACAATTAAGTATACAACTTACAAAAAATTATTAAATTATTTTATGTGACACGATCAAATTTAGGGTTGATGTACAAGTATACTACGGGTCAGCCGGATACGGCAAAGTGCTAGGATTGTTCCTTGGGGTTCCTACATTGCATATTTAAAGAATTATTTATTAGACAATTAAGTATACAACTTACAAAAAATTATTAAATTATTTTATGTGACACGATCAAATTTAGGGTTGATGTACAAGTATACTACGGGTCAGCCGGATACGGCAAAGTGCTAGGATTGTTCCTTGGGGTTCCTACATTGCATATTTAAAGAATTATTCATTAGACAATTAAGTATACAACTTACAAATAATTATTAAATTATTTCATATGACACGATCAAATTTAGGGTTGATTTACAAGTATACTACGGGTCAGCCGGATACGGCAAAGTGCTAGGATCGTTCCTTGGGGTTCCTACATTGCATATTTAAAGAATTATTCATTAGACAATTAAGTATACAACTTACAAAAAATTATTAAATTATTTTATGTGACACGCTCAAGTTTAAGGTTGATTTACAAGTATACTACGGGTCAGCCGGATACGGCAAAGTGCTAGGATTATTTTTTGGGGTTCCTACATTGCATATTTAAAGAATTATTTATTAGACAATTAAGTATACAACTTACAAAAAATTATTAAATTATTTTATGTGACACGATCAAATTTAGGGTTGATGTACAAGTATACTACGGGTCAGCCGGATACGGCAAAGTGCTAGGATCGTTCCTTGGGGTTCCTACATTGCATATTTAAAGAATTATTCATTAGACAATTAAGTATACAACTTACAAATAATTATTAAATTATTTCAAGTGACACGATCAAATTTAGGGTTGATTTACAAGTATACTACGGGTCAGCCGGATACGGCAAAGTGCTAGGATTGTTCCTTGGGGTTCCTACATTGCATATTTAAAGAATTATTCATTAGACAATTAAGTATACAACTTACAAATAATTATTAAATTATTTCAAGTGACACGATCAAATTTAGGGTTGATTTACAAGTATACTACGGGTCAGCCGGATACGGCAAAGTGCTAGGATCGTTCCTTGGGGTTCCTACATTGCATATTTAAAGAATTATTCATTAGACAATTAAGTATACAACTTACAAAAAATTATTAAATTATTTTATGTGACACGATCAAATTTAGGGTTGATTTACAAGTATACTACGGGTCAGCCGGATACGGCAAAGTGCTAGGATTGTTCCTTGGGGTTCCTACATTGCATATTTAAAGAATTATTCATTAGACAATTAAGTATACAACTTACAAAAAATTATTAAATTATTTTACGTGACACGCTCAGGTTTAAGGTTGATTTACAAGTATACTACGGGTCAGCCGGATACGGCTAAGTGCTACGATTGTTTCTTGGGGTTCCTACATTGCATATTTAAAGAATTATTTATTAGACAATTAAGTATACAACTTACAAAAAATTATTAAATTATTTTATGTGACACGATCAACTTTAGGGTTGATGTACAAGTATACTACGGGTCAGCCGGATACGGCAAAGTGCTAGGATTGTTCCTTAGGGTTCCTACATTGCAAATTTAAAGAATCATTTATTAGACAATTAAGTATACAACTTACAAAAAATTATTAAATAATTTTATGTGACACGATCAAATTTAGGGTTGATGTACAAGTATTCTACGGGTCAGCCGGATACGACAAAGTGCTAGGATTGTTCCTTGGGGTTCCTACATTGCATATTTAAAGAATTATTCATTAGACAATTAAGTATACAACTTACAAAAAATTATTAAATTATTTTATGTGACACGCTCAAGTTTAAGGTTGATTTACAAGTATACTACGGGTCAGCCGGATACGGAAAAGTGCTAGGATTGTTCCTTGGTGTTCCTACATTGCATATTTAAAGAATTATTTATTAGACAATTAAGTATACAACTTACAAAAAATTATTAAATTATTTTACGTGACACGCTCAGGTTTAAGGTTGATTTACAAGTATACTACGGGTCAGCCGGATACGGCTAAGTGCTACGATTGTTCCTTGGGGTTCCTACATTGCATATTTAAAGAATTATTTATTAGACAATTAAGTATACAACTTACAAAAAATTATTAAATTATTTTATGTGACACGATCAACTTTAGGGTTGATGTACAAGTATACTACGGGTCAGCCGGATACGGCAAAGTGCTAGGATTGTTCCTTAGGGTTCCTACATTGCAAATTTAAAGAATCATTTATTAGACAATTAAGTATACAACTTACAAAAAATTATTAAATAATTTTATGTGACACGATCAAATTTAGGGTTGATGTACAAGTATACTACGGGTCAGCCGGATACGGCAAAGTGCTAGGATTGTTCCTTGGGGTTCCTACATTGCATATTTAAAGAATTATTTATTAGACAATTAAGTATACAACTTACAAAAAATTATTAAATTATTTTACGTGACACGCTCAAGTTTAAGGTTGATTTACAAGTATACTACGGGTCAGCCGGATACGGAAAAGTGCTAGGATTGTTTCTTGGGGTTCCTACATTGCATATTTAAAGAATTATTTATTAGACAATTAAGTATACAACTTACAAAAAATTATTAAATTATTTTATGTGACACGCTCAAGTTTAAGGTTGATTTACAAGTATATTACGGGTCAGCCGGATACGGCAAAGTACTAGGATTGTTCCTTGGGGTTCCTACATTGCATATTTAAAGAATTATTCATTAGACAATTAAGTATACAACTTACAAAAAATTATTAAATTATTTTATGTGACACGCTCAAGTTTAAGGTTGATTTACAAGTATACTACGGGTCAGCCGGATACGGAAAAGTGCTAGGATTGTTCCTTGGGGTTCCTACATTGCATATTTAAAGAATTATTTATTAGACAATTAAGTATACAACTTACAAAAAATTATTAAATTATTTTATGTGACACGCTCAAGTTTAAGGTTGATTTACAAGTATACTACGGGTCAGCCGGATACGGCAAAGTGCTAGGATTGTTCCTTGGGGTTCCTACATTGCATATTTAAAGAATTATTTATTAGACAATTAAGTATACAACTTACAAAAAATTATTAAATTATTTTACGTGACACGCTCAAGTTTAAGGTTGATTTACAAGTATACTACGGGTCAGCCGGATACGGCAAAGTGCTAGGATTGTTCCTTGGGGTTCCTACATTGCATATTTAAAGAATTATTTATTAGACAATTAAGTATACAACTTACAAAAAATTATTAAATTATTTTATGTGACACGCTCAAGTTTAAGGTTGATTTACAAGTATACTACGGGTCAGCCGGATACGGAAAAGTGCTAGGATTGTTCCTTGGGGTTCCTACATTGCATATTTAAAGAATTATTTATTAGACAATTAAGTATACAACTTACAAAAATTTATTAATTTATTTTATGTGACACGCTCAAGTTTAAGGTTGACTTACAAGTATACTACGGGTCAGCCGGATACGGAAAAGTGCTAGGATTGTTCCTTGGGGTTCCTACATTGCATATTTAAAGAATTATTTATTAGACAATTAAGTATACAACTTACAAAAAATTATTAAATTATTTTACGTGACACGCTCAGGTTTAAGGTTGATTTACAAGTATACTACGGGTCAGCCGGATACGGCTAAGTGCTACGATTGTTCCTTGGGGTTCCTACATTGCATATTTAAAGAATTATTTATTAGACAATTAAGTATACAACTTACAAAAAATTATTAAATTATTTTATGTGACACGATCAACTTTAGGGTTGATGTACAAGTATACTACGGGTCAGCCGGATACGGCAAAGTGCTAGGATTGTTCCTTAGGGTTCCTACATTGCAAATTTAAAGAATCATTTATTAGACAATTAAGTATACAACTTACAAAAAATTATTAAATAATTTTATGTGACACGATCAAATTTAGGGTTGATGTACAAGTATACTACGGGTCAGCCGGATACGGCAAAGTGCTAGGATTGTTTCTTGGGGTTCCTACATTGCATATTTAAAGAATTATTCATTAGACAATTAAGTATACAACTTACAAAAAATTATTAAATTATTTCATGTGACACGATCAAATTTAGGGTTGATTTACAAGTATACTACGGGTCAGCCGGATACGGCAAAGTGCTAGGATTGTTCCTTAGGGTTCCTACATTGCAAATTTAAAGAATTATTTATTAGACAATTAAGTATACAACTTACAAAAAATTATTAAATAATTTTATGTGACACGATCAAATTTAGGGTTGATGTACAAGTATACTACGGGTCAGCCGGATACGGCAAAGTGCTAGGATTGTTCCTTGGGGTTCCTACATTGCATATTTAAAGAATTATTCATTAGACAATTAAGTATACAACTTACAAAAAATTATTAAATTATTTCATGTGACACGATCAAATTTAGGGTTGATTTACAAGTATACTACGGGTCAGCCGGATACGGCAAAGTGCTAGGATTGTTCCTTGGGGTTCCTACATTGCATATTTAAAGAATTATTCATTAGACAATTAAGTATACAACTTACAAAAAATTATTAAATTATTTTATGTGACACGCTCAAGTTTAAGGTTGATTTACAAGTATACTACGGGTCAGCCGGATACGGCAAAGTGCTAGGATTGTTCCTTGGGGTTCCTACATTGCATATTTAAAGAATTATTTATTAGACAATTAAGTATACAACTTACAATAAATTATTAAATTATTTTATGTGCCACGCTCAAGTTTAAGGTTGATTTACAAGTATACTACGGGCCAGCCGGATACAGCAAAGTGCTAGGATTGTTCCTTGGGGTTCCTACATTGCATATTTAAAGAATTATTTATTAGACAATTAAGTATACAACTTACAAAAAATTATTAAATTATTTTATGTGACACGATCAAATTTAGGGTTGATGTACAAGTATACTACGGGTCAGCCGGATACTGCAAAGTGCTAGGATTGTTCCTTGGGGTTCCTACATTGCATATTTAAAGAATTATTCATTAGACAATTAAGTATACAACTTACAAAAAATTATTAAATTATTTTATGTTTCACGCTCAAGTTTAAGGTTGATTTACAAGTATACTACGGGTCAGCCGGATACGGCAAAGTGCTAGGATTGTTCCTTGGGGTTCCTACATTGCATATTTAAAGAATTATTTATTAGACAATTAAGTATACAACTTACAAAAAATTATTAAATTATTTTATGTGACACGTTTAAGTTTAAGCTTGATTTACAAGTATACTACGGGTCAGCCGGATACGGCAAAGTGCTAGGATTGTTCCTTGGGGTTCCTACATTGCATATTTAAAGAATTATTTATTAGACAATTAAGTATACAACTTACAAAAAATTATTAAATTATTTTATGTGACACGCTCAAGTTTAGGGTTGATTTACAAGTATACTACGGGTCAGCCGGATACGGCAAAGTGCTAGGATTGTTCCTTGGAGTTCTTACATTGCATATTTAAAGAATTATTCATTAGACAATTAAGTATGCAACTTACAAGAAATTATTAAATTATTTTATGTGACATTCTCAAGTTTAAGGTTGATTTACAAGTATACTACGGGTCAGCCGGATACGGCAAAGTGCTAGGATTGTTCCTTAGGGTTCCTACATTGCATATTTAAAGAATTATTTATTAGTCAATTAAGTATACAACTTACAAAAAATTATTAAATTATTTTATGTGACACGCTCAAGTTTAAGGTTGATTTACAAGTATACTACGGCTCAGCCGGATACGGCAAAGTGCTAGGATTGTTCCTTGGGGTTCCTACATTGCATATTTAAAGAATTATTCATTAGACAATTAAGTATACAACTTACAAAAAATTATTAAATTATTTTATCTGACACGCTCAAGTTTAAGGTTGATTTACAAGTATACTACGGGTCAGCCGGATACGGCAAAGTGCTAGGATTGTTCCTTAGGGTTCCTACATTGCATATTTAAAGAATTATTCATTAGACAATTAAGTATACAACTTACAAAAAATTATTAAATTATTTTATGTGACACGCTCAAGTTTAAGGTTGATTTACAAGTATACTACGGGACAGCCGGATACGGCAAAGTGCTAGGATTGTTCCTTGGGGTTCCTACATTGCATATTTAAAGAATTATTTATTAGACAATTAAGTATACAACTTACAAAAAATTATTAAATTATTTTATGTGACACGCTCAAATTTAAGGTTGATTTACAAGTATACTACGGGTCAGCCGGATACGGCAAAGTGCTAGGATTGTTCCTTGTTGTTCCTACATTGCATATTTAAAGAATTATTTATTAGACAATTAAGTATACAACTTACAAAAAATTATTAATTTATTTTATGTGACACGATCAAATTTAGGGTTGATGTACAAGTATACTACGGGTCAGCCGGATACGGCAAAGTGCTAGAATTGTTCCTTGGGGTTCCTACATTGCATATTTATAGAATTATTCATTAGACAATTAAGTATACAACTTACAAAAAATTATTAATTTATTTTATGTGACACGCTCAAGTTTAAGGTTGATTTACAAGTATACTACGGGTCAGCCGGATACGGCAAAGTGTTAGAATTGTTCCTTGGGGTTCCTACATTGCATATTTAAAGAATTATTTATTAGACAATTAAGTATACAACTTACAAAAAATTATTAAATTATTTTATGTGATACGATCAAATTTAGGGTTGATTTACAAGTATACTACGGGTCAGCCGGATACGGCAAAGTGCTAGGATTCTTCCTTGGGGTTCTTACATTGCATATTTAAAGAATTATTCATTAGACAAGTAAGTATACAACTTACAAAAAATTATTAAATTATTTTATGTGACACGCTCAAGTTTAAGGTTGATTTACAAGTCTACTACGGGTCAGCCGGATACGGCAAAGTGCAAGGATTGTTCCTTGGGGTTCCTACATTGCATATTTAAAGAATTATTCATTAGACAATTAAGTATACAACTTACAAAAAATTATTAAATTATTTTATGTGACACGCTCAAGTTTAAGGTTGATTTACAAGTATACTACGGGTCAGCCGGATACGGCAAAGTGCTAGGATTGTTCCTTGGGGTTCCTACATTGCATATTTAAAGAATTATTTATTAGACAATTAAGTATACAACTTACAAAAAATTATTAAATTATTTTATGTGACACGATCAAATTTAGGGTTGATGTACAAGTATACTACGGGTCAGCCGGATACATCAAAGTGCTAGGATTGTTCCTTGGGTTTCCTACATTGCATATTTAAAGAATTATTCATTAGACAATTAAGTATACAACTTACAAAAAATTATTAAATTATTTCATGTGACACGATCAAATTTAGGGTTGATTTACAAGTATACTACGGGTCAGCTGGATTCGGCAAAGTGCTAGGATTGTTCCTTGGGGTTCCTGCATTGCATATTTAAAGAATTATTTATTAGACAATTAAGTATACAACTTACAAAAAATTATTAATTTATTTTATGTGACACGCTCAAGTTTAAGGTTGATTTACAAGTATACTACGGGTCAGCCGGATACGGCAAAGTGCTAGGATTGTTCCTTGGGGTTTCTACATTGCATATTTAAAGAATTATTTATTAGACAATTAAGTATACAACTTACAAAAAATTATTAAATTATTTTACGTGACACGCTCAGGTTTAAGGTTAATTTACAAGTATACTACGGGTCAGCCGGATACGGCAAAGTGCTAGGATTGTTCCTTGGGGTTCCTACATTGCATATTTAAAGAATTATTTATTAGACAATTAAGTATACAACTTACAAAAAATTATTAAATTATTTTATGTGACACGCTCAAGTTTAGGGTTGATTTACAAGTATACTACGGGTCAGCCGGATACGGCAAAGTGCTAGGATTGTTCCTTGGAGTTCTTACATTGCATATTTAAAGAATTATTCATTAGACAATTAAGTATACAACTTACAAAAAATTATTAAATTATTTTATGTGACACGATCAAATTTAGGGTTGATGTACAAGTATACTACGGGTCAGCCGGATACGGCAAAGTGCTAGGATTGTTCCTTGGAGTTCTTATATTGCATATTTAAAGAATTATTCATTAGACAATTAAGTATACAACTTACAAAAAATTATTAAATTATTTTATGTGACACGATCAAATTTAGGGTTGATGTACAAGTATACTACGGGTCAGCCGGATACGGCAAAGTGCTAGGATTGTTCCTTGGGGTTCCTATATTGCATATTTAAAGAATTATTCATTAGACAATTAAGTATACAACTTACAAAAATTTATTAATTTATTTTATGTGACACGCTCAAGTTTAAGGTTGATTTACAAGAATACTACGGGTCAGCTGGATACGGCAAAGTGCTAGAATTGTTCCTTGGGGTTCCTACATTCTATATTTAAAGAATTATTCATTAGACAATTAAGTATACAACTTACAAAAATTTATTAAATTATTTTATGTGACACGCTCAAGTTTAAGGTTGATTTACAAGTATACTACGGGTCAGCCGGATACGGCAAAGTGCTAGGATTGTTCCTTGGGGTTCCTACATTGCATATTTAAACAATTATCCATTAGACAATTAAGTATACAACTTACAAAAAATTATTAAATTATTTTATGTGACACGATCAAATTTAGGGTTGATGTACAAGTATACTACGGGTCAGCCGGATACGGCAAAGTGCTAGGATTGTTCCTTGGAGTTCGTACATTGCATATTTAAAGAATTATTCATTAGACAATTAAGTATACAACTTACAAAAAATTATTAAATTATTTTATGTGACACGATCAAATTTAGGGTTGATGTACAAGTATACTACGGGTCAGCCGGATACGGAAAAGTGCAGGATTGTTCCTTGGAGTTCCTACATTGCATATTTAAAGAATTATTTATTAGACAATTAAGTATACAACTTACAAAAAATTATTAAATTATTTTATGTGACACGATCAAATTTAGGGTTGATGTACAAGTATACTACGGGTCAGCGGGATACGGAAAAGTGCTAGGATCGTTCCTTGGGGTTCCTACATTGCATATTTAAAGAATTATTCATTAGACAATTAAGTATACAACTTACAAAAAATTATTAAATTATTTTATGTGACACGCTCAAGTTTAAGGTTGATTTACAAGTATACTACTGGTCAGCCGGATACGGCAAAGTGCTAGGATTATTCCTTGGGGTTCCTACATTGCATATTTAAAGAATTATTTATTAGACAATTAAGTATACAACTTACAAAAAATTATTAAATTATTTTATGTGACACGATCAAATTTAGGGTTGATGTACAAGTATACTACGGGTCAGCCGGATACGGCAAAGTGCTAGGATTGTTCCTTGGGGTTCCTACATTGCATATTTAAAGAATTATTTATTAGACAATTAAGTATACAACTTACAAAAAATTATTAAATTATTTTATGTGACACGATCAAATTTAGGGTTGATGTACAAGTATACTACGGGTCAGCCGGATACGGCAAAGTGCTAGGATTGTTCCTTGGGGTTCCTACATTGCATATTTAAAGAATTATTCATTAGACAATTAAGTATACAACTTACAAATAATTATTAAATTATTTCATATGACACGATCAAATTTAGGGTTGATTTACAAGTATACTACGGGTCAGCCGGATACGGCAAAGTGCTAGGATCGTTCCTTGGGGTTCCTACATTGCATATTTAAAGAATTATTCATTAGACAATTAAGTATACAACTTACAAAAAATTATTAAATTATTTTATGTGACACGCTCAAGTTTAAGGTTGATTTACAAGTATACTACGGGTCAGCCGGATACGGCAAAGTGCTAGGATTATTTTTTGGGGTTCCTACATTGCATATTTAAAGAATTATTTATTAGACAATTAAGTATACAACTTACAAAAAATTATTAAATTATTTTATGTGACACGATCAAATTTAGGGTTGATGTACAAGTATACTACGGGTCAGCCGGATACGGCAAAGTGCTAGGATCGTTCCTTGGGGTTCCTACATTGCATATTTAAAGAATTATTCATTAGACAATTAAGTATACAACTTACAAATAATTATTAAATTATTTCAAGTGACACGATCAAATTTAGGGTTGATTTACAAGTATACTACGGGTCAGCCGGATACGGCAAAGTGCTAGGATTGTTCCTTGGGGTTCCTACATTGCATATTTAAAGAATTATTCATTAGACAATTAAGTATACAACTTACAAATAATTATTAAATTATTTCAAGTGACACGATCAAATTTAGGGTTGATTTACAAGTATACTACGGGTCAGCCGGATACGGCAAAGTGCTAGGATCGTTCCTTGGGGTTCCTACATTGCATATTTAAAGAATTATTCATTAGACAATTAAGTATACAACTTACAAAAAATTATTAAATTATTTTATGTGACACGATCAAATTTAGGGTTGATTTACAAGTATACTACGGGTCAGCCGGATACGGCAAAGTGCTAGGATTGTTCCTTGGGGTTCCTACATTGCATATTTAAAGAATTATTCATTAGACAATTAAGTATACAACTTACAAATAATTATTAAATTATTTCAAGTGACACGATCAAATTTAGGGTTGATTTACAAGTATACTACGGGTCAGCCGGATACGGCAAAGTGCTAGGATTGTTCCTTGGTGTTCCTACATTGCATATTTAAAGAATTATTCATTAGACAATTAAGTATACAACTTACAAATAATTATTAAATTATTTCAAGTGACACGATCAAATTTAGGGTTGATTTACAAGTATACTACGGGTCAGCCGGATACGGCAAAGTGCTAGGATCGTTCCTTGGGGTTCCTACATTGCATATTTAAAGAATTATTCATTAGACAATTAAGTATACAACTTACAAAAAATTATTAAATTATTTTATGTGACACGATCAAATTTAGGGTTGATGTACAAGTATACTACGGGTCAGCCGGATACGGCAAAGTGCTAGGATTGTTCCTTGGGGTTCCTACATTGCATATTTAAAGAATTATTCATTAGACAATTAAGTATACAACTTACAAATAATTATTAAATTATTTCAAGTGACACGATCAAATTTAGGGTTGATTTACAAGTATACTACGGGTCAGCCGGATACGGCAAAGTGCTAGGATTGTTCCTTGGGGTTCCTACATTGCATATTTAAAGAATTATTCATTAGACAATTAAGTATACAACTTACAAATAATTATTAAATTATTTCAAGTGACACGATCAAATTTAGGGTTGATTTACAAGTATACTACGGGTCAGCCGGATACTGCAAAGTGCTAGGATCGTTCCTTGGGGTTCCTACATTGCATATTTAAAGAATTATTCATTAGACAATTAAGTATACAACTTACAAAAAATTATTAAATTATTTTATGTGACACGATCAAATTTAGGGTTGATTTACAAGTATACTACGGGTCAGCCGGATACGGCAAAGTGCTAGGATTGTTCCTTGGGGTTCCTACATTGCATATTTAAAGAATTATTCATTAGACAATTAAGTATACAACTTACAAATAATTATTAAATTATTTCAAGTGACACGATCAAATTTAGGGTTGATTTACAAGTATACTACGGGTCAGCCGGATACGGCAAAGTGCTAGGATCGTTCCTTGGGGTTCCTACATTGCATATTTAAAGAATTATTCATTAGACAATTAAGTATACAACTTACAAAAAATTATTAAATTATTTTATGTGACACGATCAAATTTAGGGTTGATGTACAAGTATACTACGGGTCAGCCGGATACGGCAAAGTGCTAGGATTGTTTCTTGGGGTTCCTACATTGCATATTTAAAGAATTATTCATTAGACAATTAAGTATACAACTTACAAATAATTATTAAATTATTTCATATGACACGATCAAATTTAGGGTTGATTTACAAGTATACTACGGGTCAGCCGGATACGGCAAAGTGCTAGGATCGTTCCTTGGGGTTCCTACATTGCATATTTAAAGAATTATTCATTAGACAATTAAGTATACAACTTACAAAAAATTATTAAATTATTTTATGTGACACGATCAAATTTAGGGTTGATGTACAAGTATACTACGGGTCAGCCGGATACGGCAAAGTGCTAGGATTGTTCCTTGGGGTTCCTACATTGCATATTTAAAGAATTATTCATTAGACAATTAAGTATACAACTTACAAATAATTATTAAATTATTTCATATGACACGATCAAATTTAGGGTTGATTTACAAGTATACTACGGGTCAGCCGGATACGGCAAAGTGCTAGGATTGTTCCTTGGGGTTCCTACATTGCATATTTAAAGAATTATTCATTAGACAATTAAGTATACAACTTACAAAAAATTATTAAATTATTTCAAGTGACACGATCAAATTTAGGGTTGATTTACAAGTATACTACGGGTCAGCCGGATACGGCAAAGTGCTAGGATTGTTCCTTGGGGTTCCTACATTGCATATTTAAAGAATTATTTAATAGACAATTAAGTATACAACTTACAAAAAATTATTAAATTATTTTATGTGACACGCTCAAATTTAAGGTTGATTTACAAGTATACTACGGGTCAGCCGGATACGGCAAAGTGCTAGGATTGTTCCTTGGGGTTCCTACATTGCATATTTAAAGAATTATTTATTAGACAATTAAGTATACAACTTACAAAAAATTATTAAATTATTTTATGTGACACGCTCAAATTTAAGGTTGATTTACAAGTATACTACGGGTCATTTGGATACGGCAAAGTGCTAGGATTGTTCCTTGGGGTTCCTACATTGCATATTTAAAGAATTATTCATTAGACAATTAAGTATACAACTTACAAAAAATTATTAAATTATTTTATGTGACACGCTCAAGTTTAAGGTTGATTTACAAGTATACTACGGGTCAGCCGGATACGGCAAAGTGCTAGGATTGTTCCTTGGGGTTCCTACATTGCATATTTAAAGAATTATTCATTAGACAATTAAGTATACAACTTACAAAAAATTATTAAATTATTTTATCTGATACGCTCAAGTTTAAGGTTGATTTACAAGTATACTACGGTTCAGCCGGATACGGCAAAGTGCTAGGATTGTTCCTTGGGGTTCCTACATTCCATATTTAAAGAATTATTCATTAGACAATTAAGTATACAACTTACAAAAAATTATTAAATTATTTTATGTGACACGCTCAAGTTTAAGGTTGATTTACAAGTATACTACGGGTCAGCCGGATTCGGCAAAGTGCTAGGATTGTTCCTTGGGGTTCCTACATTGCATATTTAAAGAATTATTTATTAGACAATTAAGTAAACAACTTACAAAAAATTATTAAATTATTTTATGTGACACGCTCAAGTTTAAGGTTGATTTACAAGTATACTACGGGTCAGCCGGATACGGCAAAGTGCTAGGATTGTTCCTTGGGGTTCCTACATTGCATATTTAAAGAATTATTTATTAGACAATTAAGTATACAACTTACAAAAAATTATTAAATTATTTTATGTGACACGCTCAAGTTTAGGGTTAATTTACAAGTATACTACGGGTCAGCCGGATACGGCAAAGTGCTAGGATTGTTCCTTGGGGTTCCTACATTGCATATTTAAAGAATTATCCATTAGACAATTAAGTATACAACTTACAAAAAATTATTAAATTATTTTATGTGACACGATCAAATTTAGGGTTGATGTACAAGTATACTACGGGTCAGCCGGATACGGCAAAGTGCTAGGATTGTTCCTTGGAGTTCTTACATTGCATATTTAAAGAATTATTCATTAGACAATTAAGTATACAACTTACAAAAAATTATTAAATTATTTTATGTGACACGATCAAATTTAGGGTTGATGTACAAGTATACTACGGGTCAGCCGGATACGGCAAAGTGCTAGGATTGTTCCTTGGGGTTCCTATATTGCATATTTAAAGAATTATTCATTAGACAATTAAGTATACAACTTACAAAAATTTATTAAATTATTTTATGTGACACGCTCAAGTTTAAGGTTGATTTACAAGTATACTACGGGCCAGCCGGATACGGCAAAGTGCTAGGATTGTTCCTTGGGGTACCTACATTGCATATTTAAAGAATTATTCATTAGACAATTAAGTATACAACTTACAAAAAATTATTAAATCATTTTATGTGACACGCTCAAGTTTAAGGCTGATTTACAAGTATACTACGGGTCAGCCGGATACGGCAAAGTGCTAGGATTGTTCCTTGGGGTTCCTACATTGCATATTTAAAGAATTATTCATTAGACAATTAAGTATACAACTTACAAAAAATTATTAAATTATTTTATGTGACACGCTCAAGTTTAAGGTTGATTTACAAGTATACTACGGGTCAGCCGGATACGGCAAAGTGCTAGTATTGTTCCTTGGGGTTCCTACATTGCATATTTAAAGAATTATTCATTAGACAATTAAGTATACAACTTACAAAAAATTATTAAATTATTTTATGTGACACGCTCAAGTTTAAGGTTGATTTACAAGTATACTACGGGTCAGCCGGATACGGCAAAGTGCTAGGATTGTTCCTTGGGGTTCCTACATTGCATATTTAAAGAATTATTTATTAGACAATTAAGTAAACAACTTACAAAAAATTATTAAATTATTTTATGTGACACGCTCAAGTTTAAGGTTGATTTACAAGTATACTACGGGTCAGCCGGATACGGCAAAGTGCTAGGATTGTTCCTTGGGGTTCCTACATTGCATATTTAAAGAATTATTTATTAGACAATTAAGTATACAACTTACAAAAAATTATTAAATTATTTTATGTGACACGCTCAAGTTTAGGGTTAATTTACAAGTATACTACGGGTCAGCCGGATACGGCAAAGTGCTAGGATTGTTCCTTGGGGTTCCTACATTGCATATTTAAAGAATTATCCATTAGACAATTAAGTATACAACTTACAAAAAATTATTAAATTATTTTATGTGACACGATCAAATTTAGGGTTGATGTACAAGTATACTACGGGTCAGCCGGATACGGCAAAGTGCTAGGATTGTTCCTTGGAGTTCTTACATTGCATATTTAAAGAATTATTCATTAGACAATTAAGTATACAACTTACAAAAAATTATTAAATTATTTTATGTGACACGATCAAATTTAGGGTTGATGTACAAGTATACTACGGGTCAGCCGGATACGGCAAAGTGCTAGGATTGTTCCTTGGGGTTCCTATATTGCATATTTAAAGAATTATTCATTAGACAATTAAGTATACAACTTACAAAAATTTATTAAATTATTTTATGTGACACGCTCAAGTTTAAGGTTGATTTACAAGTATACTACGGGTCAGCCGGATACGGCAAAGTACTAGGATTGTTCCTTGGGGTACCTACATTGCATATTTAAAGAATTATTCATTAGACAATTAAGTATACAACTTACAAAAAATTATTAAATCATTTTATGTGACACGCTCAAGTTTAAGGCTGATTTACAAGTATACTACGGGTCAGCCGGATACGGCAAAGTGCTAGGATTGTTCCTTGGGGTTCCTACATTGCATATTTAAAGAATTATTCATTAGACAATTAAGTATGCAACTTACAAGAAATTATTAAATTATTTTATGTGACATTCTCAAGTTTAAGGTTGATTTACAAGTATACTACGGGTCAGCCGGATACGGCAAAGTGCTAGGATTGTTCCTTGGGGTTCCTACATTGCATATTTAAAGAATTATTTATTAGTCAATTAAGTATACAACTTACAAAAAATTATTAAATTATTTTATGTGACACGCTCAAGTTTAAGGTTGATTTACAAGTATACTACGGCTCAGCCGGATACGGCAAAGTGCTAGGATTGTTCCTTGGGGTTCCTACATTGCATATTTAAAGAATTATTCATTAGACAATTAAGTATACAACTTACAAAAAATTATTAAATTATTTTATCTGACACGCTCAAGTTTAAGGTTGATTTACAAGTATACTACGGGTCAGCCGGATACGGCAAAGTGCTAGGATTGTTCCTTAGGGTTCCTACATTGCATATTTAAAGAATTATTCATTAGACAATTAAGTATACAACTTACAAAAAATTATTAAATTATTTTATGTGACACGCTCAAGTTTAAGGTTGATTTACAAGTATACTACGGGTCAGCCGGATACGGCAAAGTGCTAGGATTGTTCCTTGGGGTTCCTACATTGCATATTTAAAGAATTATTTATTAGACAATTAAGTATACAACTTACAAAAAATTATTAAATTATTTTATGTGACACGCTCAAGTTTAAGGTTGACTTACAAGTATACTACGGGTCAGCCGGATACGGCAAAGTGCTAGGATTGTTCCTTGTTGTTCCTACATTGCATATTTAAAGAATTATTTATTAGACAATTAAGTATACAACTTACAAAAAATTATTAATTTATTTTATGTGACACGATCAAATTTAGGGTTGATGTACAAGTATACTACGGGTCAGCCGGATACGGCAAAGTGCTAGGATTGTTCCTTGGGTTTCCTACATTGCATATTTAAAGAATTATTCATTGGACAATTAAGTATACAACTTACAAAAAATTATTAAATTATTTCATGTGACACGATCAAATTTAGGGTTGATTTACAAGTATACTACGGGTCAGCCGGATTCGGCAAAGTGCTAGGATTGTTCCTTGGGGTTCCTACATTGCATATTTAAAGAACTATTTATTAGACAATTAAGTATACAACTTACAAAAAATTATTAATTTATTTTATGTGACACGCTCAAGTTTAAGGTTGATTTACAAGTATACTACGGGTCAGCCGGATACGGCAAAGTGCTAGGATTGTTCCTTGGGGTTCCTACATTGCATATTTAAAGAATTATTTATTAGACAATTAAGTATACAACTTACAAAAAATTATTAAATTATTTTACGTGACACGCTCAGGTTTAAGGTTGATTTACAAGTATACTACGGGTCAGCCGGATACGGCTAAGTGCTACGATTGTTCCTTGGGGTTCCTACATTGCATATTTAAAGAATTATTTATTAGACAATTAAGTATACAACTTACAAAAAATTATTAAATTATTTTATGTGACACGATCAACTTTAGGGTTGATGTACAAGTATACTACGGGTCAGCCGGATACGGCAAAGTGCTAGGATTGTTCCTTGGGGTTCCTACATTGCATATTTAAAGAATTATTCATTAGACAATTAAGTATACAACTTACAAAAAATTATTAAATTATTTCATGTGCCACGATCAAATTTAGGGATGATTTACAAGTATACTACGGGTCAGCCGGATACGGCAAAGTGCTAGGATTGTTCCTTGGGGTTCCTACATTGCATATTTAAAGAATTATTCATTAGACAATTAAGTATACAACTTACAAAAAATTATTAAATTATTTCATGTGACACGATCAAATTTAGGTTTGATTTACAAGTATACTACGGGTCAGCCGGATACGGCAAAGTGCTAGGATTGTTCCTTGGGGTTCCTACATTGCATATTTAAAGAATTATTCATTAGACAATTAAGTATACAACTTACAAAAAATTATTAAATTATTTTATGTGACACGCTCAAGTTTAAGGTTGATTTACAAGTATACTACGGGTCAGCCGGATACGGCAAAGTGCTAGGATTGTTCCTTGGGGTTCCTACATTGCACATTTAAAGAATTATTTATTAGACAATTAAGTATACAACTTACAAAAAATTATTAAATTATTTTATGTGACACGATCAAATTTAGGGTTGATGTACAAGTATACTACGGGTCAGCCGGATACGGCAAAGTGCTAGGATTGTTCCTTGGGGTTCCTACATTGCATATTTAAAGAATTATTCATTAGACAATTAAGTATACAACTTACAAAAAATTATTAAATTATTTCATGTGACACGATCAAATTTAGGGTTGATTTACAAGTATACTACGGGTCAGCCGGATTCGGCAAAGTGCTAGGATTGTTCCTTGGGGTTCCTACATTGCATATTTAAAGAATTATTTATTAGACAATTAAGTATACAACTTACAAAAAATTATTAATTTATTTTATGTGACACGCTCAAGTTTAAGGTTGATTTACAAGTATACTACGGGTCAGCCGGATACGGAAAAGTACTAGGATTGTTCCTTGGGGTTCCTACATTGCATATTTAAAGAATTATTTATTAGACAATTAAGTATACAACTTACAAAAAATTATTAAATTATTTTACGTGACACGCTCAGGTTTAAGGTTGATTTACAAGTATACTACGGGTCAGCCGGATACGGCAAAGTGCTAGGATTGTTCCTTGGGGTTCCTACATTGCACATTTAAAGAATTATTTATTAGACAATTAAGTATACAACTTACAAAAAATTATTAAATTATTTTATGTGACACGATCAACTTTAGGGTTGATGTACAAGTATACTACGGGTCAGCCGGATACGGCAAAGTGCTAGGATTGTTCCTTGGGGTTCCTACATTGCATATTTAAAGAATTATTCATTAGACAATTAAGTATACAACTTACAAAAAATTATTAAATTATTTCATGTGACACGATCAAATTTAGGGTTGATTTACAAGTATACTACGGGTCAGCCGGATACGGCAAAGTGCTAGGATTGTTCCTTAGGGTTCCTACATTGCAAATTTAAAGAATTATTTATTAGACAATTAAGTATACAACTTACAAAAAATTATTAAATAATTTTATGTGACACGATCAAATTTAGGGTTGATGTACAAGTATACTACGGGTCAGCCGGATACGGCAAAGTGCTAGGATTGTTCCTTGGGGTTCCTACATTGCATATTTAAAGAATTATTCATTAGACAATTAAGTATACAACTTACAAAAAATTATTAAATTATTTCATGTGACACGATCAAATTTAGGGTTGATTTACAAGTATACTACGGGTCAGCCGGATACGGCAAAGTGCAAGGATTGTTCCTTGGGGTTCCTACATTGTATATTTAAAGAATTATTCATTAGACAATTAAGTATACAACTTACAAAAAATTATTAAATTATTTTATGTGACACGCTCAAGTTTAAGGTTGATTTACAAGTATACTACGGGTCAGCCGGATACGTCAAAGTGCTAGGATTGTTCCTTGGGGTTCCTACATTGCATATTTAAAGAATTATTTATTAGACAATTAAGTATACAACTTACAATAAATTATTAAATTATTTTATGTGCCACGCTCAAGTTTAAGGTTGATTTACAAGTATACTACGGGCCAGCCGGATACAGCAAAGTGCTAGGATTGTTCCTTGGGGTTCCTACATTGCATATTTAAAGAATTATTTATTAGACAATTAAGTATACAACTTACAAAAAATTATTAAATTATTTTATGTGACACGATCAAATTTAGGGTTGATGTACAAGTATACTACGGGTCAGCCGGATACTGCAAAGTGCTAGGATTGTTCCTTGGGGTTCCTACATTGCATATTTAAAGAATTATTCATTAGACAATTAAGTATACAACTTACAAAAAATTATTAAATTATTTTATGTTTCACGCTCAAGTTTAAGGTTGATTTACAAGTATACTACGGGTCTGCCGGATACGGCAAAGTGCTAGGATTGTTCCTTGGGGTTCCTACATTGCATATTTAAAGAATTATTCATTAAACAATTAAGTATACAACTTACGAAAAATTATTAAATTATTTTATGTGACACGATCAAATTTAGGGTTGATGTACAAGTATACTACGGGTCAGCCGGATACGGCAAAGTGCTAGGATTGTTCCTTGGGGTTCCTACATTGCATATTTAAAGAATTATTCATTAGACAATTAAGTATACAACTTACAAAAAAATTATTAAATTATTTTATGTGACACGCTCAAGTTTAAGGTTGATTTACAAGTATACTACGGGTCAGCCGGATACGGTAAAGTGCTAGGATTGTTCCTTGGGGTTCCTACATTGCATATTTAAAGAATTATTTATTAGACAATTAAGTATACAACTTACAAAAAATTATTAAATTATTTTATGTGACACGCTCAAGTTTAAGGTTGATTTACAAGTATACTACGGGTCAGCCGGATACGGCAAAGTGCTAGGATTGTTCCTGGGGGTTCCTACATTGCATATTTAAAGAATTATTCATTAGACAATTAAGTATACAACTTACAAAAAATTATTAAATTATTTTATGTGACACGCTCAAGTTTAAGGTTGATTTACAAGTATACTACGGGTCAGCCGGATACGGCAAAGTGCTAGGATTGTTCCTTGGGGTTCCTACATTGCATATTTAAAGAATTATTCATTAGACAATTAAGTATACAACTTACAAAAAATTATTAAATTATTTTATGTGACACGCTCAAGTTTAAGGTTGATTTACAAGTATACTACGGGTCAGCCGGATACGGCAAAGTGCTAGGATTGTTCCTTGGGGTTCCTACATTGCATATTTAAAGAATTATTTATTAGACAATTAAGTATACAACTTACAAAAAATTATTAAATTATTTTATGTGACACGTTTAAGTTTAAGCTTGATTTACAAGTATACTACGGGTCAGCCGGATACGGCAAAGTGCTAGGATTGTTCCTTGGGGTTCCTACATTGCATATTTAAAGAATTATTTATTAGACAATTAAGTATACAACTTACAAAAAATTATTAAATTATTTTATGTGACACGCTCAAGTTTAGGGTTGATTTACAAGTATACTACGGGTCAGCCGGATACGGCAAAGTGCTAGGATTGTTCCTTGGAGTTCTTACATTGCATATTTAAAGAATTATTCATTAGACAATTAAGTATACAACTTACAAAAAATTATTAAATTATTTTATGTGACACGATCAAATTTAGGGTTGATGTACAAGTATACTACGGGTCAGCCGGATACGGCAAAGTGCTAGGATTGTTCCTTGGAGTTCTTATATTGCATATTTAAAGAATTATTCATTAGACAATTAAGTATACAACTTACAAAAAATTATTAAATTATTTTATGTGACACGATCAAATTTAGGGTTGATGTACAAGTATACTACGGGTCAGCCGGATACGGCAAAGTGCTAGGATTGTTCCTTGGGGTTCCTATATTGCATATTTAAAGAATTATTCATTAGACAATTAAGTATACAACTTACAAAAATTTATTAATTTATTTTATGTGACACGCTCAAGTTTAAGGTTGATTTACAAGAATACTACGGGTCAGCCGGATACGGCAAAGTGCTAGAATTGTTCCTTGGGGTTCCTACATTCTATATTTAAAGAATTATTCATTAGACAATTAAGTATACAACTTACAAAAATTTATTAAATTATTTTATGTGTCACGCTCAAGTTTAAGGTTGATTTACAAGTATACTACGGGTCAGCCGGATACGGCAAAGTGCTAGGATTGTTCCTTGGGGTTCCTACATTGCATATTTAAACAATTATCCATTAGACAATTAAGTATACAACTTACAAAAAATTATTAAATTATTTTATGTGACACGATCAAATTTAGGGTTGATGTACAAGTATACTACGGGTCAGCCGGATACGGCAAAGTGCTATGATCGTTCCTTGGGGTTCCTACATTGCATATTTAAAGAATTATTCATTAGACAATTATGTATACAACTTATAAAAAATTATTAAATTATTTTATGTGACACGCTCAAGTTTAAGGTTGATTTACAAGTATACTACGGGTCAGCCGGATACGGCAAAGTACTAGGATTGTTCCTTGGGGTTCCTACATTGCAAATTTAAAGAATTATTTATTAGACAATTAAGTATACAACTTACAAAAAATTATTAAATTATTTTATGTGACACGCTCAAATTTAAGGTTGATTTACAAGTATACTACGGGTCATTTGGATACGGCAAAGTGCTAGGATTGTTCCTTGGGGTTCCTACATTGCATATTTAAAGAATTATTCATTAGACAATTAAGTATACAACTTACAAAAAATTATTAAATTATTTTATGTGACACGCTCAAGTTTAAGGTTGATTTACAAGTATACTACGGGTCAGCCGGATACGGCAAAGTGCTAGGATTGTTCCTTGGGGTTCCTACATTGCATATTTAAAGAATTATTCATTAGACAATTAAGTATACAACTTACAAAAAATTATTAAATTATTTTATCTGATACGCTCAAGTTTAAGGTTGATTTACAAGTATACTACGGTTCAGCCGGATACGGCAAAGTGCTAGGATTGTTCCTTGGGGTTCCTACATTCCATATTTAAAGAATTATTCATTAGACAATTAAGTATACAACTTACAAAAAATTATTAAATTATTTTATGTGACACGCTCAAGTTTAAGGTTGATTTACAAGTATACTACGGGTCAGCCGGATACGGCAAAGTGCTAGGATTGTTCCTTGGGGTTCCTACATTGCATATTTAAAGAATTATTTATTAGACAATTAAGTAAACAACTTACAAAAAATTATTAAATTATTTTATGTGACACGCTCAAGTTTAAGGTTGATTTACAAGTATACTACGGATCAGCTGGATACGGCAAAGTGCTAGGATTGTTCCTTGGGGTTCCTACATTGCATATTTAAAGAATTATTTATTAGACAATTAAGTATACAACTTACAAAAAATTATTAAATCATTTTATGTGACACGCTCAAGTTTAAGGCTGATTTACAAGTATACTACGGGTCAGCCGGATACGGCAAAGTGCTAGGATTGTTCCTTGGGGTTCCTACATTGCATATTTAAAGAATTATTCATTAGACAATTAAGTATGCAACTTACAAGAAATTATTAAATTATTTTATGTGACATTCTCAAGTTTAAGGTTGATTTACAAGTATACTACGGGTCAGCCGGATACGGCAAAGTGCTAGGATTGTTCCTTGGGGTTCCTACATTGCATATTTAAAGAATTATTTATTAGTCAATTAAGTATACAACTTACAAAAAATTATTAAATTATTTTATGTGACACGCTCAAGTTTAAGGTTGATTTACAAGTATACTACGGCTCAGCCGGATACGGCAAAGTGCTAGGATTGTTCCTTGGGGTTCCTACATTGCATATTTAAAGAATTATTCATTAGACAATTAAGTATACAACTTACAAAAAATTATTAAATTATTTTATCTGACACGCTCAAGTTTAAGGTTGATTTACAAGTATACTACGGGTCAGCCGGATACGGCAAAGTGCTAGGATTGTTCCTTAGGGTTCCTACATTGCATATTTAAAGAATTATTCATTAGACAATTAAGTATACAACTTACAAAAAATTATTAAATTATTTTATGTGACACGCTCAAGTTTAAGGTTGATTTACAAGTATACTACGGGTCAGCCGGATACGGCAAAGTGCTAGGATTGTTCCTTGGGGTTTCTACATTGCATATTTAAAGAATTATTTATTAGACAATTAAGTATACAACTTACAAAAAATTATTAAATTATTTTATGTGACACGCTCAAGTTTAAGGTTGATTTACAAGTATACTACGGGTCAGCCGGATACGGCAAAGTGCTAGGATTGTTCCTTGTTGTTCCTACATTGCATATTTAAAGAATTATTTATTAGACAATTAAGTATACAACTTACAAAAAATTATTAATTTATTTTATGTGACACGATCAAATTTAGGGTTGATGTACAAGTATACTACGGGTCAGCCGGATACGGCAAAGTGCTAGAATTGTTCCTTGGGGTTCCTACATTGCATATTTATAGAATTATTCATTAGACAATTAAGTATACAACTTACAAAAAATTATTAATTTATTTTATGTGACACGCTCAAGTTTAAGGTTGATTTACAAGTATACTACGGGTCAGCCGGATACGGCAAAGTGCTAGGATTGTTCCTTGGGGTTCCTACATTGCATATTTAAAGAATTATTTATTATACAATTAAGTATACAACTTACAAAAAATTATTAAATTATTTTATGTGATACGATCAAATTTAGGGTTGATTTACAAGTATACTACGGGTCAGCCGGATACGGCAAAGTGCTAGGATTGTTCCTTGGGGTTCTTACATTGCATATTTAAAGAATTATTCATTAGACAAGTAAGTATACAACTTACAAAAAATTATTAAGTTATTTTATGTGACACGCTCAAGTTTAAGGTTGATTTACAAGTATACTACGGGTCAGCCGGATACGGCAAAGTGCTAGGATTGTTCCTTGGGGTTCCTACATTGCATATTTAAAGAATTATTTATTAGACAATTAAGTATACAACTTACAAAAAATTATTAAATTATTTTATGTGACACGATCAAATTTAGGGTTGATGTACAAGTATACTACGGGTCAGCCGGATACGGCAAAGTGCTAGGATTGTTCCTTGGGTTTCCTACATTGCATATTTAAAGAACTATTCATTAGACAATTAAGTATACAACTTACAAAAAATTATTAAATTATTTCATGTGACACGATCAAATTTAGGGTTGATTTACAAGTATACTACGGGTCAGCCGGATTCGGCAAAGTGCTAGGATTGTTCCTTGGGGTTCCTACATTGCATATTTAAAGAACTATTTATTAGACAATTAAGTATACAACTTACAAAAAATTATTAATTTATTTTATGTGACACGCTCAAGTTTAAGGTTGATTTACAAGTATACTACGGGTCAGCCGGATACGACAAAGTGCTAGGATTGTTCCTTGGGGTTCCTACATTGCATATTTAAAGAATTATTTATTAGACAATTAAGTATACAACTTACAAAAAATTATTAAATTATTTTACGTGACACGCTCAGGTTTAAGGTTGATTTACAAGTATACTACGGGTCAGCCGGATACGGCTAAGTGCTACGATTTTTCCTTAGGGTTCCTACATTGCAAATTTAAAGAATTATTTATTAGACAATTAAGTATACAACTTACAAAAAATTATTAAATAATTTTATGTGACACGATCAAATTTAGGGTTGATGTACAAGTATACTACGGGTCAGCCGGATACGGCAAAGTGCTAGGATTGTTCCTTGGGGTTCCTACATTGCATATTTAAAGAATTATTCATTAGACAATTAAGTATACAACTTACAAAAAATTATTAAATTATTTTATGTGATACGATCAAATTTAGGGTTGATTTACAAGTATACTACGGGTCAGCCGGATACGGCAAAGTGCTAGGATTGTTCCTTGGGGTTCTTACATTGCATATTTAAAGAATTATTCATTAGACAAGTAAGTATACAACTTACAAAAAATTATTAAGTTATTTTATGTGACACGCTCAAGTTTAAGGTTGATTTACAAGTATACTACGGGTCAGCCGGATACGGCAAAGTGCTAGGATTGTTCCTTGGGGTTCCTACATTGCATATTTAAAGAATTATTTATTAGACAATTAAGTATACAACTTACAAAAAATTATTAAATTATTTTATGTGACACGATCAAATTTAGGGTTGATGTACAAGTATACTACGGGTCAGCCGGATACGGCAAAGTGCTAGGATTGTTCCTTGGGTTTCCTACATTGCATATTTAAAGAACTATTCATTAGACAATTAAGTATACAACTTACAAAAAATTATTAAATTATTTCATGTGACACGATCAAATTTAGGGTTGATTTACAAGTATACTACGGGTCAGCCGGATTCGGCAAAGTGCTAGGATTGTTCCTTGGGGTTCCTACATTGCATATTTAAAGAACTATTTATTAGACAATTAAGTATACAACTTACAAAAAATTATTAATTTATTTTATGTGACACGCTCAAGTTTAAGGTTGATTTACAAGTATACTACGGGTCAGCCGGATACGACAAAGTGCTAGGATTGTTCCTTGGGGTTCCTACATTGCATATTTAAAGAATTATTTATTAGACAATTAAGTATACAACTTACAAAAAATTATTAAATTATTTTACGTGACACGCTCAGGTTTAAGGTTGATTTACAAGTATACTACGGGTCAGCCGGATACGGCTAAGTGCTACGATTTTTCCTTAGGGTTCCTACATTGCAAATTTAAAGAATTATTTATTAGACAATTAAGTATACAACTTACAAAAAATTATTAAATAATTTTATGTGACACGATCAAATTTAGGGTTGATGTACAAGTATACTACGGGTCAGCCGGATACGGCAAAGTGCTAGGATTGTTCCTTGGGGTTCCTACATTGCATATTTAAAGAATTATTCATTAGACAATTAAGTATACAACTTACAAAAAATTATTAAATTATTTCATGTGACACGATCAAATTTAGGTTTGATTTACAAGTATACTACGGGTCAGCCGGATTCGGCAAAGTGCTAGGATTGTTCCTTGGGGTTCCTACATTGCATATTTAAAGAATTATTCATTAGACAATTAAGTATACAACTTACAAAAAATTATTAAATTATTTTATGTGACACGCTCAAGTTTAAGGTTGATTTACAAGTATACTACGGGTCAGCCGGATACGGCAAAGTGCTAGGATTGTTCCTTGGGGTTCCTACATTGCACATTTAAAGAATTATTTATTAGACAATTAAGTATACAACTTACAAAAAATTAT
The DNA here is from genome assembly GCA_963082715.1 of Harpalus rubripes. NCBI lineage: Eukaryota > Metazoa > Arthropoda > Insecta > Coleoptera > Carabidae > Harpalus > Harpalus rubripes. The sequence continues at coordinate 36,729,881 of OY720465.1, forward strand.
TAAATTATTTTATGTGACACGATCAAATTTAGGGTTGATGTACAAGTATACTACGGGTCAGCCGGATACGGCAAAGTGCTAGGATTGTTCCTTGGGGTTCCTACATTGCATATTTAAAGAATTATTCATTAGACAATTAAGTATACAACTTACAAAAAATTATTAAATTATTTCATGTGACACGATCAAATTTAGGGTTGCTTTACAAGTATACTACGGGTCAGCCGGATTCGGCAAAGTGCTAGGATTGTTCCTTGGGGTTCCTACATTGCATATTTAAAGAATTATTTATTAGACAATTAAGTATACAACTTACAAAAAATTATTAATTTATTTTATGTGACACGCTCAAGTTTAAGGTTGATTTACAAGTATACTACGGGTCAGCCGGATACGGAAAAGTGCTAGGATTGTTCCTTGGGGTTCCTACATTGCATATTTAAAGAATTATTTATTAGACAATTAAGTATACAACTTACAAAAAATTATTAAATTATTTTACGTGACACGCTCAGGTTTAAGGTTGATTTACAAGTATACTACGGGTCAGCCGGATACGGCTAAGTGCTACGATTGTTCCTTGGGGTTCCTACATTGCATATTTAAAGAATTATTTATTAGACAATTAAGTATACAACTTACAAAAAATTATTAAATTATTTTATGTGACACGATCAACTTTAGGGTTGATGTACAAGTATACTACGGGTCAGCCGGATACGGCAAAGTGCTAGGATTGTTCCCTGGGGTTCCTACATTGCATATTTAAAGAATTATTCATTAGACAATTAAGTATACAACTTACAAAAAATTATTAAATTATTTCATGTGACACGATCAAATTTAGGGTTGATTTACAAGTATACTACGGGTCAGCCGGATACGGCAAAGTGCTAGGATTGTTCCTTATGGTTCCTACATTGCAAATTTAAAGAATTATTTATTAGACAATTAAGTATACAACTTACAAAAAATTATTAAATAATTTTATGTGACACGATCAAATTTAGGGTTGATGTACAAGTATACTACGGGTCAGCCGGATACGGCAAAGTGCTAGGATTGTTCCTTGGGGTTCCTACATTGCATATTTAAAGAATTATTCATTAGACAATTAAGTATACAACTTACAAAAAATTATTAAATTATTTCATGTGACACGATCAAATTTAGGGTTGATTTACAAGTATACTACGGGTCAGCCGGATACGGCAAAGTGCTAGGATTGTTCCTTGGGGTTCCTACATTGCATATTTAAAGAATTATTCATTAGACAATTAAATATACAACTTACAAAAAATTATTAAATTATTTTATGTGACACGCTCAAGTTTAAGGTTGATTTACAAGTATACTACGGGTCAGCCGGATACGGCAAAGTGCTAGGATTGTTCCTTGGGGTTCCCACATTGCACATTTAAAGAATTATTTATTAGACAATTAAGTATACAACTTACAAAAAATTATTAAATTATTTTATGTGACACGATCAAATTTAGGGTTGATGTACAAGTATACTACGGGTCAGCCGGATACGGCAAAGTGCTAGGATTGTTCCTTGGGGTTCCTGCATTGCATATTTAAAGAATTATTCATTAGACAATTAAGTATACAACTTACAAAAAATTATTAAATTATTTCATGTGACACGATCAAATTTAGGGTTGATTTACAAGTATACTACGGGTCAGCCGGATTCGGCAAAGTGCTAGGATTGTTCCTTGGGGTTCCTACATTGCATATTTAAAGAATTATTTTTTAGACAATTAAGTATACAACTTACAAAAAATTATTAAATTATTTTATGTGACACGCTCAAGTTTAAGGTTGATTTACAAGTATACTACGGGTAAGCCGGATACGGCAAAGTGCTAGGATTGTTCCTTGGGGTTCCTACATTGCATATTTAATGAATTATTTATTAGACAATTAAGTATACAACTTACAAAAAATTATTAAATTATTTTACGTGACACGCTCAGGTTTAAGGTTGATTTACAAGTATACTACGGGTCAGCCGGATACGGCAAAGTGCTAGGATTGTTCCTTGGCGTTCCTACATTGCATATTTAAAGAATTATTCATTAGACAATTAAGTATACAACTTACAAAAAATTATTAAATTATTTTATGTGACACGCTCAAGTTTAAGGTTGATTTACAAGTATACTACGGGTCAGCCGGAAACGGCAAAGTGCTAGGATTGTTCCTTGGGGTTCCTACATTGCATATTTAAAGAATTATTTATTAGACAATTAAGTATACAACTTACAAAAAATTATTAAATTATTTTATGTGACACGATCAACTTTAGGGTTGATGTACAAGTATACTACGGGTCAGCCGGATACGGCAAAGTGCTAGGATTGTTCCTTGGGGTTTCTACATTGCATATTTAAAGAATTATTCATTAGACAATTAAGTATACAACTTACAAAAAATTATTAAATTATTTCATGTGACACGATCAAATTTAGGGTTGATTTACAAGTATACTACGGGTCAGCCGGATACGGCAAAGTGCTAGGATTGTTCCTTGGGGTTCCTACATTGCATATTTAAAGAATTATTCATTAGACAATTAAGTATACAACTTACAAATAATTATTAAATTATTTCATATGACACGATCAAATTTAGGGTTGATTTACAAGTATACTACGGGTCAGCCGGATACGGCAAAGTGCTAGGATTGTTCCTTGGAGTTCTTACATTGCATATTTAAAGAATTATTCATTAGACAATTAAGTATACAACTTACAAAAAATTATTAAATTATTTTATGTGACACGATTATATTTAGGGTTGATGTACAAGTATACTACGGGTCAGCCGGATACGACAAAGTGCTAGGATTGTTCCTTGGGGTTCCTACATTGCATATTTAAAGAATTATTTATTAGACAATTAAGTATACAACTTACAAAAAATTATTAATTTATTTTATGTGACACGCTCAAGTTTAAGGTTGATTTACAAGTATACTACGGGTCAGCCGGATACGGCAAAGTGCTAGGATTGTTCCTTGGGGTTCCTACATTGCATATTTAAAGAACTATTTATTAGACAATTAAGTATACAACTTACAAAAAATTATTAAATTATTTTATGTGACACGCTCAAGTTTAAGGTTGATTTACAAGTATACTACGGGTCAGCCGGATACGGCAAAGTGCTAGGATTGTTCCTTGGGGTTCCTACATTGCACATTTAAAGAATTATTTATTAGACAATTAAGTATACAACTTACAAAAAATTATTAAATTATTTTATGTGACACGATCAAATTTAGGGTTGATGTACAAGTATACTACGGGTCAGCCGGATACGGCAAAGTGCTAGGATTGTTCCTTGGGGTTCCTACATTGCATATTTAAAGAATTATTCATTAGACAATTAAGTATACAACTTACAAAAAATTATTAAATTATTTCATGTGACACGATCAAATTTAGGGTTGATTTACAAGTATACTACGGGTCAGCCGGATTCGGCAAAGTGCTAGGATTGTTCCTTGGGGTTCCTACATTGCATATTTAAAGAATTATTTATTAGATAATTAAGTATACAACTTACAAAAAATTATTAATTTATTTTATGTGACACGCTCAAGTTTAAGGTTGATTTACAAGTATACTACGGGTCAGCCGGATACGGAAAAGTGCTAGGATTGTTCCTTGGGGTTCCTACATTGCATATTTAAAGAATTATTTATTAGACAATTAAGTATACAACTTACAAAAAATTATTAAATTATTTTACGTGACACGCTCAGGTTTAAGGTTGATTTACAAGTATACTACGGGTCAGCCGGATACGGCTAAGTGCTACGATTGTTCCTTGGGGTTCCTACATTGCATATTTAAAGAATTATTTATTAGACAATTAAGTATACAACTTACAAAAAATTATTAAATTATTTTATGTGACACGATCAACTTTAGGGTTGATGTACAAGTATACTACGGGTCAGCCGGATACGGCAAAGTGCTAGGATTGTTCCCTGGGGTTCCTACATTGCATATTTAAAGAATTATTCATTAGACAATTAAGTATACAACTTACAAAAAATTATTAAATTATTTCATGTGACACGATCAAATTTAGGGTTGATTTACAAGTATACTACGGGTCAGCCGGATACGGCAAAGTGCTAGGATTGTTCCTTAGGGTTCCTACATTGCAAATTTAAAGAATTATTTATTAGACAATTAAGTATACAACTTACAAAAAATTATTAAATAATTTTATGTGACACGATCAAATTTAGGGTTGAAATACTTGTATACTACGGGTCAGCCGGATACGGCAAAGTGCTAGGATTGTTCCTTGGGGTTCCTACATTGCATATTTAAAGAATTATTCATTAGACAATTAAGTATACAACTTACAAAAAATTATTAAATTATTTCATGTGACACGATCAAATTTAGGGTTGATTTACAAGTATACTACGGGTCAGCCGGATACGGCAAAGTGCTAGGATTGTTCCTTGGGGTTCCTACATTGCATATTTAAAGAATTATTCATTAGACAATTAAATATACAACTTACAAAAAATTATTAAATTATTTTATGTGACACGCTCAAGTTTAAGGTTGATTTACAAGTATACTACGGGTCAGCCGGATACGGCAAAGTGCTAGGATTGTTCCTTGGGGTTCCCACATTGCACATTTAAAGAATTATTTATTAGACAATTAAGTATACAACTTACAAAAAATTATTAAATTATTTTATGTGACACGATCAAATTTAGGGTTGATGTACAAGTATACTACGGGTCAGCCGGATACGGCAAAGTGCTAGGATTGTTCCTTGGGGTTCCTGCATTGCATATTTAAAGAATTATTCATTAGACAATTAAGTATACAACTTACAAAAAATTATTAAATTATTTCATGTGACACGATCAAATTTAGGGTTGATTTACAAGTATACTACGGGTCAGCCGGATTCGGCAAAGTGCTAGGATTGTTCCTTGGGGTTCCTACATTGCATATTTAAAGAATTATTTTTTAGACAATTAAGTATACAACTTACAAAAAATTATTAAATTATTTTATGTGACACGCTCAAGTTTAAGGTTGATTTACAAGTATACTACGGGTCAGCCGGATACGGCAAAGTGCTAGGATTGTTCCTTGGGGTTCCTACATTGCATATTTAATGAATTATTTATTAGACAATTAAGTATACAACTTACAAAAAATTATTAAATTATTTTACGTGACACGCTCAGGTTTAAGGTTGATTTACAAGTATACTACGGGTCAGCCGGATACGGCAAAGTGCTAGGATTGTTCCTTGGGGTTCCTACATTGCATATTTAAAGAATTATTCATTAGACAATTAAGTATACAACTTACAAAAAATTATTAAATTATTTTATGTGACACGCTCAAGTTTAAGGTTGATTTACAAGTATACTACGGGTCAGCCGGAAACGGCAAAGTGCTAGGATTGTTCCTTGGGGTTCCTACATTGCATATTTAAAGAATTATTTATTAGACAATTAAGTATACAACTTACAAAAAATTATTAAATTATTTTATGTGACACGATCAACTTTAGGGTTGATGTACAAGTATACTACGGGTCAGCCGGATACGGCAAAGTGCTAGGATTGTTCCTTGGGGTTCCTACATTGCATATTTAAAGAATTATTCATTAGACAATTAAGTATACAACTTACAAAAAATTATTAAATTATTTCATGTGACACGATCAAATTTAGGGTTGATTTACAAGTATACTACGGGTCAGCCGGATACGGCAAAGTGCTAGGATTGTTCCTTGGGGTTCCTACATTGCATATTTAAAGAATTATTCATTAGACAATTAAGTATACAACTTACAAATAATTATTAAATTATTTCATATGACACGATCAAATTTAGGGTTGATTTACAAGTATACTACGGGTCAGCCGGATACGGCAAAGTGCTAGGATTGTTCCTTGGAGTTCTTACATTGCATATTTAAAGAATTATTCATTAGACAATTAAGTATACAACTTACAAAAAATTATTAAATTATTTTATGTGACACGATTATATTTAGGGTTGATGTACAAGTATACTACGGGTCAGCCGGATACGACAAAGTGCTAGGATTGTTCCTTGGGGTTCCTACATTGCATATTTAAAGAATTATTCATTAGACAATTAAGTATACAACTTACAAAAAATTATTAAATTATTTCATGTGACACGATCAAATTTAGGGTTGATTTACAAGTATACTACGGGTCAGCCGGATACGGCAAAGTGCTAGGATTGTTCCTTGGGGTTCCTACATTACATATTTAAAGAATTATTTATTAGACAATTAAGTATGCAACTTACAAAAAATTATTAAATTATTTTATGTGACACGATCAAATTTAGGGTTGATGTACAAGCATACTACGGGTCAGCCGGATACGGCAAAGTGCTAGGATTGTTCCTTGGGGTTCCTACATTGCATATTTAAAGAATTATTCATTAGACAATTAAGTATACAACTTACAAAAAATTATTAAATTATTTTATGTGACACGATCAAATTTAGGGTTGATGTACAAGTATACTACGGGTCAGCCGGATACGGCAAAGTGCTAGGATTGTTCCCTGGGGTTCCTACATTGCATATTTAAAGAATTATTCATTAGACAATTAAGTATACAACTTACAAAAAATTATTAAATTATTTCATGTAACACGATCAAATTTAGGGTTGATTTACAAGTATACTACGGGTCAGCCGGATACGGCAAAGTGCTAGGATTGTTCCTTGGGGTTCCTACATTGCATATTTAAAGAATTATTCATTAGACAATTAAGTATACAACTTACAAAAAATTATTAAATTATTTCATGTGACACGATCAAATTTGGGGTTGATTTACAAGTATACTACGGGTCAGCCGGATACGGCAAAGTGCTAGGATTGTTCCTTGGGGTTCCTACATTGCAAATTTAAAGAATTATTTATTAGACAATTAAGTATACAACTTACAAAAAATTATTAAATTATTTTATGTGACACGATCAAATTTAGGGTTGATGTACAAGTATACTACGGGTCAGCCGGATACGGCAAAGTGCTAGGATTGTTCCTTGGGGTTCCTACATTGCATATTTAAAGAATTATTCATTAGACAATTAAGTATACAACTTACAAATAATTATTAAATTATTTCATATGACACGATCAAATTTAGGGTTGATTTACAAGTATACTACGGGTCAGCCGGATACGGTAAAGTGCTAGGATTGTTCCTTGGAGTTCTTACATTGCATATTTAAAGAATTATTCATTAGACAATTAAGTATACAACTTACAAAAAATTATTAAATTATTTTATGTGACACGATCAAATTTAGGGTTGATGTACAAGTATACTACGGGTCAGCCGGATACGGCAAAGTGCTAGGATTGTTCCTTGGGGTTCCTATATTGCATATTTAAAGAATTATTCATTAGACAATTAAGTATACAACTTACAAAAATTTATTAAATTATTTTATGTGACACGCTCAAGTTTAAGGTTGATTTACAAGTATACTACGGGTCAGCCGGATACGGCAAAGTGCTAGGATTGTTCCTTGGGGTTCCTACATTGCATATTTAAAGAATTATTTATTAGTCAATTAAGTATACAACTTACAAAAAATTATTAAATTATTTTATGTGACACGCTCAAGTTTAAGGTTGATTTACAAGTATACTACGGCTCAGCCGGATACGGCAAAGTGCTAGGATTGTTCCTTGGGTTTCCTACATTGCATATTTAAAGAATTATTCATTAGACAATTAAGTATACAACTTACAAAAAATTATTAAATTATTTTATGTGACACGCTCAAGTTTAAGGTTTATTTACAAGTATACTACGGGTCAGCCGGATACGGCAAAGTGCTAGGATTGTTCCTTGGGGTTCCTACATTGCATATTTAAAGAATTATTTATTAGACAATTAAGTATACAACTTACAAAAAATTATTAATTTATTTTATGTGACACGCTCAAGTTTAAGGTTGATTTACAAGTATACTACGGGTCAGCCGGATACGGCAAAGTGCTAGGATTGTTCCTTGGGGTTCCTACATTGCATATTTAAAGAATTATTTATTAGACAATTAAGTATACAACTTACAAAAAATTATTAAATTATTTTATGTGACACGCTCAAGTTTAAGGTTGATTTACAAGTATACTACGGGTCAGCCGGATACGGCAAAGTGCTAGGATTGTTCCTTGGAGTTCTTACATTGCATATTTAAAGAATTATTCATTAGACAATTAAGTATACAACTTACAAAAAATTATTAAATTATTTTATGTGACACGATCAAATTTAGGGTTGATGTACAAGTATACTACGGGTCAGCCGGATACGGCAAAGTGCTAGGATTGTTCCTTGGGGTTCCTATATTGCATATTTAAAGAATTATTTATTAGACAATTAAGTATACAACTTACAAAAAATTATTAAATTATTTTACGTGACACGCTCAGGTTTAAGGTTGTTTTACAAGTATACTACGGGTCAGCCGGATACGGCTAAGTGCTACGATTGTTCCTTGGGGTTCCTACATTGCATATTTAAAGAATTATTCATTAGACAATTAAGTATACAACTTACAAAAAATTATTAAATTATTTTATGTGACACGCTCAAGTTTAAGGTTGATTTACAAGTATACTACGGGTCAGCCGGATACGGCAAAGTGCTAGGATTGTTCCTTGGGGTTCCTACATTGCATATTTAAAGAATTATATATTAGACAATTAAGTATACAACTTACAAAAAATTATTAAATTATTTTATGTGACACGATCAACTTTAGGGTTGATGTACAAGTATACTACGGGTCAGCCGGATACGGCAAAGTGCTAGGATTGTTCCTTGGGGTTCCTACATTGCATATTTAAAGAATTATTCATTAGACAATTAAGTATACAACTTACAAAAAATTATTAAATTATTTCATGTGACACGATCAAATTTAGGGTTGATTTACAAGTATACTACGGGTCAGCCGGATTCGGCAAAGTGCTAGGATTGTTCCTTGGGGTTCCTACATTGCATATTTAAAGAATTATTTATTAGACAATTAAGTATACAAGTTACAAAAAATTATTAAATTATTTTATGTGACACGCTCAAGTTTAAGGTTGATTTACAAGTATACTACGGGTCAGCCGGATACGGCAAAGTGCTAGGATTGTTCCTTGGGGTTCCTACATTGCATATTAAATGAATTATTTATTAGACAATTAAGTATACAACTTACAAAAAATTATTAAATTATTTTACGTGACACGCTCAGGTTTAAGGTTGATTTACAAGTATACTACGGATCAGCCGGATACGGCTAAGTGCTAGGATTGTTCCTTGGGGTTCCTACATTGCATATTTAAAGAATTATTCATTAGACAATTAAGTATACAACTTACAAAAAATTATTAAATTATTTTATGTGACACGCTCAAGTTTAAGGTTGATTTACAAGTATACTACGGGTCAGCCGGATACGGCAAAGTGCTAGGATTGTTCCTTGGGGTTCCTACATTGCATATTTAAAGAATTATTTATTAGACAATTAAGTATACAACTTACAAAAAATTATTAAATTATTTTATGTGACACGATCAACTTTAGGGTTGATGTACAAGTATATTGCGGGTCAGCCGGATACGGCAAAGTGCTAGGATTGTTCCTTGGGGTTCCTACATTGCATATTTAAAGAATTATTCATTAGACAATTAAGTATACATCTTACAAAAAATTATTAAATTATTTCATGTGACACGATCAAATTTAGGATTGATTTACAAGTATACTACGGATCAGCCGGATACGGCAAAGTGCTAGGATTGTTCCTTGGGGTTCCTACATTGCAAATTTAAAGAATTATTTTTTAGACAATTAAGTATACAACTTACAAAAAATTATTAAATAATTTTATGTGACACGATCAAATTTAGGGTTGATGTACAAGTATACTACGGGTCAGCCGGATACGGCAAAGTGCTAGGATTGTTCCTTGGGGTTCCTACATTGCATATTTAAAGAATTATTCATTAGACAATTAAGTATACAACTTACAAAAAATTATTAAATTATTTCATGTGACACGATCAAATTTAGGGTTGATTTACAAGTATACTACGGGTCAGCCGGATACGGCAAAGTGCTAGGATTGTTCCTTGGGGTTCCTACATTGCATATTTAAAGAATTATTCATTAGACAATTAAGTATACAACTTACAAAAAATTATTAAATTATTTCATGTGACACGATCAAATTTAGGGTTGATTTACAAGTATACTACGGGTCAGCCGGATACGGCAAAGTGCTAGGATTGTTCCTTGGGGTTCCTACATTGCATATTTAAAGAATTATATATTAGACAATTAAGTATACAACTTACAAAATATTATTAAATTATTTTATGTGACACGATTAAATTTAGGGTTGATGTACAAGTATACTACGGGTCAGCCGGATACGGCAAAGTGCTAGGATTGTTCCTTGGGGTTCCTACATTGCATATTTAAAGAATTATTCATTAGACAATTAAGTATACAACTTACAAAAAATTATTAAATTATTTCATGTGACACGATCAAATTTAGGGTTGATTTACAAGTATATTACGGGTCAGCCGGATACGGCAAAGTGCTAGGATTGTTCCTTGGGGTTCCTACATTGCATATTTAAAGAATTATATATTAGACAATTAAGTATACAACTTACAAAATATTATTAAATTATTTTATGTGACACGCTCAAGTTTAAGGTTGATTTACAAGTATACTACGGGTCAGCCGGATACGGCTAAGTGCTACGATTGTTCCTTGGGGTTCCTACATTGCATATTTAAAGAATTATTTATTAGACAATTAAGTATACAACTTACAAAAAATTATTAAATTATTTTATGTGACACGCTCAAGTTTAAGGTTGATTTACAAGTATACTACGGGTCAGCCGGATACGGCAAAGTGCTAGGATTGTTCCTTGGGGTACCTATATTGCATATTTAAACAATTATTCATTAGACAATTAAGTATACAACTTACAAAAAATTATTAAATTATTTTATGTGACACGCTCAAGTTTAAGGTTGATTTACAAGTATACTACGGGTCAGCCGGATACGGCAAAGTGCTAGGATTGTTCCTTGGGGTTCCTACATTGCAAATTTAAAGAATTATTCATTAGACAATTAAGTATACAACTTACAAAAAATTATTAAATTATTTTATGTGACACGCTCAAGTTTAAGGTTGATTTACAAGTATACTGCGGGTCAGCCGGATACGGCAAAGTGCTAGGATTGTTCCTTGGGGTTCCTACATTGCATATTTAAAGAATTATTCATTAGACAATTAAGTATACAACTTACAAAAGATTATTAAATTATTTTATATGACACGCTCAAGTTTAAGGTTGATGTACAAGTATACTACGGGTCAGCCGGAAACGGCAAAGTGCTAGGATTGTTCCTTGGGGTTCCTACATTGCATATTTAAAGAATTATTTATTAGACAATTAAGTATACAACTTACAAAAAATTATTAATTTATTTTATGTGACACGATCAAATTTAGGGTTGATGTACAAGTATATTACGGGTCAGCCGGATACGGCAAAGTGCTAGGTTTGTTCCTTGGGGTTCCTACATTGCATATTTAAAGAATTATTTATTAGACAATTAAGTATACAACTTACAAAAAATTATTAAATTATTTTATGTGACACGATCAAATTTAGGGTTGATGTACAACTATACTACGGGTCAGCCGGATACGGCAAAGTGCTAGGATTGTTCCTTGGGGTTCCTACATTGCATATTTAAAGAATTATTTATTAGACAATTAAGTATACAACTTACAAAAAATTATTAAATTATTTTATGTGACACGATCAAATTTAGGGTTGATGTACAAGTATACTACGGGTCAGCCGGATACGGCAAAGTGCTAGGATTGTTCCTTGGGGTTTCTACATTGCATATTTAAAGAATTATTTATTAGACAATTAAGTATACAACTTACAAAAAATTATTAAATAATTTTATGTGACACGATCAAATTTAGGGTTGATGTACAAGTATACTACGGGTCAGCCGGATACGGCAAAGTGCTAGGATTGTTCCTTGGGGTTCCTACATTGCATATTTAAAGAATTATTCATTAGACAATTAAGTATACAACTTACAAAAAATTATTAAATTATTTCATGTGACACGATCAAATTTAGGGTTGATTTACAAGTATACTACGGGTCAGCCGGATACGGCAAAGTGCTAGGATTGTTCCTTGGGGTTCCTACATTGCATATTTAAAGAATTATTTATTAGACAATTAAGTATACAACTTACAAAAAATTATTAAATTATTTCATGTGACACGATCAAATTTAGGGTTGATTTACAAGTATACTACGGGTCAGCCGGATACGGCAAAGTGCTAGGATTGTTCCTTGGGGTTCCTACATTGCATATTTAAAGAATTATATATTAGACAATTAAGTATACAACTTACAAAATATTATTAAATTATTTTATGTGACACGATTAAATTTAGGGTTGATGTACAAGTATACTACGGGTCAGCCGGATACGGCAAAGTGCTAGGATTGTTCCTTGGGGTTCCTACATTGCATATTTAAAGAATTATTCATTAGACAATTAAGTATACAACTTACAAAAAATTATTAAATTATTTCATGTGACACGATCAAATTTAGGGTTGATTTACAAGTATACTACGGGTCAGCCGGATACGGCAAAGTGCTAGGATTGTTCCTTGGGGTTCCTACATTGCATATTTAAAGAATTATATATTAGACAATTAAGTATACAACTTACAAAATATTATTAAATTATTTTATGTGACACGCTCAAGTTTAAGGTTGATTTACAAGTATACTACGGGTCAGCCGGATACGGCTAAGTGCTACGATTGTTCCTTGGGGTTCCTACATTGCATATTTAAAGAATTATTTATTAGACAATTAAGTATACAACTTACAAAAAATTATTAAATTATTTTATGTGACACGCTCAAGTTTAAGGTTGATTTACAAGTATACTACGGGTCAGCCGGATACGGCAAAGTGCTAGGATTGTTCCTTGGGGTACCTATATTGCATATTTAAACAATTATTCATTAGACAATTAAGTATACAACTTACAAAAAATTATTAAATTATTTTATGTGACACGCTCAAGTTTAAGGTTGATTTACAAGTATACTACGGGTCAGCCGGATACGGCAAAGTGCTAGGATTGTTCCTTGGGGTTCCTACATTGCAAATTTAAAGAATTATTCATTAGACAATTAAGTATACAACTTACAAAAAATTATTAAATTATTTTATGTGACACGCTCAAGTTTAAGGTTGATTTACAAGTATACTGCGGGTCAGCCGGATACGGCAAAGTGCTAGGATTGTTCCTTGGGGTTCCTACATTGCATATTTAAAGAATTATTCATTAGACAATTAAGTATACAACTTACAAAAGATTATTAAATTATTTTATATGACACGCTCAAGTTTAAGGTTGATGTACAAGTATACTACGGGTCAGCCGGAAACGGCAAAGTGCTAGGATTGTTCCTTGGGGTTCCTACATTGCATATTTAAAGAATTATTTATTAGACAATTAAGTATACAACTTACAAAAAATTATTAATTTATTTTATGTGACACGATCAAATTTAGGGTTGATGTACAAGTATATTACGGGTCAGCCGGATACGGCAAAGTGCTAGGTTTGTTCCTTGGGGTTCCTACATTGCATATTTAAAGAATTATTTATTAGACAATTAAGTATACAACTTACAAAAAATTATTAAATTATTTTATGTGACACGATCAAATTTAGGGTTGATGTACAACTATACTACGGGTCAGCCGGATACGGCAAAGTGCTAGGATTGTTCCTTGGGGTTCCTACATTGCATATTTAAAGAATTATTTATTAGACAATTAAGTATACAACTTACAAAAAATTATTAAATTATTTTATGTGACACGATCAAATTTAGGGTTGATGTACAAGTATACTACGGGTCAGCCGGATACGGCAAAGTGCTAGGATTGTTCCTTGGGGTTCCTACATTGCATATTTAAAGAATTATTTATTAGACAATTAAGTATACAACTTACAAAAAATTATTAAATTATTTTATGTGACACGATCAAATTTAGGGTTGATGTACAAGTATACTACGGGTCAGATGGATACGGCAAAGTGCTAGGATTGTTCCTTGGGGTTCCTACATTGCATATTTAAAGAATTATTTATTAGACAATTAAGTATACAACTTACAAAAAATTATTAAATTATTTTATGTGACACGCTCAAGTTTAAGGTTGATTTACAAGTATACTACGGGTCAGCTGGATACGGCAAAGTGCTAGGATTGTTCCTTGGGGTTCCTACATTGCATATTTAAAGAATTATTTATTAGACAATTAAGTATACAACTTACAAAAAATTATTAAATTATTTTATGTGACACGATCAAATTTAGGGTTGATGTACAAGTATACTACGGGTCAGTCGGATACGGCAAAGTGCTAGGATTGTTCCTTGGGGTTCTTACATTGCATATTTAAAGAATTATTTATTAAACAATTAAGTATACAACTTACAAAAAAATATTAAATTATTTTATGTGACACGCTCAAGTTTAAGGTTGATTTACAAGTATACTACGGGTCAGCCGGATACGGCAAAGTGCTAGGATTGTTCCTTGGGGTTCCTACATTGCATATTTAAAGAATTATTTATTAGACAATTAAGTATACAACTTACAAAAAATTATTAAATTATTTTATGTGACACGATCAAATTTAGGGTTGATGTACAAGTATACTACGGGTCGGCCGGATACGGCAAAGTGCTAGGATTGTTCCTTGGGGATCCTACATTGCATATTTTTAAGAATTATTCATTAGACAATTTAGTATACAACTTACAAAAAATTATTAAATTATTTTATGTGACACGATCAAATTTAGGGTTGATGTACAAGTATACTACGGGTCAGTCGGATACGGCAAAGTGCTAGGATTGTTCCTTGGGGTTCTTACATTGCATATTTAAAGAATTATTTATTAAACAATTAAGTATACAACTTACAAAAAATTATTAAATTATTTTATGTGACACGCTCAAGTTTAAGGTTGATTTACAAGTATACTACGGGTCAGTTGGATACGGCAAAGTGCTAGGATTGTTCCTTGGGGTTCCTACATTGCATATTTAAAGAATTATTTATTAGACAATTAGGTATACAACTTACAAAAAATTATTAAATTATTTTATGTGACACGCTCAAATTTAAGTTTGATTTACAAGTATACTACGGGTCAGCCGGATACGGCAAAGTGCTAGGATTGTTCCTTGGGGTTCCTACATTGCATATTTAAAGAATTATTTATTAGTCAATTAAGTATACAACTTACAAAAAATTATTAATTTATTTTATGTGACACGATCAAATTTAGGGTTGATTTACAAGTATACTACTGGTCAGCCGGATACGGCAAAGTGCTAGGATTGTTCCTTGGGGTTCCTACATTGCATATTTGAAGAATTATTCATTAGACAATTAAGTATACAACTTACAAAAAATTATTAAATTATTTCATGTGACACGATCAAATTTAGTGTTGATTTACAAGTAAACTACGGGTCAGCCGGATACGGCAAAGTGCTAGGATTGTTCCTTGGGGATCCTACATTACATATTTAAAGAATTATTTATTAGACAATTAAGTATACAACTTACAAAAAATTATTAAATTATTTTATGTGACACGCTCAAATTTAAGGTTGATTTACAAGTATACTACGGGTCAGCCGGATACGGAAAAGTGCTAGGATTGTTCCTCGGGGTTCCTACATTGCATATTTAAAGAATTATTTATTAGACAATTAAGTATACAACTTACAAAAAATTATTAAATTATTTTATGTGACACGCTCAAATTTAAGGTTGATTTACAAGTATACTACGGGTCAGCCGGATACGGCAAAGTGCTAGGATTGTTCCTTGGGGTTCCTATATTGCATATTTAAAGAATTATTAATTAGAAAATTAAGTGTACAACTTACAAAAAATTATTAAATTATTTTATGTGACACGCTCAAGTTTAAGGTTGATTTACAAGTATACTACGGGTCAGCCGGATACGGCAAAGTGCTAGGATTGTTCCTTGGGGATCCTACATTACATATTTAAAGAATTATTTATTAGACAATTAAGTATACAACTTACAAAAAATTATTAAATTATTTTATGTGACACGCTCAAATTTAAGGTTGATTTACAAGTATACTACGGGTCAGCCGGATACGGCAAAGTGCTAGGATTGTTCCTCGGGGTTCCTACATTGCATATTTAAAGAATTATTTATTAGACAATTAAGTATACAACTTACAAAAAATTATTAAATTATTTTATGTGACACGATCAAATTTAGGGTTGATGTACAAGTATACTACGTGTCAGACGGATACGGCAAAGTGCTAGGATTGTTCCTTGGGGTTCCTACATTGCATATTTAAAGAATTATTCATTAGACAATTAAGTATACAACTTACAAAAAATTATTAAATTATTTTATGTGACACGCTCAAGTTTAAGGTTGATTTACAAGTATACTACTGGTCAGCCGGATACGGCAAAGTGCTAGGATTGTTCCTTGGGGTTCCTACATTGCATATTTAAAGAATTATTTATTAGACAATTAAGTATACAACTTACAAAAAATTATTAAATTATTTCATGTGACACGATCAAATTTAAGGTTGATTTACAAGTATACTACGGGTCAGCCGGAAACGGCAAAGTGCTAGGATTGTTCCTTGGGGTTCCTACATTGCATATTTAAAGAATTATTCATTAGACAATTAAGTATACAACTTACAAAAAATTATTAAATTATTTCATGTGACGCGATCAAATTTAAGGTTGATTTACAAGTATACTACGGGTCAGCCGGAAACGGCAAAGTGCTAGGATTGTTTCTTGGGGTTCCTACATTGCATATTTAAAGAATTATTTATTAGACAATTAAGTATACAACTTACAAAAAATTATTAAATTATTTTATGTGACACGATCAAATTTAGGGTTGATGTACAAGTATACTACGGGTCAGCCGGATACGGCAAAGTGCTAGGATTGTTCCTTGGGGTTCCTACATTGCATATTTAAAGAATTATTCATTAGACAATTAAGTATACAACTTACAAAAAATTATTAAATTATTTCATGTGACACGATCAACTTTAGGGTTGATGTACAAGTATACTACGGGTCAGCCGGATACGGCAAAGTGCTAGGATTGTTCCTTGGGGTTCCTACATTGCATATTTAAAGAATTATTCATTAGACAATTAAGTATACAACTTACAAAAAATTATTAATTTATTTCATGTGACACGATCAAATTTAAGGTTGATTTACAAGTATACTACGGGTCAGCCGGAAACGGCAAAGTGCTAGGATTGTTTCTTGGGGTTCCTACATTGCATATTTAAAGAATTATTTATTAGACAATTAAGTATACAACTTACAAAAAATTATTAAATTATTTTATGTGACACGATCAAATTTAGGGTTGATGTACAAGTATACTACGGGTCAGCCGGATACGGCAAAGTGCTAGGATTGTTCCTTGGGGTTCCTACATTGCATATTTAAAGAATTATTCATTAGACAATTAAGTATACAACTTACAAAAAATTATTAAATTATTTTATGTGACACGCTCAAGTTATTATTATTAGTTATTATTATTATTTAAAAACACTGTTAATTTAGACAGTTTAATAATATTTTCGTACTAAGTCTTACAAGTTAATATTTGCTGGTTACTACCGCGTAATGCCCTTATGGTATGAGGTATACTTATAAACAAAGACCTGCCGAATCCGAATTTTCAATCCCCAAGTCGCTAACTCACTTAGTTTTTGAGTTATTCAATGATAAACTTGAAAATGTTGACATTTTTCGCGCCCATTTCAAATCCGCTTTTGTAAAATTTGCACCAGGTCTCAGAGAATTCTGCAACTAAGTGTACATATAAAAGAAAGCTTGTTAAGTCCAAATTTTCAAACCCCAAGTCGTTAACTCATTTAGTTTTTGAGTTATTCAATGATAAACTTGAAAATGTTTGCATTTTCCGTGCCTATTTCAAATCCGCTATTGTAAAATTTGCACCAGGTCTCAGAGAATTCTGCAACTAAGTGTACATATAGAAGAAAGCCTGCTAAGTCCAAATTTTCAATCCCCAAGTCGCTAACTCACTTAGTTTTTGAGTTATTCAATGATAAACTTGAAAATGTTGATATATTCCGCGACCATTTAAAATCGGTTTTTGTAAAATTTGCACCAGGTCTCAGAGAATTCTGCAACTAAATGTACATATAGAAGAAAGCTTGCTAAGTCCAAATTTTCAATCCACAAGTCGCTAACTCACTTAGTTTTTGAGTTATTCAATGATAAACTTGAAAATGTTGATATATTCCGCGACCATTTAAAATCGGTTTTTGTAAAATTTGCACCAGGTCTCAGAGAATTCTGCAACTAAATGTACATATAGAAGAAAGCTTGCTAAGTCCAAATTTTCAATCCACAAGTCGCTAACTCACTTAGTTTTTGAGTTATTCAATGATAAACTTGAAAATGTTGATATATTCCGCGACCATTTAAAATCGGTTTTTGTAAAATTTGCACCAGGTCTCAGAGAATTCTGCAACTAAATGTACATATAGAAGAAAGCTTGCTAAGTCCAAATTTTCAATCCCCAAGTCGCTAACTCACTTAGTTTTTGAGTTATTCAATGATAAACTTGAAAATGTTGATATATTCCGCGACCATTTAAAATCGGTTTTTGTAAAATTTGCACCAGGTCTCAGAGAATTCTGCAACTAAATGTACATATAGAAGAAAGCTTGCTAAGTCCAAATTTTCAATCCACAAGTCGCTAACTCACTTAGTTTTTGAGTTATTCAATGATAAACTTGAAAATGTTGATATATTCCGCGACCATTTAAAATCGGTTTTTGTAAAATTTGCACCAGGTCTCAGAAAATTCTGCAACTAAATGTACATATAGAAGAAAGCTTGCTAAGTCCAAATTTTCAATCCCCAAGTCGCTAACTCACTTAGTTTTTGAGTTATTCAATGATAAACTTGAAAATGTTGATATATTCCGCGACCATTTAAAATCGGTTTTTGTAAAATTTGTACCAGGTCTCAGAGAATTCTGCAACTAAGTGTACATATAGAGGAAAGCTTGATAAGTCCAAATTTTCAATCCCCAAGTCGCTAACTTGTTTAGTTTTTAAGTTATTCAAATGTAAATAAATGAAATTTACAATATTCCGCTGAAATCAATGGTAAAATAAAAAATATAGCATTCCCTTCAAAATAAGTAAGGTGGGGTCTACTTCCGGTTAAACCGGAAGTTCTACTGCTTTGAGAATATTTTAGTTGAAACGGTCATGTACAAAAACCCCTAGATACCA
This sequence comes from Harpalus rubripes, assembly GCA_963082715.1. NCBI lineage: Eukaryota > Metazoa > Arthropoda > Insecta > Coleoptera > Carabidae > Harpalus > Harpalus rubripes. The sequence continues at coordinate 36,749,432 of OY720465.1, forward strand.
AATTTCGTCAAATAATATTGAATAGTAATATAAAATTATGAATTGTCTTAAGTGCCACCATGTATACTTACACACTGGACGTCCGTTGAAACCTACACTAATAAGGAGTGTTTATTTAAATAAATATAGCGCTATTTAAACAATTTAGTAAATATTTTTATTGAAAAGAATTTTACAAGTCAATATTTGTTAAGTTTTAACAGATTTCTTATTTTTGTGTCCATCATTCTTCTTCCCCTTTTTCTCTTCTTTTGTTCTTTCTTCATGTAGTCTCCTCTTCTTCCTCAACAGCCAAATTTGAATTGAATATGAATTTTTATTAATTTCTAATATTTGCACCTGATTATCTCTGATAAGTTTCTGAAATAACGCAATCAGTCTTGATTTATCGACAGGTTTTCTTCGATTATCGCCCATATTGATTACTGGCTCATTAATTTGCAATACGTTGCTACCTAAAATTTCTATTAATGAAATAATTCTCTTCCAAAACATATTCATATACCGTTTGTACTACATTATCTTCTACAAGTTTCTTAAATAATGCTATTCGACTCCGTTTATCAACAGGTTTTCTTGTGCCCATATTGAAGAATATTTATTCTGAAAATAGAGGATTAGAGCGCAATTGAATTAAGAAAAATTAGAAAAAAGTATTGAAAGTATATGATTAATAATCAATATTAATAATGAAATAAAACGATATAATTGAAATACTTGGCGACTCAGACACGACAAATGTAATGTAAAAAAATGTAATATGCTACTTTCAGGTGCTATTTTTTCAATTTTCCGTTTTTGGGCCATATCTCAAAAACGGTTAACGATACACCCCTAGCGACTTCACCATTAAATTCTACGAGCAAAATTACATAAGTATACCAATTTTCATAATGTTTTAACAACTATTACAATCTCCAGAAGAAAAAGTCTGAAAACTGAAAAAATCGTAAGGGGTACCCCTTGCGATTTTTTCAGTTTTCCATTTTTTGGCCATATCTTAAAAACGGTCATTTATACACCCCTAGCGATATCACCATTAAATTCTACGAGCAAAAATAATTAATAAAAATATTTTTGTAGGGTATATTTTATAATTTTAATGCGTTATACCGTACTCGTTATAAAGGATGTATGTATTAGTGCCCTTATAGTTACACTCAATATTAAAAATAAATACATCAAAAAATAACTTACATTTTTTATACGTCGAATGATCCAGAACATTTCTTGTAAAATGATTTTTAAGCACATGTTTTAAATAAATGTTTCTTTAAAATACTTGTCTTATCAAGAAAAATCGATAAATCAATAAACACGATCTACAAGCCTATAGATTAATACCGGTTCTGCCATCTGTTAGAAAAATCCTGTACCAATATTTGTAAAACTTTATAAACAAATGTGTTTTAATACACTTTATAATTTTTTTTAACATATTCTATAATTTTATGTATTAAAATTTAATAAATTATACTTTTTAAATTATTGTAAACAATAATAATTTTTTATACGTCAAATGATCCAAAACATTTCTTGCAATCTGATTGGTCCATTGATTTGTCGATATTATTGATTTTCTCCCATTTACACGATATATCAACGTACTTGCTTACAACATTAAAAAATAGTTTATAATTTTCATCATAAGAGTACAGTAGTAGTATTAAATTTTGGTAACAATTTTGAGAAAATTTATTTTCCAGCTGAATTAAAAGGTTTTCGAAAATGTTTGTTATAATAAAAAATATTTGTAATTAAAAATAAAGGACAGTCTTGTTAAAACTTTTTTTAGTTTCTCTTTAATATCAGAGATAATGGATAAAAATAAAAATGTATTTATGCCATAAATGTAATACGTTCAAAATTAAATTGTAGGAACTTTTTTTAATTTTTCTTTATTATTATTATTATAATTTTTATTACTAAAAACGGTCAGAAAATGTGAAAAACCCATCACTTCGTTATAAACAAATATAAAAATTATAGTTCATGTTACTGCCTACAGATGTCACAAGTGATATTGATTTTTGGTAATTTGGACCAAAATTTATCAAAATTTTGGTTTTATTCAACAAAAAACTTTTATTTACTAAAAAATATTATAAATTACAACATATTTAATGTTTCTAAATATCTTAGTAAGCATAAAAATGATTATTAATATTTTATAAAATGTACCACGTATGTAGTACAAAGTTTTAGCGATAGAATGCATTGGGGGTCTCATATTGTATTAAAATTTTCAAAATATTCTTTTTTCAACCAAACTATAGACTTTTGAAAATTATTTATTTGAAATAAATTACTCAGAATTAAAAATTATATATAGTTTGTTTGAAACTTTTTTTAAAATCCTTAAATTTTTTGTATTATATTTTTACCGTCCGTCAGCCTAAGGTATGAAAGGTATTGTCCTTGGTCAAAAAATTCGGTGGTGAGTTTTTAATCAATAAGCACGTTTTAGAGTCCCTATATTAAGATTTTACTATCTTTACAATGATGTCTGAATGTGTGTGTATTCGTGCGTGTGTGTGTCAAAAATTTGTCGTTGGAATCTACATGAAATTCTCTATAATATACATCAGCAGCGATAATTGTATATAGGCTGTTCCAATAGTTACAGGCAGTTAAAAGTACACTTATTTTTGAATAATTTTAATTATAAACGATGAATTTTTGTCTAGCCCATTTTCTCTATTTTTGTCTGTAGCTTCTAAACGATTAAAGCTAGCAACGTGTACGTTGCAAATTTAAAATCTGCATGAAATTCTCTATAATATACATCAGTAGTGATAATTATATATAGGCTGTTCCAATAAAAACAGGCAATTAAAAGTACACTTATTTTTGAATAATTTTTATTATAAACGATGAATTTTTGTCTAGCCCATTTTTTCTATTTTTGTCTATAGCTTCTAAACGCTTAAAGCTAGCAACGTGTACGTTGCAAATTTGAAATCTACATGAAATTCTCTATAATATACATCAGCAGTGATAATTATATATAGGCTGTTCCAATAAAAACAGGCAGTTAAAAGTACACTTATTTTTGAATAATTTTTATTATAAACGATGAATTTTTGTCTAGCCCATTTTCTCTATTTTTGTCTGTAGCTTCTAAACGCTTAAAGCTAGCAACGTGTACGTTGCAAATTTGAAATCTACATGAAATTCTCTATAATATACGTCAGCAGTGATAATTGTATATAGGCTGTTCCAATAGTTACAGGAAGTTAAAAGTACACTTATTTTTAATATTGTAACGGTTTTTAAATTAAATAATTTTATGAATCTTGTAGCTTTGGATACAAAAATACTGACTTGACAGTAGTAGTAAAATATGTGGGTGACATTTTATAGTGGTTACTGTTTTTGATTATTTTATTAGTGAAATATTAATATTGAAAATTGGTAAAAGCGTTAGTTCAAACATTTTTCTAAATATATTTATAATTATTTTAGTTGATACGATAATTTTTCATATAAAAAAATAATTTTTATAGTAATGCGATGTAACGGTTTTTAATTCAAATTATTTTCTAAATCTAGTTGCCGGGAAAACAAATGCTAGCTTGACAGTAGCAAATTTTCCGGTAGACATTGTATAGTGGTGACTGTTTTAATCATTTTAGTTGTGTTATTTTATCAATTAATATTGAAATTTAGTAAAAGTCATTGGTTTAAACATTATTCTAAGCATTTTAATAATTATTTTGTTTGTTGCACAATTTTTTGATGCAGAAAATTTATTTTAAATTGAATGTAAAAGTAACGATCAATCGTCTTTTGAATCCAGTAGTCTGTGAGATGTGGAAGACAAACGCTACCCTCATTGAGATAGCAGCAACTGTGCTGTGTTTTTATGTGCATATATTAATTGTTTTAATAGTTAAATATAGTTAATTACTATTGAAAAATTGTGAAAACTATGTGTTTAGACATTATTCTAAATATTTTAATAGTTATTTTTATTAGTTTCTAATTTTTGAAGCATTTAATTCATCAACGAACTTGTCTGTGCCGTGTTGGACTCATATGATTTAAAACAAAATGTCGAGTTGTAGTGTTTTGTACGGTACAGTGGAATGTATAGATTTTCGCGATTAAAAAAGACTAATATGTAATATAGTGACTAAATATTTGCTTAAAATGTGCAATAGACATTTGGAAAAGTGTTTAAAGACTTATAAAGAAGCCGAAAGGTTCCTGATAGAAAACTATCTGCCTCATATCAACATTGTGAGTTGAAAATATTATTTTAGTATGTTAAATATATATTAATTATAGTATGTGTGACAGTAAATATATTCATTATAAAGTATTAATTGTGTTTTAGATTTTAAAAATGTGTATTTGATGTATATGTACTAATTTTTTTCTCTGTTGTTTACAGGTTATGTTCGACCAACACGGCATACTAGCGGTAAGTCCAAAAATATCATTTATTTTGTCCTATATCGTCATATATTTTGACTTTTATTGTTGACAATTATATTTCCCGTATATTTTTACATATTCTTAACAATAGTATCTGTTTATTATTATTTAAAAACACTGTTAATTTAGACAGTTTAATAATATTTTTGTACTAAGTCTTACAAGTTAATATTTGCCGTTTAATGTCGGTTACTACCGCGTAATGCCCTTATGGTATGAGGTATACTTATAGACAAAGACCTGCCGAATCCGAATTTTCAAACCCCAAGTCGCTAACTCACTTGGTTTTTGAGTTATTCAATGATAAACTTGAAAATGTTGACATTTCCCCCGCCCATTTCAAATCGGCTTTTGTAAAATTTGCACCAGGTCTCAGAGAATTCTGCAACTAAGTGTACATATAAAAGAAAGCTTGTTAAGTCCAAATTTTCAAACCCCAAGTCGCTAACTCATTTAGTTTTTGAGTTATTCAATGATAAACTTGAAAATGTTTGCATTTTCCGTGCCTATTTCAAATCCGCTATTGTAAAATTTGCACCAGGTCTCAGAGAATTCTGCAACTAAGTGTACATATAGAAGAAAGCCTGCTAAGTCCAAATTTTCAATCCCCAAGTCGCTAACACGCTTAGTTTTTAAGATATTCAATGATATAAATAAATGCAGTTTATAATATTCCGCTGAAATCAATGGTAAAATAAAAAACATAGCGTTCCCTTCAAAATAAGAAAGGTAGGGTTTATTTCCGGTCAAACCGGAAGTGCGACTGCTTTGAGAATATTTTAGTTGAAACGGTCATGTACAAAAACCCCTAGATACCAAATTTCGTCAAATAATATTGAATAGTAATATAAAATTATGAATTGTCTTTAGTGCCACCATGTATACTTACACATTGGACGTCCGTTGAAACCTACACTAATAAGGAGTGTTTATTTAAACAAATATAGCACAATTTAAACAATTTAGTAAATATTTTTTATTGAAAATAAATTTACAAGTCAATATTTATTAAGTTTTAACAGATTTCTTATTTTTGTGTCCTTCATTCTTCTTCCCCTTTTTCTCTTCTTTTGTTCTTTCTTCATGTAGTCTCCTCTTCTTCCTCAACAGCCAAATTTCTTTCTTCCGTTCTTTCCGTCCCTCCATCATACTTTTGTACAAGTTCCTGTGTTTCTTCTTTATCATCTTTTCTCTGAGTTTATATTCCAGACGTTCTTGTCTGTTTTGCTCCCACGGAATGACTTTTTCTATCTGGCCTGGGGTTACACTCATCTTTTCGGTCTGAAGAAAGAAGAAATAAGAAAAATAATAATCAGGAATTAATAATAAATTTAATGACATACCTTTGATTTTTTATCGGAATGGTCTTCGTTGTCTTCTTCACTGTTGTCTTCCATTTCTTCAACTTGTTCATCATCGTCTTCGTCTTCATTGTTGTCCGATGTTTCTGATTTTTCATCGTTTGAATCTTCTTCTTTTTCTATACAAATATAACACAATAAATATCATTTATACATAATACAGAGAAAACTGTGGCCATCATGATATACAGGACGTCGTACGAGCCCCAACAATTATATGTTTGGACACTCGGTGATTTATTATAAATAGCTGTTTATATTAATAATGACATTATTCTAAATCAATTGTTGTTACATACATCTAAATATACATTTCTAATGAAGCTATTTTAGAAAATATATAATAAATTTATCAACACAATTAAATTATAGACTAATTTGTAACAAAAGATTTCAAAATCAACTAACGACTATATGTTCGGACACCAACAGTTTTTCAGCAATTTTATAAGGATAACACATTCTTTTGCAATTATAACTGCCTGATTTCTTAAAAGCGTATTAAAAACAAGCTTTTAACATTAATCGAATGCAAATGTATCCCATATACAGGGTGCGGCAGAACCAATTGAGCAGTTTTGAAGGTATAAAAAAGAAACCAGGATATATACTTATTAATTTTAAAAAATAATGTATTTAAGATGGCGGCCGTTAGCTGTAATACATTGCTGGAGCCGATTTCTGAAGTTTTGAACAGCCCGTTGACACATTTCGCGGGGTATCGCGTTTACTTCTTCAACAATCTGCTCCCTTAGCTCTAGCAGGTTTTGGGGGCGACGTTTAAACACTTTTTTCTTTAGATATCCCCAAAGAAAGAAGTCGCATATGCTTAAATCGGGCGATCGCGCAGGCCACCCCACGTCACCTCTCAAAGACACTACATGTCCAGGAAACATTTCTCTTAAAGTGTTTAGAGAATTTCGGGCTGTGTGGGCTGTAGCGCCATCCTGTTGGAACCAAAAGTCCCCTAATCCCTCTTCTTCAACAACCACTTCCAATCGGAGCTGCAGAAAATTTTGCAACATTGAAACGCCCGGAATTCACGGCCACGCCTCCCTCTTCAAAAAAGTACGGGCCTTTAACGCCAAATTGTGATACGGCACACCACACCGTTAGTTTCGGAGAATGTAGCGGTCTTTCGTGAACAATTTGGGGGTTGTTTTCAGCCCAGTAACGAAAATTTAGTTTATTCACAATCCCGCTTAGGTGAAAATGTGCCTCGTCGCTGCTGAAGAATGCTGCCTCAGGAGGGATCACTGCAAGAATTTTCTTACACAAATTGTGGCGGTTGGCGTAGTCTGCTGGGTTCAATTCCTGAACCATCATTATTTTGAAGGGATGGAAATTCAAATCTAAATGCAGAATTCTCCTCAAACTGCGGTCTGAAACCCCCAATGCAATAGAACGTCTTGGCGATTGTTCGACTGCTGCTCTCACTAGCTCCACATTTTCTGGTGTTCTGATGGATCTTCGTCGGCCATGTGTACCTATTCTTAGTGTGTTTCCTCCAACTGCCGAATCCGGGACCGAATTGTGTTCGCAGTAGGAACAGCATTATTTCGCGGAATGTTGAACCGTCGCCGAAAAGCTTTTTACGTCGCAATCACAGATTGGTTCTTTTCATAAAACGCACGCATGGCAAAGCCACGATGTACTCCGGTCCAAACCATGTTGGGTACTAAAATGGGGATGCCGACAGAACAAAAGGAGACCTTGTGCAGCTGCCTACCCCCGCCACCTTCCGAACACCTGCCATTCCAAACTGCTCAATTGGTTCTGCCGCACCCTGTATCTAGTAGTTTTACGCGGAATTGTGAATCCACTTCCTACAACATTCACGAGAAATATTTAAGCCTGCTTCTTTATTCCAATGAGTGCTAATGTCTCGTACTATAGATCAATTTGCATTTTTACATATTTTAACGAGAAGGCGCTACTCTTTTCAGGATTACTATTTTGGGTCGTCAGAGACTTTTTCCATGTTGCCGGTTTTTTAAATTTTTGTAAAATATCTCTGACAGTAGACTCAGTCATAATCGTGGTTTTCAGCCGTATTTTTTTATTAATTAACCTTCAAGATATGTCGCTCTACCTCGAATTATAATTATTTATAATTATCGCCTCAAAATTTTCACAATAAGCTAATAAGTGACAAATTACTTTGACAGTGTCTTCACATGCCCACTAATAGACTTATTTCGCAGTCTATCGCGCTTAAATGATATTAAATACTTGGAGTCCGAACATAAAGTTGTCAGGTGATATTGACGTGTTTTGTTACAAATTAGATTATAGGATAACTGTGCAGATAAAATTATTATTTCTTTTCTAAAATAGCTTCTTTACAAACATATCTTTCGATATATCTAACAACAATTATTAATATAAACAGCTACAGTCGAACTTCAGTAAGTCGAACGTCGATAACTCGTATTTTGGATAACTCGAATCAAACTGGTTGGCAATAGCGCCAAGAGTGAGAATTATGGGTAATTTTTACTTGATAACTCGGACTTCGATTACTCGAATATCTTTATAATTCGAACAGAATATTTGGCGCCAGCTTCAATAAGTCGAATTCTGGAGGAAATCCCCTAATTACGTGATTTTGTAACAGGTGTTTTTATAACATGATGATGGAGGCAGTTCGGTTTCTGCACTACTGAAGTTCAAACATATAATTTGTTAATTAAAGACATCCAACAAAAAATAAAATTTATCTAACTTGCTTTTTCCCCTAATATGACATCTAAGTTGCAACCAGTTGATCAAGGTGTCATACAAAATGTAAAATGTCATTATCGCCGCAGAATTTTAAAAAATCTGATGTGGCCAGCACATTACCTTCCGTCAGTTCTATGTATTTTGTACAAATGTCATACAGAAAGTTCCTTGTAAAATAAATATAAATAAATATAAATATATCATCACGGCATATTACCCATTGCTGGGTGTGCCAATCCGCTTTGTATGCAGATATCGGTAATGATGATGATATATTTGTACCGTGCGGGCGTTTACCAGGCGTCACCCCACAGGCACTCATTGCTGGCGTGGAGAGTGCACCACAGGGGTCAATTTTGTGCTATTTACAATTCGAAATATTTGGCATCGGTCGGGATCGAACCCGGTTCCCCAGATTCGCGACCAGACACTCAGGCAGGCAGCCACGAGACCCCATAAAAGATTATATTTCTTGTACATTACCTTAAGGCAGTTGTATCTATTTTATACAAATTCCATACAGAACAAAAGATCCTATATTTCCAGTAGTAAAATTATAACATAAACATTCTGTCAACTGCACTTGACATTGACACCATTCAATCAGAATTTTCTTAATATAGCAGCTGTTTCCAGAGTTATAACATAGCTGACTAATATGTATTATATTTAATTTCTTTATAATTTTTTAACTCTATGTCCATTTAATATGAAGTATAAAATGCATTCAAATCGTAAAGAGAATAAAATATTCTTTAATATTTATAATAACATTAAATGAGAAAAAATGATATTTAACATCGTTTTTTCAAGAAAAACTGTTAAAATCTTCAAATGAGGGTACTTCCGGTTGACCAATTATAACCAAAATCTAATCAGCTCTTCACATGGCTGTAACGAAGAGGAATACGAAAGAATTATAATTTTTGGAATTGTAGTATTAGAGTTATCGCATTACAAAATTTTGTCACACACAGACACACACACACACACACACACACACACACATACATACATATATATATATATATATATATATATATATATATATATATATATATATATACACACACATATACACACACACACACACACACACACACACACACACACACACACACACACACACACACACACGTATATATATATATACACACACGCGCACACGCACCCGCACACACACACACACACACACACACACACACACACACACACACACACACGTATATATATATATATATACACACACACGCGCACACGCACCCGCACACACACACACACACACACACATACACACATACACACACACACACACACACACACACACACACACACACACACACACACACACACACAGACATCATCGTAAAAATAGTAAAATCGTATTGTAGGGACCCTAAAACGTGCTTATTCATTAAAAACTCACCACCGAATTTTTTGACCAAAGACAATACCTTCCTTACCTAAAGGTGACGGAAGGTAAAAAAGCTATCAAAGGTTTTGAAGAAAACAAAGAAACTAACATTACATTAATGAACTGTGTTGATGAAATAACCAATACATGGAATATCGACGTTGAGCCTGAGACAATTTCTAATTGTTTTAAAAAAGCCGGCTTTGGTCAGTATTCTGAGTGGAACGAAGAGGATGAAATTCCTTTGATTTTCATAAGTGAACGTATGAATGAAAAACGTGAGGAAGAAATTCAATTGCAATTGGAATATGAAGCTTGGAAAAATGTCAAAATTAAACCAGAAGGTGTCACCGTAAATGATTTTATACATGTGGATGATGATACTGTTACTTCGGAGTTTCCCACAGATGAAGATATTGTCGAGCTCTACAAATATGAATCCGAATCTGTAGAGCTCGACAATACAGATGACAGCGAAAGTGATATGATGGAGGATGATTTGCAGCAACCACCTTCAAACGAGTTGGTTGAAAATTCGTTGAGCGTTTTGCGATCGTATTCAAAAACCAATGAACATACAGCCGATTCCCTGTATAATGATTTAAATAACATTGAAGCTTTTTTTATTAAAAATCAAAATAAAAAATTCTCTCGTCAGTCACAAATAACTGACTTTTTTACACTAAAATAATGTTTATAACTTTGATCTGTATACATATATCAATCTGTATATATCATAAGGTAAGTGATTTTGACTCGAATAAATACATACATACATAAATAATATTTATACATATGCATTTTATTTAATAACCCGAAGTCTTGATAACTCGAACATTTTTGTGGCAAGTCATGGTTTGAGTTATCGAAGTTCAACTGTATTTATAATATATCACCGAGTGTCCGAACATATAGTTGTTGGAGCTCGTATTATGAGCTTAAACTTACCAAATAATTTTTCCACGAGAGATGGATCCCTTAAAGCCCTTTCTTCTGGTGGAACATATTCTTGTTCCCTTGTCGGGTCCACAAACGGCGACAAATGCGGTGGCAAAACAGCCCCAATAAAATACTTTTGTACTGGCAATAATTCTCTTGCATTTACACAATCAAAAACATATTGAGGTTGGACGTAATACCTCGAAATATACTGTTTACCTACTGACGGTCTATCGACAATTTGATGGGTAATAGTCTCATCATTTTCGGTAAAAGTCGCGCCCAGAAATAAGTCTTTATCCCAGGAAATTTCTCCGCCGAATGATCGAATTAGAAACACTAAAGGTTCGCGAGGTACTTCGCGATTAATATAAAATTTCAATCCTTTAAATAAAGTTTTTAAATTTTTGATTTTTTCCGCGTCTTCAAGTTTTAACGAATCTGATTCTTGTTCAAACGAATCTAATTCAATGTCTTTCTCAACAGTGGAAACTGTTTTTGATATTGGGAAATTTAAACACGCGATTCGTTCAGAAACAAAAGCGCTTTCGTCAATTAAAGACTTTTCTGAATCGGCAGGAGAAGCTATGCCCGAAAAATTTGGGGGGTATATTAAGTTTAAGGTGTGGTATAAACGAAAATTGACGAAACCCAGTAATATTATGTAGAATTCGACGAATGTTGACATGATTTTGAAATCGACTTGTTGTTTGGATTGTGGCTGAAATATAATTACAATAATTGTTAGTCATTCTACGATAGCAACCGAAAGCTAATAAACTTTTTAGCAACCTTTTTATTAAATGGTCACGTATGGCACTTTACAAGAGTTGCCTTTTAAGTTTTTACAATCGAACAATAGATGCCGTTAATGAGACGTGGCATCATTGTATTTGTGAACATTGACGTTTGTTATTACGAAGCCTTTGATAACTTAGAAATTGACCGAGTAAGTTGTTGATAGAGAACGTTTAAAAGAAGCAAGTTTGTGCAAAAATGGAAACCACCCATGAAGGTTTGCGTTGGATGATTTTTTATGAGAAATATTCGTTTTCCGGGAATGGACTGTGTCATATTTTGAGTCAGAGCTCAACGTTTCTCCCGCAGTCGTATGGGGCATCTTCAGGAGCAAGGGGGATAGTACTGTCTTAAACAGGGTTACCCGACGTGTCAACCACGTTAGAGGCCGAGTTTAAGCAACAAGAGGGGGAGACTCAGTTTACAAGGTTACCCGACGTGTAAACCACCAAATAAACCAAGTGACGAAAAGAAGGCCGAGAAGACAGTTATATACTAATCTAAAGATACGGTAGATGAGCAAAGCTAATGAGGACCATTGGGAATCGAGTTCGTAATGGTAGATTGGGCGTGTCGTGTTCCGAGAATCTCCGGTTTCCACATGTGGCTCAAGAAATAGCCATCATCCCGATTGATGTTATTAGGATGTTTCCATATTTCTAAAGTTTCCCTATATTTACGTCTGTAAAACTCAGGGACAGGAGCTAAAATGCGGGAATTTTCAAATAAGATGTTATGTCCTGTGTTGTGTTGGTGTTCTGCGACCGCAGATGTTAATACCATACCATTACGCAGACAGCGTTTGTGTTCTGACAATCTAGTGTGAACACTCCTTCCTGTTTCACTTATGTATTCTGTGCCGCAAGAACAAGGAATACTATAAACACCGGGTGACGACAAGGGTTCGCGTTTATCTTATATCGAATATTTCTCATGACTCAGACTGTGGAAGCCTCCGCAATGATTTTTTATGATTTTAAAAAAGGCCTTACTCAACAACAATGCATAGAATCGCTTTGTGCATCTTTTGGTAATAAAGCACCATCAGAGAAGACTGCTTACAATTGGTTTGCAGAATTTCGTCGTGGTCGTGCGTTCGTCAGTGATGAATGTCGAGAAGGTCGGCCAAAATCGGTTGTCATTCCGAGAAACATCGATGCTGTGCGCAACATGATTAAAGAAGATCGGTATGTGACTTACAGACAGATAAAGGAGTCTCTTAGCATATCGCAGACTGCAATACAATCGATTATGCATGAACATTTAGGCGTGAGAAAGATTTGTTCCCGATGGATTCCGCATAATTTGACCGAAGCGCAAAAAAAATCGACCGAGGACGTTCAAAATCCGTATACAACATTGTTACAGGAGACGAAACTTGGATATATTCGTATGAACCTGAAAGCAAACAACAGACTACTGTTTGGGTGTTTGACGATGAACCCAATCCCTCTAAAGTTGTTCGTTCACGGAGCACTTCCAAGAAAATGATCGCTTGTTTCTTCGGTTGTACTGGACACGTCGCAACCATTCCTTTATTTATTTATTTAATTATACACTGCCCAACAGAAATACATCCAATAATGGGGCAGGAAAAGTAGACATAGTAAAACAACAATTATAAAATAATAAGAGTACAAAAGTTACATATTTATATTACATTTCTTTCATGAAAAGTGTTTTGAATCACTTTGGTTTGTGGAAAAAATCATCAACATTAGCGAATTTAGATATGGCACATTCGGTGAATTGGAGACTTAAAGCGGATATTTGTACGTGGTGTAGGTAGGCAAAAGGTATAAGAGGTCCGAGAAGTAAAGAAAGGAGTGTGAAAACAAATGAGACTAAGGCATTTAGGATCATATACTTCACCATGAATCAATTTGCAGAGGTATTGAACAGCAAGAAATTCACGACGTTCATATAAGGTCGGGGTATCTTTTAAATTGCTTGAAATATAGGAATTTAAGAATTTTTTTTGTAGACTGTCAATGCGGTCCTGATGGTGTTCATAAATAGGATTCCATATAGTTGAGCAGTATTCTAATTTCGAACGTACAAAAGAAAAGTAAAGGGAAATAATAGAAGAAGTGTCATGGAAGGAACGCGTATTGCGAATAATGAAACCTAACATTTTGATAGCAGATGTGTATATACGATCAATGTGATTATTAAACGTTAGTTTACTATCAAATGTTACACCGAGATCATCAATTACGGAACAACGCGATAAAATAATATTGTCAATAGAATAAATGAAATTTAAATGTAAACTTTTTCTGGTGTATGACATTACATAACACTTGTCAAGATTTAAAAATATATTATTAAGGGAGCACCATTGGGATAATTTGTGTATGTCTTCTTGCAAAAGTTGACAGTCATTAATACAAGATATAAGATTAAAAATCTTTAAATCGTCGGCAAATATCAGCTTATCACAATGTAAAATATTAGTAACGTCATTTATAAATAAAATAAATAGAAGAGGACCAAGGTTAGAACCCTGAGGTACTCCGGAAGTTGCAGTAAATAGGGTAGATTTGTACCCGAGAAAGTTTACAAATAGTTGACGATCAGATAGATAAGAGGTAATAAGAGAAATTAAGGAGGAGGAAAAGGAGAAGGAACGAAGTTTTTCAATCAAGATACCATGATCTATCCTGTCAAAAGCTTTGGAGAAATCTGTGTAAACACAATCAACTTGTATGAAATAAGATAAGTTACTGGTGGTAGATCTATACTGCATGAAACCATGTTGACAAAAAGAAATTTTATTTTTTATCACTGGATAAATTGAAGAATATAAGATCTTTTCAAAGATTTTGCTAAAATTAGAAAGAACTGCTATAGGGCGATAGTTTTTAATGTCGGAAGTAGTACCAGATTTAAAGATGGAGGTTATGCGGGTGTTTCCATATATCGGGAAAGCTATTAGTTTTAAAAGCCAATTTGAAGATAAAGTAGAGAGGATCGAAGAACTGTTAATGCTGAATGGTATACAACAATTTGTTTGCCAACGGTCTTCGATGAAATAAGGAAAAACAACAAAAAACGTCGCATCATTCTTCATCACGACAATGCCAGCTCCCATAAAGTACGTCAAACAACTGAATGTTTGAAGGAGAAAAACAGTGGACAGCGATTTTCATCACCTCAAGAAGCAGTTGAAGACTTTCAAAACCATGTTTCTACGATATCAGCTTCAAAGTGGAGAAAATGTTTTCAGAATTGGTTTGAGCGTATGCAAAAATGTATAAACCTTAAAGGCGAATATTTGTGTTTCACTTTTTGTAAAAACTTAAAAGGCAACCTTCGTACTTACATATACACTGTATTACATTCAAAATTACATACCTGAAAGGCGAAGTAATGCGGTACAATCCACGTAATAGTTTGTCCTTTAATTTCAGCCTGATAATAATATCCTTTAATTGAAATAAAAACTTTTCTCAAAGCTTTTGCTTCAATAACAGCATGAAGAAACTCTGTTGTTAATCTCCTACATAAAGCCGATTGTTCCCTAGGTATATGTTTTAGCGAAGGAAATGTACTGAATAAGAAACAAAGTGTTAAGCAATCATCTAAGTCTCTCAACGCGTCGATGAATGTTGGATATCTCTCTTTGACAATATGATCCAGTCTAATTTGTGGATGATTGTTTATATATTTTTTCATGGCCTTGAAATCGCGTAAGGCCTTAGCTCTTCCGACTTTTCGATTAAATATTTTGTAGTCCCTAAGTTTCCAGATAATGGGCTCGTGCATTAAAAATTGTATGTCTTTTTTGTGGTAAAGTGTTTTGATTTGAGTGTCGCCATGTTGAGCCCGTTTTCTGTTACGTGGTTCTCGGGGGTATATGCCCTTTAGGATGCACAAACGACGGAAATCTTTTAAAGTTAGTTGAAGCTTTTTTAAGGCTGATTTTCTTGACATGAATTGTGCCCCCTCACCTGACTTAAACTGAAATAAAAATAATATTATATGGTTGACATTTTCAACAAATTATAAAATCTAGACAAAATTAAAAATCTGATGTGGCCAGCACATTACCTTCCGTCAGTTCTATGTACTTTGTACAAATTCCACTCAGAAAATTTCTTGCAAGATTCAATATTTCCAGTACATTACCTTAAGTCAGTTCTATGTATTTTGTACAAATTACATACAGAAAGTTTCTAAATTTCCAGTAAAATTATAACACAAACATACTATGTCAATTGCACTTGACACTGACATCTATCAATTAGAATTTTCTTAATATAGTAGATGATTCCATGTTTATACCAAAGCTGGCTGTTTTATGAAATTACTTTATAATTTTTAACTCTATATCTATTGAATATAAAGTGTAAAATGTAATCAAAACGTGTAGAGAATAAAATATTCTTTAATATTTATAATAACATTAAATATGAAAAAATGATATTTAACAGCGTTTTTCAAGAATAACTGTCAAAATCTTCAAATTAGGGTATTTCCGGTCGACCAGTTATAACCAAAATCTAATCAGCTCTTCATATGAATGTAAAGAAGAGAAATCTGGTATTGGAGTTATACCATCCGAAAGAATCGTCACACACTTATATACATACATCCATACATATATATATATATATATATATATATATATATATATATATATATATATATATATATATATATATATATATATAGACATCATGGTAAAAATAGTAAAATCGTATTCTAGGGACCCTAAAACGTGCTTATTCATTAAAAACTCATTATCGAATTTTTAGAAAGATGGTATTCGAGTTATGCGATCCGAAAAAATCGTCACACATACATACATATACATACATACATACATACATGCATACAGACATCATCGTAAAAATAGTAAAATCGTATTCTAGGAACCCTAAAACGTGCTTATTCATTAAAAACTCATCGAATTTTTTGACCAAAGACAATACCTTCCTTACCTAAAGGTGACGGAAGGTAAAAATTGTTTCATTTACATACATACATACATACATACATACATAAAATCACGTATGTCCCACAAAAATAATTTCTCTCTTTCAACAACATTCTTACTAACCGGACATCATATGACCGATTTTCTGTAGCGAAATACCGTATCCGGACCTCAATAATGGGTAATGGGTATAGTATGACTAACGAATGAAAGATGACGTTTATATTATTTAATAGTTATGGTTTCTTTTGTAAACATTTCCCTATATTTGATTTGAAAGAAAACTGACCCTTATGTATTCCGTTACAGAAGATTAGAATTGTACTCAATACCAGGAGTCATTTAAAATGACCTTAGCAACAGGATTCAGGGATGTATTTAAAAAATTTAATACCGCAAATTCTAGTTCGTTCGTCTCAGGTGTAAGCAACCCTCGAGTCGAAATTACGTTTTAAGGACCCTAGAATCCAATTTTAACATTTACACGATGATGTCTGTGTGTATGTATGTGTCTGGATCCTGTTTACGCTCTAACTCAAATACTATCACTCAGAAAATTTTGAAACCTTGTATTTATACCTTTTCTAATATGGAAAGAAGCCATTAGATTTTGGTGTAAATCAGATAACCGGAAATGGCACTTTACTTGAAGCTCAAAATAGTTTTTCTCCGAAAAATACCTTTAAATATTATTTTTTCGAGATTTATGTTATTATATAATTAAAGATTATTAAATTTTCTATTGGTTTGCATTAATACTTTTTCTATGCATTTTATGGATAAATTTATAAAATTATCTATAATTTAAATCACAGAGACTGCGCTTTAAACAAACACAACTACTTGATTAGACAGTACATATCTCAAATGTATGTAACTGACAGATAAATGTCACTGTCAAAGAACTAATCATTTCAAATTAATAATAGTAACGTTTTAAAAAGAAAATAGTAAATAGAACCATAGTTATATGGAATGGATATTAATACAGTTTCTAGTATAACTAAATATGTAAGTATGTATATTTAAATTAATGAAAATTAAATAACGGGAGGTGTTGTGTTGGCCACATCAGATTTTTTCAATAAAATATGCAAAGCTTCAAATAAATTACGACTTCCGGTTTATCAATATTAGCCAAAATATAATATAAATAATAATAAAATTAAAAAGTTTTGGATTATATTTTAATATAGTTTTTATTAAAAACTGTTATGGGCTTCAAGTAAGGTATAACTTCCGGTTGTCTAATTTTACCCTAAATTTAATCAACTCTTTATATGACTGCAGAAAGCTTAAATATAGAAATTTTTGAAATTTTGATGTTATCGTGCATGAAAAAATCGTCACACGGAAACAGACAGACATCTGTAAGTTTTACAAATCTGTAAAAAAGTTACAAAAACACACCTATTCTTGTTGATTAATATAAAATTATACATAAGAGTAACAGATTACGTTGTAATTTTGTTCATTATTTACAGTTTTACAGTACTGTAAAACGTACAGATGTGAACAGAATCGACCCATAATTCGTGTTTATTTACTGAAAACTGACTTATCATTGTTCATTAATAATTTTATAATATTTAAAAATAATCCTGAGTTAAATAAAGTTACATAAATAAATAAATAAATCTCAAAATAAAAAAAATGGACAGATTGTTTATGCTAAGCGGTTTTCAATTGATTTATTATTTATTTGAATTTTAAATATTAATTTGTACAAATTATCAAGTATTTTAATAAAAAATATTGATCTTAAAACATGAACTCACGCTTACAGATCAATGTATATTTTAAATATTCTATTTTACATATAAATACTTTAGTTATAGTATATTGTTGTTATAATATAGACAAATAATTATTTACCTTCTTCTTTCGTTTAGAAACCATTTTTTACTATGTTTAACACAAGCTCAAAACACGTGTTTCACGACTTATACGTCAAAAGAAAGAGGTTATATTTACTCCTTTAGTAAGTTACTATAGCAGTTATTTTGCCTGTACGTTGGGTACACTGCGAGATATTTTGCCGCCAAAAATATGTCGCGTAACTTTATAAAATTAATGATAACATTTTTATTTTGATATTTAATATTTAAGGCATTAGTTTTTAATGTTTATAATGATTAAAATATATTTTTAAAATATCAAAATTACATTATATGTATGTGACTGTCAGTAAAATGAATTATTTTTGTATTCAAATTGAAAATTAATAATTCATTTTCAATTAACATTTATCAAATTTTTAGTGCATTTATAAAATCAATGAATATTTATATTTTAATTTGGTTATTGAATCAGGCAATCTATTGTTCGAATCTGTAAATTCAGTTGCAAATAGTTTGTCTGAAAAAACAGTTATGTACTTTAAACTTTTTATTGTTTTAAATTTAATTATATTGTTTCATTTTAATAATTGTACAGAAAATACAGAAACAACTTCAATTACAGACAAGTATTGATATATAATGTATTTATTATAATCATAATAACATAAAAAAATATTATTTTCAGTGAATTTTTAGTAAAAAGAATAGACTATTTTCAGCAACATTCAAATCTAGAACAATTGATAACTGATATTTTGTATCCTAGGATACGCACTATCAAATGTTTTGCATTAATTTGTGATAGGATGTATACAGAGATGTTCTCATTCAAAATGTTTAAAAAATTTAAACTATTGGCTTCGTATTATGTGGTAAATAATATATACCAGGTGTCTACTTTTTTACGGGCCATAGGAAATGCAATGTTAAGATTTTCATAAGGCTGAAAATTGTGCCCTATTAATTTTAGAACTAAAGTGTAAATAAAAAAATCTGATGTGGCCAGTACATTACCTTCCGTCAGTTCTATGTATTTTGTATAAATGTCATACAAAAAGTTCCTTGCAAACTTAAGACAGTTGTATGTATTTTATACAAATTCCATACAGAAAGTTTCTAGCAAACAGTCCTATATTTCCAGTAAAATTATAATACAAACATACTGTCAACTGCACTTTACACTGACATCTGTCAATCAGAATTTTCTTAATATAGCAACTGTTTCCAGAGTTATAGCATAGCTGGTTAATATATGATATTTAATTTCTTTATAATTTTTTAACTCTATATCCGTTTTATATGAAGTATAAAATGCATTCAAATCGTATAGAGAATAAAATAGTCTTTAATATTTATAATAACATTAAATGTGAAAAAATGATATTTAACATGGTTTTTTCAAGAAAAACTGTCAAAATTTTCAAATGAGGGTACTTCCGGTTGACCAATTATAACCAAAATCTAATCAGCACTTCACATGGATGTAACGAAGAGGAATACAAAAGAATTATAATTTTTGGAATTGTAATATTAGAGTTATCGCATTAGAAAATTTTGTCACACACACACACGCACACACACACACACACACACACACACACACACACATACACACACACACACATACACACACACACACACACACACACACACACACACACACACACACACACACACACACACACACATACACACATACACACACACTCACACACACACACACACACACACACACACACACACACACACATACACACACACATACACACACACACACACACACATACATACATACATACATACATACACACACATACACACACACATACACACACACACACACACACACACACACTCACACACACACACACACACATACACACACACACACACACACACACACACACACACACACACACACACACACACACATACATACATATATGCATACATACATACACAGACATCATCGTAAAAATAATAAAATCGTATTCTAGGGACCTTAAAACGTGCTTATTCATCAAAGACTCACCACCGAATTTTTTGACCAAAGACAATACCTTCCTTACCTAAAGTTAACGGAAGGTAAAAATGTAGTCTAATAATAAGTTCTTTTCATGATATATACGTCGTAATAGGGCACTATATTTCCTATGGTCCATAAAAAAGTAGACACCGGTATATCATTTTGAGCCCAAAATCATCTGAATGTAAAATAAAATATTTGTAGATAAATGTAGATGATTCTGAAGATCTCTTAGCGCCTTATAACGAAACTCAGGAATCATTACTTGATGTAAAAACGGAAGGATGTAAATTTTACATAATTTTAATATCAAATGGACTGCAAGTTTCTAGATTTTTAAGATTTGGAGATAGGTAAATAAATATTGTAACGTTTTTATTTATTCGGGTGAAGTGTACAAATTTGAGTGTCGTCGTGTTGAGCCCGTTTTCTGTTACGTGGCTCACGGGGGTATATGCCCTTTAGGATGCACAAACGACGGAAATCTTTTAAAGTTAGTTGCAGTTTTTTTAAGGCTGATTTTCTTGACGAATTGTGCCCCATCACCTGACTTAAACTGAAGTAAAAATAATATTATATGGGCTAGTTAACATTTTCAACAAATTATAAAATCTAGACAAAATTCAAAATCTGATGTGGCCAGCACATTACCTTCCGTCAGTTCTATGTACTTTTTACGAATTCCACACAGAAAGTTTCTTGCAAAAGATTCAATATTTCCAGTACATTACCTTAAGTCAGTTCTATATAGACAGTCGGTGATACTGAGTCTGAGTCTTCAGTTATTAATTTTGTTTATTTTAGATTTTTTAAATAATTTTATCCATTTTTACCTCTCGCTAAGAGAGGTATTGTATTCATGCTAAAAATCGCATATCCAGATTTTAGTGAATAAGCACGTTTTAAGGTCCCTAGAATGCGATTATAACATTTTTACGATGATGTCCGTATGTGTGTGTGTGCGTGTGTGTGTGTGTGGATGTGTGTGTGTGTGGATGTTGGATTCACTATATCTCAAATACTATGAGACTTAAGACATTTTTAACTACGAATTCCTCAATCTAACAATAATGGGAAGAGTCCAGTCAGTTTTGGTAACAATTGGACAACCGGAAATAGTAGTTACAAGAAAAAAATCAACTAAATATTATTTATCGAAAATTTATGTAAATACTTATATTAAAGAACGTTAAATTCTTTAATCGATAAATATAAATTCATTATTATATCTTCTATAGATTTAGAGATAAAGAAATGCATATAAAATAATTTGATGTAAAAATTCTCAAATCAAACTACTTCAAGGCAAGAAATTCAAATGTTTGTAATTGACACATAAATGTCATTGTCAAAAATATTTGTACATCATTATGAAGATTATGAAAATAAAAAAAAGTCAGCAACGTAAAAGAATATATACGTAAAAAAGTATATAAGAGGAATTTGCGAAAAAAAGACGGATATAAAGAAAAAGAAAAGGAAAGTAGAAAAAGAAAATTTCAGGATATTGAATATAAAGAAAATATATGTATTGTACATAATTTATATTAAAATATCCCACAGATTTTGCAAATATATGTGAGAATTATTTTGTAGTGAGACATGAATATATGTATTTGTATTTAAAAATATTTTTCATTTTATGCGTACAACCAGGTAAAATATCTGGCGAGAGGTTATGTGCTGGCCACATCAGATTTTTGTAATACATATTATAGTTGCTCAAAATGACGACCATCAACTTTAATCTAATGTAATATACTTTTTAGATATCGTGTTTTGAATACTCGATCCAATTTTATAATGTTATACGACATCCGATTATTTAACAAAAATCTCTATTATTTGTGGACTCGGATTGTAAATGTTATATTTATAAGAGAATACGGAGGAAGTAGCCAAAATAAAAAGGTTTCAATGCCTTGGTTTGAATTGAGTACAGTCCCATTTCCCACACCCATTAAAGGGGTGTTCATTCCCCATAGATTGGACACATGGAGAAAAGGACATTTCAGATTAGGTATAGTTTAATAGACAACTTTATTTTTGGGTATTATAAAAAAGAATTACTTGAAAATTACTTGCATCAATACATAGAGAAGTACGGCCACCACTTTCAAAATGTTTTGTTTAAAAATGCATGACTTAAAACTTGAAATTATATTTTTATACTAGCGTTTTATAACAACAACTTTTCGATTGTCATTTCCGTTGTTAAATGAAGTACTTTTAAGCACTAGTGCTTAAAAATGACAGTTTAATGCGTAAAAGTAGAAGTACTAAATACCTATTATAACTGTTTATTTATGATAAATATTTACAACGCAATTACTTAAATTACTAAATTGAACATTTGATGTCGTTCTTAATACTTCTTCTTGGTTAACTTCAATGTGGGTAGAAACTGAAGTAGATGTGCTGCTGGATTCTGATTCTTTGTCGACAATTTTTATTTTTTTAATTGCTGTTTCTTTTTCTCCCAAAATTCTTCGTGAAATTTCTTTTTTATTTTCCAAAGAATTTTCAACGTAGCCTTCAGCAACAGAACTTGAACGCCACCCTCCATGTCGCTTGAGCACTGTAATGTCTGCTCCCGAATCAGCCAAAAATGTTGCAGAACGCCGCCGAAAGGAATGCCCGGTATATTCTTTAGCATTTGGGAGACCGAGGAACTCTGCAATTTTTTTAGGTATACCACCTATGGTATTTATACCTACAGGAAGCGTGCAACACTTAAAATTTCTGTAGGTTAGAAAAAACCGTTGATATTCAGTATGAGTAGGTAGAAGTTGTGCGTACTTGCGAAACATTGCTAAACAGTTGATTCCATCGATAAACCCTTCAGTTATCATAAAAAATCGTGAAATATTCGTTTTAGTATTTGGAATATTAATTTTTATGAAAGAAGTAGAATCTTCTATATCTCCTATACGTAAAAACGTAAATTCCTCCCGGCGACATGCCCTATAGATTCCAACAATTAACACAACCTTTGCCAATAAATAATCCTTGTCATCAGCTTCCTTCATGAAACGAACTATCTCTTGCTTAGTGAATATTTTTGATTTTTTAGGCTTATATCCACTAGCTTTTCTTTTTAAGAATGCAATAAGATTGGTAAATTTACTTATATCCACATTCGTATTAAGGTATATCATAGTTCGGAGCATAGAGTAATTACTCCATAAAGTGGATGGCTTATAAATGGATGATAATTTCGAAAAATAGGCTAAAACTACCTTTTCTGTAATGTGCCCAACGTTTTTCTCCGCACACCAGCTGTCAAATTTTTTCTAAGTTTCTTCATACAATTTTTTTGATTTTCCTGGAACCAGTGTAGCCAATGCAGCCTCTGCACCATTTTCAATATCAGAGTCAATCTCTGAGTTACTCATTTTAAGTAAATTTATTACCAAAAATTCTCAAGAAAAATTATACACCGAGCACGTTGACATCAATGTTTATTAAACAACATATTGAATCCCATAGCAACAAAAAGATGAAACTGATGCCTGCCTACTTTTAAATTTTGAAAAATTCAAGATGTTGACATTTGAGAATAAATATAAATCTGTTTTAAAACGCTAGTATAAAAAATCTTGTATGGAATACGTTGCGAAATCGTGTTTTAAGCACTAGACGTGTTATCCAACTCGGCTACGCCTCGTAGGATAATTTTCACGTCGCGTGCTTAAAACACATTTCTTTCGCAACTTATTACATAAATAGCTATTTTTTTATTATCCAAAAATAAATTTTGTCTATCTGCAATACTTTTTATTTTATTTGTCTTCAAAAAAAGGAAGTTTCTAGATACATGTAAATTTTAGGAATAGATTTATTTCGAGATAAAACTTCAGATTTAAAAAACCAAGTTTTAAAAGTAGTTACATTTCAACATATACCAGCTATGGTAAAAACTATAATACCAGAAGAGAATAATACTAATTCTGATAATAATAATAAAAGTCCTATAGTATACAGCGGATTGGAAATAGAGGTACAGAAAAAAAATAACAGTACATACATATTTGGCATTGTATAATTGTTATTTTAGATTCTGCAGACTTTAGCAGAACAAATGAATTTTAAGACAAGTATATTCGAACCAGAAAATGCCGATTTCGAAAAATGGGGTAGAAAACAAGACGGTAAATTTACAGGGTTGTTAGGAGAGATGGTTAAATTTAAAGCAGAAATAGCTTTAGGAGATCTGCATTATTCTCCATACCATTTAGAGTTGATGGATTTAACTGTACCATATAATACAGAGTGTCTAACATTTTTAACCCCTGAGTCGTCTACTGATAATTCTTGGATGACGCTTATACTACCATTTAAGTAAGAATTTTGTAAGATAAATAAAATATAAATAAATAATTTCATAATTATGACAAAGCGACATATTGCTCACTGTTTGCTTTATAATATTGGATGCCAACGGGTCATTATTTGCGCCGCTCTGTTCATGCATTAAATGGTTCATCTACCTGTCTATCTGCTCTGTATTAGTAGTGAAAACGGTGATCCGTATCGAAATTTTATACAAAACAATATTCTTATATTTTTTACCTAGGATGAACCGTTAAAAAGTTAAATTAGATTTTCCGAATTGCAAAATAACGAAAAGTATTTGTACCGAGACTTATACCTACACTGAGAAATATTTTATCTTTCCCTATATACAGGGTTAGTCACGGAAGAGTTATTTTGAAAGTCCGTTTGTTTGCAACCCAAAATACTAATGGCAACAGACCATATATAATTGTTTAATGTCAAAATGACAGAACCATCACTAGACAGGCAAAGCAATCGTGAATTAAATATTCTATTTTTTACCTCCCGCTATCCTTGGTAAGGGAAGAATAGGGTTCGTGCTAAAAATCGCATATCGAGATTTTGGTAAATGACCACGTTTTAAGGTCCCTAGAATCCAATTTTAACATTTTCACGATGATGTCTGTGTGTATGCATGTGTCTATGTAGGTGTGTATGTGTGTGTGGATCCTCCACTCTAACTCAAATACTATCATTCAGAAAATTTTGAAACCTTGTATTTCGAACTTTTTCTGTAATGGAAAGAGCCCATTAGATTTTGGTGTAAATCGGATAACCGGAAAGCACTTTACTAGAAGCTCAAAAATGCCTTTAAATGTTATATTTTCGAGATTAATGTTATTATAAAAATTAAAGATTATTAAATTTTCTGCAGATTTGCATTAATACTTTTTCTATATATTTTACGGATAAATTTATAAAATTATATATAATTTAAATCCCAGCGTCTGCTTAAAACAGACAAATTCAAATGTATGTAACTGACAGATAAATGTCACTATCAAATAACTAATTATTTCAAAATAATATTAGTAACGTTTTAAAAAGAAAAAAAGTAAATAGAACAATAGAAAAGGACTTCAATACAGTTTCCAGCATAAGTAAATATGTAGGTATGTATTTAGATTAATAAAAATTAACGATTCACAAAAATGTTTAAGCTAATTCTCAATTTTGGATTAGTGAATTCTATTCTATCCCGGTATTTAAAATTTAATCTTCATTTTATTATAGATAAAATGCAGTTATTCAAATGTATGTAACTGACAGATAAATGTCACTATCAAAGAACTAATCATTTCAAAATAATATTAGTAACGTTTTAAAAAGGGAAAAGTAAATAGAACAATAGAAAAGGAATTCAATACAGTTTCCAGCATAAGTAAATATGTAGGTATGTATTTAGATTCACAAAAATGTTTAAGCTAATCCTCATTTTTGGATTAATAAATTCTCTTCTATTCCGGTATTTAAAATTTAATCTTCATTTTATTATAGCTCCGGTGGCTCAATGGTTAGAGCAACGCCTCATGTCATGAGTGCCCTCGGGGCTCTGGGTTCGAATCCCACTAAGGCATGGATGTGTGTGAATGTGAACCCACTCTGTAATTGAGATTTAATCCTGTTGAGGGGTTTAAAAAAAGGTAGTTACTTGGATTAGATTAGACTATATTATAAGAAATAAACTGCCAGGTAATGGCGGGAGGTATTGTGTTGGCCACACCAGATTTTTCAAGAGAGGAAGCTAGACGCTGTTGTAAATTGTATTTTGGGTTGCACACAAACGGACTTTGAAAGTAACTCTCCCGTGATTAATCCTGTATATGGTATTAGACAAAAATAAAGCGACTCTGTAGAACCCAAAAGAAAAAAAAATCTCTGTATTTTAAATATCAAAAATATTTTGAAAAAAACTTCATTCAGATTAAGAATCTGTGATTGTTCGCGAGCACAAATCGCCTCTTTTTGTACCTATATAATCTAAACAAAATTGTAATAAGGGGCGCAATTTACAATTTTCGCCTGGGGCGCTCAAAAGTTTCGGGCCGGCACTGGGAGGACCCTATTGTTAGTATTTCACAAAATAGGGACGTAAGGGAGCTACTTATAATATAATACAATATCGGGAGTGCGAAATTTTTAAAATTATTTTTTGTTCAAATTTCCTAATTTGTAGATTGTCTATGTGGCTTACTATGATTTCTGTAATCTTCATACTGGGCTTTATTTTCCATTTTTTGGCTGTTTGGCAAAGACATATATACGATACTTCTTTAGAGACTAGCTGTATAGTTTTTGAAACCAAAACATTTAGTGCCCAAAATTTGCTGTTTAAAGAAAAACTTCACTCTCCCTTTAAACATCTTCAGGTAACTATTACATATAATAGCAAGCTATAGTGGTTAATTTTTATACAGGGTGTCCCACAACTCGCGCCCCAGAGCGAATGAGGAAACACGAGACTGCATTCGGATGTGTAATTTCGAAGAAAAAAAATCTAGCTTAAAAGATATTCGAGAAAAGACGTCTTAAAATTGACCAATCAGGGACCTACACCTTTAACGTGTGTTTGCCGTAATTTTACGTTACTATGGTTTTATACAAATCAAATCTTCTTTAAAATGTGTGGGCGACTGTAGTTTTCGCAAAATGTCAGTGTCAAATTAAATTTGACAAGGTGAATAAAAAAGGCAAATTCTTACCATGTATTCAGCCGCTGATTACTTAGAAGTGATTATAATTTTCGGAGAATGTGGACGTAACGCCAGAGAGGCAGCACGAGTCTATTCGGAACGTTTTCCGGATAGAAATCTTGTGGATCATAAAGTGATATTGAGAGCCATCGCAAGGACGCATGAGACCGGTCAAGTTATGCCAGATCAAATGACACATTTTACACAGATGCTACAACACGTTGCACTGTACGATATAAATGATGATCTCGGATGACACCTTCGCTAACCTAAATTTGTTGACAGTGAAAAGTCAACTCTAAAGTGTCAAATTTACGTCAAACAAATTTTGTAACTCACTAGTAGTATTTTTAAAACCTAGCAACCAGTTTTATTTTGTAATAATATCATCACACCTCAAGATATCCTTCCGGGATTGGTGGATTAAAAAGTCTTGTAACTCCGTTATGCAAGCAGCCGCAAATTATTTTCTTCTATTTGTTGGCAACCTATTGTCGTCGGCAAGTGTCAGTTTCGTCTGGGGCGCGAGTTGTCAGACACCCTGTATTTTATAAACCATGTATTAAAACTCAATTTTGGTTAAATATCTCATTTTTCGTATAGGTTCATAAACGCAAAATACAAATAGTTGATTCTGAAGAAACACCTGAAGGATTATACTTATTTGAAGATTATTTCAACAGTTTCTTATATACCTATAGCATGTTACTATTAATATCTTTACCTAAAGTACCAGATGGTTGGAGTTTACGTGTTTTAGTAGGCTGGTACTTTTTGTATACTACATTAGTCGTTGTAACTTATAAGGCCAGTATGACAGCTATATTGGCAAACCCAGCGCCTAAGTAAGTAAAAAAAAAACTTGGTCATTTGTACCTCCCGCTACCCTTGGCAAGGGAGGTATAGGGATCCAATTTTAACATTTTCACGATGATGTCTGTGTGTATGTGTGGATCCTCCACTCTAACTCAAATACTATCATTCAGAAAGTTTTTAAACTTTGTATTTCGAACTTTTTCTGTATTGGAAAGAGCCCATTAGATTTTGGTGAAAATCGGATAACCTGAAATGGCACTTTACTAGAAGCTCAAAATAGTTTTTCTTCTTTAAATGTTATTTTTTCGAGATTAATGTTATTATAAAAATTAAAGATTATTAAATTTTCTATAGATTTGCATTAATACTTTTTATATATATTTTATGGATAAATTTATAAAATTATCTATAAGTTAAACCCAGAGCCTACGTTTTAAACAAACAAAATGTAGTTATTCAAATGTATGTAACTGACAGATAAATGTCACTATCAAAGAACTAATCATTTCAAAATAATATTAGTAACGTTTTAAAAAAAAAAGTAAATAGAACAATAAAAAAGGAATTCAATACTGTTTCCACCATAAGTAAATAATATGTAGGTATGTATTTAGATTAATAAAAATTAACGATTCACAAAAATGTTTAATCCTCATTTTTGGATTAGTGAATTCTATTCTATCCCGGTATTTAAAATTTAATCTTCATTTTATTATAGCTCCGGTGGCTCAATGTCATGAGTGCCCTCGGGGCTCTGGGTTCGAATCCCACTAAGGCATGGATGTGTGTGAATGTGTACCCACTCTGTAATTGGGATTTAATCCTGTTGAGGGGTTTAAAAAAAGGTAGTTACTTGGATTAGATTAGACTATATTTTAAGAAATAAACTGTCAAAATTAGACTAAAATTCGCTAATCCAAAAAACTTAATCTTTTTTGTGACTCGGGCAGTAAATGGCGGGAGGTATTGTGTGTTGGTCTGTTAGAAAAATATCCGACCTTTGGTCGGGAAAAAAACTGGCATACCTGTAGCGTTATAAACCTCATACCTTCCTCCAGTCGTTCCGTCATTTTCCTTGCTATGAAAAACCGAAGAGAGCACTACGCACTACCTCACTCAAATGCTGCTTGCTAGCAACAAACAAATCCATCAGGTTTTCGCAAAAAAAAATTAGGTCGGATACTTTTCTAACTCGTGTACTAGTTTTGGGGGACATAACTCAAAAAAATATTATTGTAGGATAACAATAGACAGTCTGGACGAGCTTGTGGAATCCAATCTAGCATGCGGTGGTTGGAGTGAGACCGCAAAACAATTTTTTCTAACCTCCCTCGACCCAGCTGGTCAAAAAATCGGCGAAAAATTTGAAAATGTCAACGATTCTAACATAGCTGTGGAACAAGTAGCTAACGGCCAATTTGCTTATTACGAAAACATATATTTTTTAAAAGCCTTGTCCGTAAAGCGTCAACTTTTAGTACAGATGCAGAAACAAGAACAGAATGTGACAGACACTGACAGAAATCTTCATATAATGTCGAATTGTGTTATAAATATGCCGATATCGATTGGATTACAGAAAAATTCTCCGATTAAGACAAAAATCGATACGTTTATAAGAAGGGTTATCGAGGGAGGCTTTGTTAAAAAATGGCTGAATGACGTCATGCATCCCACACTTACTAGCGAAATGAATATTGATAATGATTCAGTGAATGATTTGATGACTTTGGAAAAACTTTACGCTGGTATAGGGGCTTTGTTTATAGGGTATTTTATAAGTTCTGTTGCTCTGGGAATTGAAATAGCGTACTGGCATTTTGTGGTGAAAAAAAATCCGTATTTTGATAAATATTCTAATATGATTTATGTACCGATACAAAAACAGATTATCGTTGAAGATTTATAAATTAAAAAATTGTAGTTTACTGGAATGACGTAGATTTTTGCAGTGACAGTTCGAAACATTGATCTACCTATTTGTCAAATATAGAAACATAATAATTTGTAACCATGGTGTGTAAATACAGGGTGCGGCAGAACCAATTGAGCATTTTTGAAGAGTTATAAAAAAGAAACCAGGGTATATATGAAAAAAATGTTGTTATTTTTGAAATCAGTAGGACTTACCATTTTATACTCATTATTTTTTAAAAATAATGTCTTTAAGATGGCGGTCGTTAGCTGCAATACATTGCTGGAGCCGATTTCTGGAGTTTTGAACAGCCCGTTGACACATTTCGCGGGGTATCGCGTTTACTTCTTCAACAATCTGCTCCCTTAGTTCTAGCAGGTTTTGGGGGCGACGTTTAAACACTTTCCTTTAGATATCCCCAAAGAAAGAAGTCGCATATGCTTAAATCGGGCGATCGCGCAGGCCACCCCACGTCACCTCTCAAAGACACTAGACGTCCAGGAAACATTTCTGTTAAAGCGTTTAGAGAATTTCGGGCTGTGTGGGCTGTAGCCCCATCCTGTTGGAACCAAAAGTCCCCTAATCCCTCTTCTTCAACAACCACTTCCAATCGGGGCTGCAGAAAATTTTGCAACATTGAAACAAAACGCCCGGAATTCACGGTCACAGTCACGCCTCCCTCTTCAAAAAAGTACGGATCTATAACGCCAAATTGTGATACGGCACACCACACCGTTAGTTTCGGAGAATGTAGCGGTCTTTCGTGAACAATTTGAGGGTTTTCAGCCCAGTAGCGAAAATTTTGATTATTCACAATCCCGCTTAGGTAAAAATGTGCCTCGTCGCTGTTGAAGAATGCTGCCTCAGGAGGGATCGCTGCAAGAATTTCCTCACACAGATTTTGGCGGTTGGCGTAGTCTGCTGGGTTCAATTCCTGAACCATCATTATTTTGAAGGGATGGAAATTCAAATCTAAATGCAGAATCCTCCTCAAACTGCGGTCTGAAACCCCCAATGCAATAGCGTGCCTTCGAGCAGAACTTCTTGGCGATTGTTCGACTGCTGCTCTCACTAGCTCCACATTTTCTGGTGTTCTGATGGATCTTCGTCGACGTTGTGTACCTATTCTTAATGTGCTACTAGTTTCCTCCAACTGCCGAATCCAGGACCGAATTGTGTTCGCAGTAGGAACAGCATTATTTCGCGGAATGTTGAACCATCGCCGAAAAACTCTTTGCGTCGCAATCACAGATCGGTTGTTTTCATAAAACGCACGCACGGCAAAGCCACGATGTACTCCAGTCCAAACCAAGTTGGGTGTTGGGTACTAAAATGGGGATGCTGACAGAACAAAAGGTGACCTAGTGCAGCTGCCTACCCCCGCCACCGCCCGAACACCTGCCCCTTCAAACTGCTCAATTGGTTCTGCCGCACCCTGTATATGTATATATATATATATATATATATATATATATATATATATATATATATATATATATATATATATATACCGTGTGTCTGTCTTAAAGGTGTACATAGGAGATTAACATGGGAAATCAGTTTTTTGCAATTTCCTGCTCGCCTAATTATTTTAAGCAAAAATGCGTCAAATAAAAGTTTTAGAGCATAAAATTCTGCACTTAAATCAATAAAGAGAATTACCTTTCCATGCATTGTAACGACAGAAATTAAATATGAAAATTACGTTGAAAATATCGACAGCCATGGAATTGAACAAAAAATAAATAAATGCTTGACGCTTTATCTGTCACAATGTAAGTTAACTTATTTGACGTTTCTGACAATTTGATTTTGTCTCTGGTTTTATTGTCTGAAATGATTAAAAAATGAACATTTATACGAATGAAGAGCTAAATTCGTGACAAAATTTGAAAAGACTGCCAATGTGTCTTCAGAAAATACACGTGAGCCGCGTAATCAGAATATAGGACGAGCAAAACATGCGTTACTCTAAGAAAGAGTGTTAGGAATGATAAGTGTAGCCCCTTCTGTAGTACTAAGGTAGATGTATTGGAAATGAGTTGAGAGTACATAACAGTATCATACATAATTTTATTACGCAATGTTGAATTTTTGATATATTCATATTATTTAAACAAAACTGTATTTTCTTAACTTTATTTATTCATTTTATATTTCTATTATGGCCATAATTAACGATAATTGTTCAAATTAAATTGTCAGAAACGTCAAATAAGTTAACTTACGTTGTGACAGATAAAACGTCAAGCATTTATTTAATTATTTTTTGGTCATTTCCATGGCTGTCGATATGTTTACCGTAATTTTCGACATTTTCATATTTAATTTCTCTCGTTATAAAGCATGTAAAGGTAATTCTGTTTATTGTATTAGATGTAGAATTTTATACTCTAAAACTTTTATTTGACGCATTTTTGCTTAAAATAGTTACGCGAGCAGGAAATTGCAAAAAACTGATTTCCCATGTTAAACTCCTATGTACACCTTTAAAATAGACACACGGTATATATATAATAATAATAATAATAATAATAATAATAATAATAATAATAATAATAATAATAGTAATAGTAATAATAATAAAATCAGGGAGGTGGTAAAATGAATCGCATTATCTTTATTATATTTATATTTGCACACAATCAATATGACAACTTTTTACCAGGATTTTCGTGCTTATATTTAGGCGTGTTTATGAAGTGTCATTTAAACAACCCAACGCTAGTGTTTAAAAAATTCGCAAGAGGCGCTACGATTCGTACTTGTTTAGTTTATAGTAAAGTATTCAAACATCATGGAAATAATTATAAAAGCACAATTATTTTTCATGTTTTATTTATTATAACTATGTATAATAATGCAAAACAAATAATATGTAACAATGTATAACTAAAATATGTTCACAATTATTTATATTAAAAATATGATGTACAATATGTCAATCATAAATATTAATAATTTTCTGTTGAAATAATGTTGTCCACAGCATCTACTGAGAAACAACGACATGTACAGGGAGTTACCGGACACTCTGAATGTTCCCTGTAACAAATTTGTAATTATATATATATATATATATATATATATATATATATATATATATATATATATATATATATATATATATATAATAAGTAACATATGTCCCAAAAGTTTTGTCACAAAATACAACTATGAAAAAAATTAAAAATATCAAAATATCGGGTTGGCTTTGCAAACAAAAGTAATTCAATGATTTGTCATTTTAATGACAGTTCAGTTTCCGAAATCGATTGCGTTGTAATGGCTTATAAATTAGATCTTAGAAAAAGCGTTTATAATTTAGTTGGGCAGATGCCTAAAGTTCAAATAGTCCGACTTTTTGAAAATCAAAATGTGTCGCGGAAAACCATATATCGTGCGATAGCAGAATGTGAGCAAGGTATACCAGGCGTAAATCTTCCGAAAAGTGGAAGACCTAAAGTGTTAACTGAACATAGAGCAAACCAGTCGAAAGTGCCAAGAATAAAATTGGACAGTCATTGAGAAGACTTTCACGGCGTTCCGGTGTTTCCAAGAATATCCAGAGAACTGAAGAGAGAAGCTATAGAATATCGCAAAAGAAATAAATGTCCTAAATATACGCCAAATCAGTTAGCTAGAATACCAAGATGTTGCCGTGCTTTAAGGCGCACTCATTTTGCAAATAATAAAGTCATCGTCATAGATGATGAAAAGTACTTTACTCTAAGTAATTCCGAAATTAAAGGCAACGACGGTTTTTACACGGGCAATGTAGAAGAATGTCCAGACGATATAAAATACAAGCCAAATGCCAAATTTGCTGATAAAGTTTTAGTTTGGTGCGCGATATCAATTGGTGGGATTTCCAGACCTTATATAGGGCGAGTTAGAGGCGAAGCTATGGACAGTTATATTAACAATTGCATAACAAAATTGATTAATTTTATCCACCAGAATCATGCTCAAGATGATATTATGTTTTGGCCGGACTTGGCTTCCTGCCATTATGCACGCGAAACTCAAAATTGGCTGAATGCTCACAACATACCTTTTGTGCCAAAAAACGACAACCCCCAAATTTACCGCAGGCTCGGCCAATTGAAGATTTCTGGGCCATTTTGTCTCGAAAAGTGTATGATGGAGGTTGGGAAGCCGAAAACGAGCAACAATTAAGAGGCGGATTTTTAGAAAAAATCGAGAGATTGATGTTGCAACGGAGATGTTTCCAGAAGACTGCGTATTGTTGAAATTATTAAGATAAGTTTTAATTTGTTGAAAGATCTTTCACAGTTAGCGATGGAAACTGCAACAGTCAACATTATTTGCATGGCTATTCGAAGATTTTTCGCCGTTGGCGTTTTTAGGTTTCAACATCCCAGTTTTGACAGAGACTAAGTCCAATTTCCAGAGCTTCAGTCACCAAAGTTTCTCTTTCATTGCGAAAATAATCTCTTAAACCTTTCAAATATAAGACGGCATCATGAAAGTTCATATTTATATCTTGTAGTCTTTTCTGAACTCTATCAATAGGAATGAGTACTCTCGTCCAAAATCCAAGTAGACTCAGAAAATCGAGTGTCAACATACGGTTGTATAATTGCGTAGCACCATTCTTTTTTCACTCGTTTCATTTGTATCATCCATTATAGTCTCGAGAACTTGGAGTATGCCGTCAAGGTTGTTGTTTATGGGTTTCACAGCTTCCACTTTTGCACTCCATATTGTTTTAGACTCAGATTTAATAACTATGGGCACAGCGTTTTTAAGTATTTTCCAGCGTTGAGTAGGCGATGAAAAAACAGATAGAGAGCTTCAATAGTTTCGAAAAATGTCAATACGCACAGTAATCAACAGTTTTAACACTTCAAATTCTGGCACCCAAATTACATACGGGTACCAAGGGCTCCAAGCGGCGCCCCCTTGGTTCTGGCGCCCAGGGCACCTGCCCTGTTTGCCCCGCCCTAGGTACGCCACTGGTTTCGTGTCAATGGCGGCTTGTAACATTTGTCGGAGGGAAGGCTCACCTCAGGGATTCATAGAGGGGTGTTGAAATTGTTCAAAAAATACTTTTAAAAAATCTGATGTGGCCAGCACATTACCTTCCGTCAGTTCTATGTATTTTATACAAATTCCACACAGAAAGTTTGTTTGCAAATTATTCCATATTTCCAGTATATTACCTTCAGTTAGTTCTATGTATTTTGTACAAATTCCATACAGAAAGTTTCTTGTAAGATTCTATATATTTCGACAACCCCCCAAATTTACCGCAGGCTGGGCCATTTTGTCTCGAAAAGTGTATGATGGAGGTTGGGAAGCCGAAAACGAGCAACAATTAAGACGGCGGATTTTTAGAAAAATTCGAGAGATTGATGTTGCAACGGTCCAAGGCTTGATGCGAGATGTTTCCAGAAGACTATGGACCTTTACATTTAATTTAAAATAAAAATTGTGTTGTTTATAAAGCTGTTAATTATATCTGTTCTGAAACCGTAAAACCATTATTACTTTTTAAAATGTTTTAAACAAATTTGTGACAAAACTTTTGGGACATACGTTAAAACACTTTTAAGATTGTACGAAATTGTCAAACTTACTTAAACCATTTAATCATGTGATGAGCATGTCCTCCATGTCTGCAAGACTGGCACCAGGTGAACCACGAAGAGAACTCCAACATTCTCGCGTCTGCGTCTGGTGCGGTAGACCTGGGAGCTCCCGATGGCGTCCCCATGTGCATCAGACATATGGCGCACCTTGGCAAAGGTTTTCGACAATTTGGACACGACGACATCTAAAAATCAGTAAACCTTTAATTCACAAAATATGACAGAATTTGCTGCCATACCTTTAATTTGTTGGATGTAGCCCCAAGGCGAGAAAACGGCCCCCGACCTCGATTAAGGCCCTGCATGTAAGCGGAGATGCTCTTACCGCAAAAATTGCAAGATACGTATACTTGTTGAGGGGGTTTGTCTGCGGGACTGCAAGCGCTAAGCATTATATCAAAATGCGCTCTTTGGTTCCAAAAATGCCAAGAATCTAACAGATTCCTGTAGCTGCAAAAAATATATAAATTAGAAACCACTTGTGGCAAACGTCATTTTCTGGTGGGTGCCACGGCACCCCCTCATACAGGGTGCGGCAGAACCAATTGAGCAGTTTGGTGGGGCCAGAGCTGGGCAAAGTACCGGAAAGTAGTACTTGAAGTACAAGTACCAAGTATCTTGATGTTTTTAAAAGTACTTAAAGTACTTGAAGTACAAGTACTTTTTTTAGTTTCTAAAGTACTTGAAAGTACCAAGTACTTAAAAAGTACTTGTAAATTTGGGTGCAAGTACTTTTTCAGATAATTGATATTTTTCTGATTACATGGACCTTAAAAGGTGATTGTTGACAAAAATTTCAATATGCGATATTTATTTGGTTATTTAAAATTAAAACAACACCTAGCGATCTCATGACGTAAAATTGACGTCATATGATCGCCATGCAATGCGAGAAGCTGTACCGAGATGTTAGAATGACGTCATTTTTACGTTATGCGATCGCCAGGCGATATGCAAAGTCCTAGCACTGTAGTTAGGTAATACAAACATTTATGTATATGCAATATGCGCAGATTAGAATTAATTTATTTATGCCAAAAAATTTGCAAATATATCTTTACTTTCATATTATGGCTGAAAATATTTATTAATGAATTTCACATAACACCACACCTCTGCAAAAGAAACACTAACAGACAAACAAAGCAATTCAAGTACATTTAAAGTAATTCAAATAAAATAAATATATCATCACGGCTTATTACCCATTGCTGGGTGTGCCAATCTACTTTGTAAGCAGATATCGGTAAAGATGATATATTTGCACCGTGCGGGCGCTTACCAGGTGTCCCCTCTCGGGCACTCAGTGCTGGCGTGGGGAGTGCACCACAGGGGTCAATTTTGTGCCATTTAAAATTGGAAATAATTGGCGTCGGTTGGGATCGAACCCGATTCCCCAGATTCTCGACCTGACACTCAGGCACGCGGCCACGAGACCCCGTAAAGTAATTCAAGTACATTTAAAATACTTCAAGTACATTTAAAATACTTCAAGTACATTTAAAGTACTTCAAGTACATTTAAAGTACTTCAAGTATTTTTCATTGTACTTCAAGTATTTTTCCAAGTATTAAGTACCAAGTACATGTGAATAGATTTACTTTGTCAAGTACAAAGTACTATAAATAGAAAGTACTTCAAGTACAGTACTTGAAGTACTCAAAGTACTTGCAAGCCTAATAAAGTGCTTTTCTTGCAAGTATTGCCCAGCTCTGGGCGGGGCAGGTGTTCGGGCGGTGGCGGGGGTAGGTCTCCTTTTGTTCTGTCGGCATCCCTATTTTAGTACCCAACATGGTTTGGACCGGAGTACATCGTGGCTTTGCCGTGCGTGCGTTTTATGAAAACAACCGATCTGAGATTGCGACGCAAAGAGCTTTTCGGCAACAGTTCAACATTCCGCGAAATAATGCTGTTCCTAATGCGAACACAATTCGGTCCTGGATTCGGCAGTTGGACCACACTAAGAATAGGTACACATGGCCGACGAAGATCCATCAGAACACCAGAAAATGTGGAGCTAGTGAGAGCAGCAGTCGAACAATCGCCAAGACGTTCTGCTCGAAGGCACGCTATTGCATTGGGGGTTTCAGACCGCAGTTTGAGGAGGATTCTGCATTTAGATTTGAATTTCCATCCCTTCAAAATAATGATGGTTCAGGAATTGAACCCAGCAGACTACGCCAACCGCCAAAATCTGTGTGAAGAAATTCTTCAGCAGCGACGAGGCACATTTTCACCTAAGCGGGATTTTGAATAAACAAAATTTTCGCTACTGGGTTGAAAACAACCCCCAAATTGTTCACGAAAGACCGCTACATTCTCCGAAACTAACGGTGTAGTGTACCGTATCACAATTTGGTGTTATAGGCCCGTACATTTTTGAAAAGGGAGGCGTGACCGTGACCGTTATGTTTCTATATTGCAAAATTTTCTGCAGCCCCGATTGGAAGTGGTTGTTGAAGAAGAGGGATTAGGGGACTTTTGGTTCCAACAGGATGGGGCTACAGCCCACACAGCCCGAAATTCTCTAAATGCTTTAAGATAAATGTTTCCTGGACGTCTAGTGTCTTTGAGAGGTGACGTGCGGTGGCCTGCGCGATCGCCCGATTTAAGCATATACGACTTCTTTCTTTGGGGATATATAAAGGAAAAAGTGATTAAACGTCGCCCGCAAAACCTGCTAGAGTTAAGGGAGCAGATTGTCGAAGAAGTAAACGCGATACCCCGCGAAATATGTCAACGGGCTGTTCAAAACTTCAGAAATCGGCTCCAGCAATGTATTGCAGCTAACGGCCGCCATCTTAA
The DNA here is from genome assembly GCA_963082715.1 of Harpalus rubripes. NCBI lineage: Eukaryota > Metazoa > Arthropoda > Insecta > Coleoptera > Carabidae > Harpalus > Harpalus rubripes. The sequence continues at coordinate 36,788,099 of OY720465.1, forward strand.
AGACATTATTTTTAAAAATTAATGAGTATAAAATGGTAAGACCTACTGATTTAAAAAATAAAAACATTTTTTTCATATATACCCTGGTTTCTTTTTTATAACTCTTCAAAACTGCTCAATTGGTTCTGCCGCGTTTTTAATACGAGAGCTGTTCTGTTTCCATTGAGCCTATCTAGCAGGCTATGGTATTTTGAAACAAATTTTATTTGACATTTTAATCTAGTTGTCTACAAATCAATGAATTGAGCAAAGAACTCGTGGATTAAGCCATCAAGAATATTTTGAGGAAATCCATCGAGTATTTAGTGACAAGTCGTGTTTCTTAGGTACCGTAAAGCGGTGGTACAATGAATTTCAGCGTGGCTGACCTTCCTTAAATGACAGTTTTCGAGCTCCTAAGCCAAAAACAGCAGTTACCGAAAAGAATGTTGGTCTTGTTCAGAACATGATTAAAGAGGACCGGCATGATACTGTCAAAAATATTCAAGCAACTTTAAAGATTAGTGTGAAAGCAATTGAAACCATTTTAGACCAACATTTGATGGTACGTAAGCTTTATTCTCGTTGGATTCCCCACAATTTGACTCCAGTCAAAAAGACAACCGTTTGAGATGGTGCAGATCTACACTAGATCGCTTTGACAGTGGATCGTTTCATTTGGTGTACAACTTCATTAGAGGTGACGAAACATAGATATACTGCTATGATCTCGAAAAAAAACAACAGTTCGCAGTTTGGGTCTTTGAGAAGGAGTCAGCTCCAACAAAAGTTATTCGCGAAAAAAGCCGAAACAAAAAGATGGTCGCCACATTTTTTGGAATTATTGGACATGTTTGCACTGCATCACTGGATCGTACTGTTGATGTTGAATGGTACACTACCGTTTGTTTGCCTTAAGTTCTCAAAATTGTTCGCGAAAAACATCAACGGGGAAGGATTATCTTGTATCAAGACAACACTCGGCCGCACACTGCTGCTCGAACGACTGATTATTTGAATGCCCAAAACATTGAAATAATGGGTCATTCGTCGTATAGTCCAGACCTGTCACCTAATGATTTCTTTTTATTTCCACGTGTAAAGGATAAGTTACGGGGTTTACGTTTTACATCGGCCGAAGAAGCTGTTAACGCATTTAAAAATGAAATAAAGAAACAAACGCGGGGATATTGGAGATAATGCTTTGGAGATTTTTCACGAATGTAAAAATGTATTGATTGTAGAGGGGAATGGTTATATTTGCAAAAATAAGTGTAATAAATTGTACCCGCTATGGGCACACACAAAAGGGGCGGGCAGACCACTCCGCTGCCACGCCAAGGTAAAAATACTAGGATCAGTTAAATTGTATAATAATAATAATGAACATAAACGCAGACTTATATAATTTCGAAAAGGTTATTAATGTTAAAGACAAATACAAAATGCGACTGTTTACAATGATCGATATAAAACAACTAAACTCATATCATACATAACAACGTAAACCAAAATAAAAATTAACATAACAATAACAATGAAAATATAAATACAAGTAATAAAGTGGGCATGTGCCGATGACGGCGGCGCGATCTTAATTCATGGACGCGCCGCCTGCGTCGGTACAAAATGTTTTAAATTACCTGGCAATCCATTCCTGAACGCAGATTTCTTGCAAAAGTTCAGGAGAAAAAGCTTTGACTGCGATTAAAGTTGTGCTTTGGATATCACCGGTAACGTCTAAATATCTTTGGAGTAACTGTAAACCTTCTTTGACTGTTCCTGTTTACAATAAATATTATAAAAATAAAAAAAATGTATTTATATAAAATGTTTTACCTGTTAATAACAATCCATTTAGATTTCCTTCTTCTATAAGTTTATTTGTTAAGTTTATTAAATATTCGTATAATTTTTTATCTGATAGAAATATACATGCAAATGCTACGCGATCTTCTACGGACAATCCGCTTTCGTTCTAAAAAAAAAAATTATTTAGTTTGATTTTGTTATAATGACAAAATATAAAAGGCGACGCCACTGGTCGGACGGGTCTCGACCTGTCGGGAGCCCAATTACTCAGCGTGCAGCTGTGCAAACAAACTTCGAGATAAGCCGAATTACTCACGCTCGTTTGAATTTTTACCTGCCGTTACCCTTGATAAAGGATGTATAGGGATCGTGCTGAAAATAGCATATCAAGATTTTGGTAAATGACCAAGTTTTAAGGTCCTTATAATCCAATTTTAACATTTTCACGATGATGTCTGTGTGTTTGTATGCATGTGTGTATCCTCTGCTCTAACTCAAATACTATCATTCAGAAAAATTTGAAACCTTGTATTTCTACCTTCCTCTAATATATAAAGAAGCCATTAGATTTTGGTGTAAATCAGATAACCGGAAATGACACTTTACTTGAAGCTCCGAAAAATACCTTTAAATGTTATTTTTTCGAGATTTATGTTATTATAAAAATTAAAGATTATTAAATTTTCTTTTGGTTTGCATTAATACTTTTTTTATATATTTATGGATAAATTTATAAAATTATCTATAATCTTTAAACAAACACAACTACTTGATTACACAGTTCATATCTCAAATGTATGTAACTGACAGATAAATGTCACTGTCAAAGAACTAATCATTTCAAATTAATAATAGTAACGTTTTAAAAAGAAAATAGTGAATAGAACCATACTTATATGGAATAGATTTTAATACAGTTTCTAGTATAACTAAATATGTAAATATGTATATTTAAATTAATGAAAATTAAATAGCGGGAGGTTTGGTGTTGGCCACATCAGATTTTTGGGTATGAGGATGGTATGATTTAAAAAGGGTCGAAATTTTCAAAAAATAAAAAATTCTGAAAATTTGTATTTAAGTAGTTTGAAGGGTGTAGATTTAAGATTTTAAAACCGCAGGTCGATATCTCTTTTCGTGTCCGAGATATTCGTCCTCAAAACTTTGCTCAAAAATGCCCATTTTTGGGTCATCCCAAAAATGGTCAATTATACACCGCTGGCGATATCACCATTAGATTCTACGAGCAAAATTACATAAGCATACCAATTTTCATAATTTTTGAACAACTATTACAATCTCCAGAAGGAAAAGTCTGAAAATGGCCAAAAATCGCAAAAAATCTAAGGTGTACCCCTTGCGTTTTTTTCAGTTTTTGACTATTTTAAAGAATGTTTAATAATAAATGTATCCGTTGGAATATTTTGATGAAAATTGGTATGCTTATGGTTTTTGGTACGAGGAATTTACTGGTGAGATCGTTGAAGGTGTACCGCACACCCACTTTTGGGTATGAGAGTGGTGTGGTTCAAAAAAGGGTCGAAATTTTCAAAAAATAAAAAATTCTGAAAATTTGTTTTTAAGTAGATTGAAGGGTGTAGATTTAAGATTTTAAAACCGCAGGTCGATATCTCTTTTCGTGTCCCAGATATTCGTCCTCAAAACTTTGCTCAAAATTGCCCATTTTTGGGTCATATCCCAAAAATGGTCAATTATACACCGCTGGCGATATCACCATTCGATTCTACGAGCAAAATTACATACGCGTACCAATTTTCATAATTTTTGAACAACTATTACAATCTCCAGAAGGAAAAGTCTGAAAATAGCCAAAAATCGCAAAAAATCTAAGGTGTACCCCTTGCGTTTTTTTCAGTTTTTGACGATTTTAAGGAATGTTTAATAATTAATGTATCCATTGGAATATTTTGATGAAAATTGGTATACTTATGTTTTTTGGTACGAGGAATTTACTGGTGAGGTCGTTGAAGGTGTACCGCACACCCATTTTTGGGTATGAGAGTGGTGTGGTTCAAAAAAGGGTCGAAATTTTCAAAAAATTAAAAATTCTGAAAATTTGTATTTAAGTAGTTTGAAGGGTGTAGATTTAAGATTTTAAAACCACAGGTCGATATCTCTTTTCGTATCCGAGATATTCGTCCTCAAAACTTTGCTCAAAAATGCCCATTTTTGGGTCATATCCCAAAAATGGTCAATTATACACCGCTGGCGATATCACCATTAGATTCTACGAGCAAAATTACATAAGCATACCAATTTTCATAATTTTTGAACAACTATTACAATCTCCAGAAGGAAAAGTCTGAAAATGGCCAAAAATCGCAAAAAATCTAAGGTGTACCCCTTGCGATTTTTTCTGTTTTTGACGATTTTAAGGAATGTTTAATAATAAATGTATCCGTTGGAATATTTTGATAAAAATTGGTATACTTATGTTTTTGGGTACGAGGAATTTACTGGTGATGTCGTTGAAGGTGTACCGCACACCCATTTTTGGGTATGAGGGTGGTGTGGTTCAAAAAAGGGTCGAAATTTTCAAAAAAATAAAAATTCTGAAAATTTGTATTTAAGTAGATTGAAGGGTGTAGATTTAAGATTTTAAAACCACAGGTCGATATCTCCTTTCTTTTTCGAGATATTCGATATTTTTTACAAAAAAGCGAACACACCCTTTCTTTCGGTTATTATTGCGTTGTGTTGGCCACATCAGATTTTTACCTCCCGCTAGCCTTGGTAAGGGAGGTATAGGGATCGTGTTAAAAATCGCATATCGAGATTTTGGTAAATGACCACGTTTTAAGGTCCCTAGAATCCAATTTTAACATTTTCACGATGATGTGTGTATGTATGTGTGTGAACCCTTACTCTAACTCAAATACTATCATTCAGAAAATTTTGAAACCTTGTATTTCGAACTTTTTCAGTAATGGAAAGAGCCCATTAGATTTTGGTGTAAATCGGATAACCGGAAATGGCACTTCACTAGAAGCTCAAAATAGTTTTTCTTTGAAAAATACCTTTAAATGTTATTTTTCGAGATTAATGTTATTATAAAAATTAAAGATTATTAAATTTTCTACAGATTTGCATTAATACTTTTTCTGTATATTTTATGGATAAATTTATAAAATTATCTATAAATTTAATCCCGGAGCCTACACTTTATACAAGCAAAACTCATGGTTACACAGTTCTTATCTCAAATGTATGTAACTGACAGATAAATGCCACTGTCAAAGAACTAATCATTTCAAATTAATAATAGTAACGTTTTAAAAGAAAATAGTAAATAGAACCATAGTTATATGGAATGGATTTTAATACAGTTTCTAGTGTAACTAAATATGTAAGTATGTATATATAAATTAATGAAAATTAAATAGCGGGAGGTGTTGTGTTGGCCACATCAGATTTTTACCTCTCGCTAAGAGAGGTATTGTATTCATGCTAAAAATCGCATATCCAGATTTTAGTGAATAAGCACGTTTTAAGATCCCTAGAATCCGATTATAACATTTTTACGATGATGTCCGTATGTGTGTGTGGATGTGCGTGTGTGTGTATGTGGATGTTGGATTTACGATATCTCAAATACTATAAGACTTAAGACATTTTTAACTACGGATTCCTCAATCTAACAATAATGGGAAGAGTCGAGTCAGTTTTGGTAATAATTGGACAACCGGAAGTAGTAGTTACAAGAAAAAAATCATCTAAATATTATTTATCGAAAATTTATGTAAGTACTTATATTAAAGAACGTTAAATTCTTTATTCGATAAATATAAATTCATTATAATATCTTCTATAAATTTAGAGATAAAGAAATGCATATAAAATAATTTGATGCAAAAAATCTCAGATCAAACTACTACAAGGCAAGAAATTCAAATGTTTGTAATTGACATATAAATGTCACTGTCACAAATATTTGTATGCCACTGTCAAAAATATTTGTACATTATTATGAAGATTATGAAAATAAAAAAAAGTCAACAACGCAAAAGAATATACGTAAAAAAGAATATAAAAGGAATTTGCGAAAAAATTACGAATATAAAGAAAAAGAAAAGTAGAAAAAGAAAATTTCAGGATATTGAATATAAAGAAAATGTATGTATTGTACATCATTTATTTTAAAATATCCCATAGATTTTGCAAATATATGTGAGAATTATTTTGTAGTGAGACATGAATATATGTATTTGTATTTAAAAATATTTTTCGTTTTATGCGTACAACCAGGTAAAATATATGGCGAGAGGTTATGTACTGGCCACATCAGACTTTTTTGTCATACCATTCTGGAAAGTTTCTAGAAATGTTCTAGAATAATGGATAAAGCGACGCAGCTCTATGCGGGGCAGATTATTTCAGTTAGTGAAGTCAGTCAGTTCAGTTCAACCAGTCGTGTCGAAATAAATAATTATACTCTATCCGTTTTAACTATAGACTAGATGGCGTTCCGAGTGCGGCCGTTTTTACATGTATTAAATAAAAAAATCAAATTTTGGCCCCATTCCTGGATTTTAAAAAATTCTTCCTAATTTGTTTTGTACATACATATCTATTTTTATCCATAATATTAAAGAAGAGAACAATAACAAAACCAACGAACTAAGAAAACGCGCACAATGAAAACTATGTAATATGAAATATAACGTCAAAATACTACGAAAATTATATAAACGAAAAGAACAATAATATAATTAACAAACAGAACTGAACAGAAATTAATAATATATAATAAATCGTGTACTATTGACTTTGTTGACTTTTATTTATTTTGTCAGACGTCAAAATAATGGACCTTTCCAATTTAAAGAGATAGAAGATATGCGCAATGGGGATCTGCGCATAGTAAGAACAACTGAGATCTATGACGTTTGATTCTAAAAAAATTAGACGTAAAATTTAAGATAACTTTAAAAAATCTTATCGAAATAAGTTACAAAAGCTTTTATTGACGGTAAAATGTCTAACGATGCAAATTTTCACTGAGAATACAGGTATTCTAATGACTGCAATATTTTTGACGTTTCGTTTGACAGCCCAACTGGCAGTTGTTCGCGCCATTTTCTTACTATTTGCAGCGATAGAAAGAGATAGCCCTTAAATTGGAAAGGTCCATTGTTACAGTTGTCAAGCAAATTTAAATTTCGCATCAATTATTTTACTGTGTAAATTCGGTTCACGTTTAAACCAATCAGACAGCTAGAATCTTAGGCCCTATCTCACCCAACGCTCTATAGTTAAAACGGATAAAGTATAGTAATATAAATATTGTGTAAATAAATAGTATAGTTATAAATCAATAATCTTAGTGTTAAAGTATTTAATAATATTCTTAATTATTTATCGTTTAATAAAGTTTTATTTTAATTAATAATATATCTCTTACCAAAACATGTTCATAGCTATAATTCTCCGCAGTCAAGAACGAAAACAGCGCCCTCAAATACGGATCCGTCAACTGCGCTTTGGTACTTGCGCATAACTGTCTCCACATAGACCCTTTATCATCTGTAAAACCTGCCAAAGCCATAGCAACAACATTTAAATGACTATTGTCTAATCGTTCAGCTCCACGATTTAAAACATCGATCGCTTGGCGAATTTTAAGCTGAAAAACTGCCAAAGCTGCAGCTCTGGAATATTGTTGATCCTTTTCAAGTTTTTCAATAAAAACAGAAAATTGGGATGGGTCTTTATCGAATCTCCAGCCACATAGATGGAGAGACTTTTCGCGCTCTTCAGATCTAAAGAATGGATTAAGAAAACACAATCACATTTTCATTGTTGTAATCAAGTATTTCTTTGTTGTAATTACACAAAGTAAGATTACAAGGTCTGTTAGAAAAGTATCCGACTTTATTTTTTCGCGAAAACTTGATGGATTTGAATTAAGCGCGCTTGCAGGAGCCGACCTTGAACCTTCTTGCGCATGCGTGTCAATAGCGTCTGTTGCTGGTGTTGGGGCGAGACGCGAGACTCCAGGCACCCAACAATAGTCGAACTTCGATAACTCAAACCATGACTTGCCACAAAAAAAGTTCGAGTTATCAAGACTTCGGGTTATTAAATAAAATACATATGTATAAATATTATTTATTTATGTATGTATGTATTTATTCTAGTCAAAATCACTTACCTTATGATATATACAGATTGATATATGTATACAGATCAAAGTTATAAACATTATTTTAGTGTAAAAAAGTCAGTTATATGTAACTGACAAGAGAATTTTTTATTTTGATTTTCAATAAAAAAAGCTTCAATGTTATTTAAACCATTATACAGGAATCGGTTGTATGTTCATTGGTTTTTAAATACGAACGCAAAACGCTCAACGAATTTTCAACCAACTCGTTTGAAGGTGGTTGCTGCAAATCATCCTCCATCATATCACTTTCGCTATCATCTGTATTGTCGAGCTCTACAGATTCGGATTCAGATTTGTAGAGCTCGACAATATCTTCATCTGTGGGAAACTCCGAAGTAACAGTATCATCATCCACATGTATAAAATCATTTAAGGTGACACCTTCTGGTGTAATTTTGACATTTTTCCAAGCTTCGTATTCCAATTGCAATTGTATTTCTTGCTCACGTTTTTCATTCATACGTTCACTTATGAAAATCAAAGGAATTTCATCCTCTTCCTCAGAATACTGACCAAAGTCGGCTTTTTAAAACAATTAGAAATTGTCTCAGGCTTAACGTCGATATTTTATGTATTGGTTATATCATCAACACTGTTCATTAACGTAATGTTAGTTTGTTTGTTTTCTTCAAAACATTTGATATCTTTTTTCAAAATTCTGCGGCGATAATGACATTTTACATTTTGTATGACACCTTGATCAAGTTGTTGCAACTTAGATGTCATGTTAGGGGGAAAAAGGCAAGTTTGATAAATTTTTGATGGATGTCTTTAATTAACAAAGCATATGTTTGAACTTCAGGGGCCTGTTTCTCAAAAAATACTAGTTTACAAGTTATTAGTTACAAGTGAAATTTTTAGTAGTACTAGTAAATTGTGTTTCTGAAAAGTATTTTACTACTCGTAGTTTACAAGTTACTAGTTCACAAGTTAATAGTTACAAGTGAAATTTTATTAGTCAAGTAAAATAGTGTTTCTGAAACATTTTCAATAGTCTAGTAGTTTTTTTAAATAAATACTAGCATTTAATTTAATCCAATATTCTTTAAATTTTAAATCAAGTGATTTTATTTTTTGACTGATGTTGACATTTTCAAGTGTTTTAATTTGAAATTAAATTATTTTTCAATAAAAATGTCTACGCTGGATGCGAAATTAACTAAAGGTATTCTATTTGGAGCATTCTCTAAATAAATTGTCTAAAGCAGTTAAATTCAATGAATGGATAAAAATCTGTCAAACTTGTCACGCTTCGGGTTGAGTAGACAAGGCAAAGACTAGAAATATATCAGGGTCAAACTTAAAAAAGCTGTATTTTTACGGTTAATGCATGGTTTCTGTTCATATCTAGCTGAAGAATAAGTTCCAATAAATTAATGTTTCTAACTTATTTGCCATGAGTAACCTTTCATTCATATGGGGTTTCTGCATGGACATAATTTATTCTTGCTTTAATTAGTTTTTGACGTCGTACTACTTCATCACTAGACTCAGAGTCACTAGACCACATTATTATATTATTTAAAAAAATATATTAACACTAAACAACGACAGACACTACATGAATCTGATTTAACATTAACAAAAAACCATTGAATTACATACTAAAAAGAAAAAAAAATGCACGAACTGTCATATAATACGACTAGTAAAATTTATATTCAAAATTTACAAGACTTTTGACACTTGTAGCTTTTCTCTAGTAAATTACTTGTCTGACAGATCTGAAATATTTTGAGAAACAAAATACTAGTATTTTTTGTCAAATACACTAGTAACTACTAGTTCCCAACTTGTAACTAGTATTTTACATTTGTATATTTCAGAAACAGCAACTAGTAAACTTTACTAGTATTACTAGTGTAGTAATACTAGTCCCGTATTTTTTGAGAAACAGGCCCCAGTAGTGCAGAAACCGAACTGCCTCCATCATCATGTTATAAAAACACCTGTTACAAAATCACGCAATTAGGGGATTTCCCCCAGAATTCGACTTATTGAAGCTGGCGCCAAATATTCTGTTCGAATTATAAAGATATTCGAGTAATCGAAGTTCGATTTACTGAAGTTCGACTGTATTTTAATTTCGATCAGGGAAGGACTTTTTGGACAAGCAATACTCAATGTAGTTTCTACTCGATTTATTAACTGAAATTAACTAAATACAATCAGCTTAATTATTAAATAAACATTCGTAAGCAATTTCTCGAAGTAGTCGAATCTCCGGCAACTTCTTATAGGCTGCTTGGACCAGCTGCAACCGTGGGTCTGCTGGATGAATCCGGCTTCGGTCGACGGTGTGGTCATGATTCTTCAGAAGTGACAATCTACGTAGGATATAGGTCTTCGGTCCTGGGGCTCGATTCTTGACATCGTTCGCTTTCGCGCGAATGCGAAGGCGAAACGAGAAGTACAACGCGATGCGTAAGCACGAAGCTTATTCTCAACTACCCTTCGCTTCGCCACACGCGCATTCGCATTTTAGACGAACGCTAATATTTAGCAACGTCGCATTGGACATTGGACGTGTTGCTAGTTGCATAACTGTTTTCAAGAATGGATGGTTAAGTGTTGTTTGAATCGTTCTTATTTTTTGAGTGATTAGCTTTTACTATTATAAATATGGAAGCAAACAGTGCCAAAATATCTGAGAAACAAAGACCGATGCATATTCCATATTGAATTAATTAAGAAAAACTTTAAATTAGTAAGTTGTAAATATACAGCATCTTTTACATCTAAAAATGCGCAAGCTAAATGGGAGGAAGTATCCAACGTTTTAAATTGTATTCTAGGAGCTAGAAAAAATTGGAAAAAATGTAAAAATATTTTTTTCTAAATGTTAAAAATCTCAAATACTTTTAATTTCTAATAGCGGAAAACAACTTATAACTGATTATGCAATATATTATTACAGTTTACCAATATGTATTTCAGACATGGCAACATATAAGAAACCGAACTAAATCGAAATATACCAATTAATTTTTGTAAAACTAGCATTATTGCACTATTTGTCAATATTTATTTTATGTATATTTTGTACCTACGGTTAATGGTATATTGATGTTTTAAAAAGTTTGCTAAGTTTTTTTTAAATCGTACCACTATAGAGTTTCTTCAATCGTACTGGTATTTGATCTACTAAAAAATATATACACAGAAATTATATACTATGTATTCTAAAAAAATGTTTATTATTCTTAATAATATATTATTTCATTATGTTTTCTTATATTGTAAATTTGTCAAGTTATTAACAAAACAAATTCAAGTTCTAAAAACAAATATCATTATTTAACTAGGCAGTACGATTTAAAAGATAGGTTTACCAAAAGATATCTTTTACATTGTCTTATGAAGTCTCATAAATGTGTTATTTAAAAAAAGGCTGAACTTGTAAGGAGAAAGCATCACAAAATATAACTATAGTCAGAAATATAAATTTTCGTGCCAGTCTACGCTGAATAATAAATAAAACAAAAACAATCTCTTAGATATATAATAATTTTTTGAATGGTGTATCTGTTAGAACATCTACAGGATTTTCCATATCCCTGTTATTCATCTCTTCAACATATTCTTTCAAATCTAATATATATCTAATTCTTCATTAACAATTTTTTTAGCTTATTCATTAATAATATTACAAAATTTGCATTATTACAACAACTGATTACACGTCACTTTTAAAAGACAAGGCGCAAATAAACTCGACAACCGGTGAGACGAATGCTTTTACCCACTCGCTTTGAACACGAAAGCGATTGCACGAATTCGTAACGATGCGAAGAGTCGAGAATACCGTTTTACTGATTTCGTTTGCTATGCGTATATACGAACGCGCACGACTCTGACGATTACGAAGGGTCGAGAATACGGCCCCTGGCTGCGGATCTGTCAGTTTTGTAGAGGAGGTCCGACTGAAATCAGCTCGTGGGAGTAGCTGAAGCTGCAGGCGTGAGTCAGCTGGATGCATCCGGCTTCTGTCGACGGCACGGAGACAGGACCTCGAAGGAGATATCCGCTTCAGAAGGTAGGTCTTCTGATCTGGGGGCTGATTCTGTTGCGGAAGCGCCGTCAGTGGCAGCCGCTGTGCTGTCGGGAGTGATCGTGGTTGCTCCCTAATCGTTGAAGGACAGCCTTGGGGCGACGGTGAGCTGAACACCCTCAAAGAAGATCGGGACTGTGAAGGTGGGCTCGGTGGAACTGGCGGTCGTGACGCTCATGTTCTGGCCTTGATAGCCACGGCGACGGTCTTCCGATGCCAGTGTCGGATCTGGCCCGTACTTCGCCTCCTTGGGTTGGTCGTGGTCACGGTGTATTATCTATAGGTGAGAGCACGAGATGCGTTGACATGGCTAAGTAACTGGGAAACAAAATGGTGCTAACGCGACCCGTTACCATTTGACAGAAAATGTTTTGCTACAAGATGCACAACAGGGTATGAATCAAATAAAGAGTAAATAGTCTTTTTAAGGTGCCAAAATGTGCAATTTAGCGGCAGCCAGCTACACTATAATCACAGAAACAAGTACTAAGATAAATTTCTGATTGAAAGGTGTCAATGTCAAGTGCATTTGACATATGTTTTATAATTTTACTGGAAATATAAGAAACGTTTCTGTATGGAATTTGTACAAAATAAATACATAGAACTGACAAAAGATAAAAGGTAATGATTGAAAATATAGAATATTATGCGTTATATATGAATAATTTAATATTTTAAATATTTTGTGTATAAACCGGGTAGCAACAAAACCTGACATCTAGCGGCACACTGTATGAACTAGCCCAGTTAGTTAGCCATTCTTCGTAATGCATTGGAATACGTCGTGCACTCACCTATAGATACTACACCGTGGTCGTGGTGTAGATCGATGGATCAAGAAATGGTCCGCTTGGTTAAAATTAAAGTCGAGTGCCGTATATCTGTTGGCAGATATAAATAAGAGACTGACCGTGAGCTTATCCTGCTGTTACAGTCGATGTAGGTTTTTCGTTCCTCAGTTAAAAATAACCGTGGGTCCTCACTCGGAGTGTAGATGTTCCGTTCCGCATGTCCTCTTATCTCTATCTACAGTAGCGAGCCGTCTGAGTAACTAGATACACGCAGCGCCATCTAGCGGGAACGCCGCTAGCTGATTAGACGATCGATAATCGTGACGTGTTATTGCGCTACACGCAGCGCGGAGCTCACTGCTGCTTATTGCACTATTTGCACACAACCTATCGATAATACGATGCTTCCGCGATCCAGACTAGTACCCGAGCAAACTATGCATCAAGAGGCCATTGAAAGGAACGCGATTTCAGACAAGAGAGGACATTATGGCTGCAACGACAGCCGAACTAAACTTCATTCCGAAAAAGGCTTTCTCGGAATGCTTCCAACAATGGCGACATCGCTGGGAATAGTGTGTGGAATCTCAAGGAGACTCCACGTATGCCAGTTTTTTTCCGAGCAAAGGTCGGATACTTTTCTAACAAACCTCAGTGGAGGCAGTCCATTCAATGTATATCTTTTTTTTCAACTTACCTATATACTTTGGCAGAACCATGACAGTGTGTATTGCCCAATTCTAACCAAGATGTCTGTATAACATCTGACTTTAACGTATTACCATTAACAGCCGGTTGATCTAATTTCAAAACTGATTTGATCCCTGGATGTTTCGTTCCAACCGCTCGTACATCACCCTGTTCGACTAGCATCCTACTGAGATGTAGCCAGTTCCATACATTTCCCAATAATGGGTCTTGGGCAAGTTCACCATTTTGCCAGAATTCTGGTTTTAATCCATAGCCATCTAAGCATCGCTGTTTTATTTTTGTTGAAATATCTTGTAAATGTTCGATGCCTGTTCGATCATCTACGTATTTCAAAGTTTTGCGACCGTAAGTCCAAGACATGTTGGAGTTTGGCGCCCAATTTAGTGTTATTCGTTCGAAAACTACATAATCGGTTATATTACCTTCAAAAAAATATACAATAGTTGCGTAATGGGCTTTAGTTTGAGGCTATTCAAAGAACAATATTTATTAAAATTTAGTACTTATGTACCTGATAAGGCGATAGTCAACATTCTGTTTTCGTCTTGTGGATGCCACGAAAATGAAGTTATATTATGTGGACTTCCAGGGACAACTGTCCGTTCTAAAACTGAAGGTTCAACCTCTTCATTACCTATCATAGTGTGCTGTATATCGTGAAGATGTATTACAGAGCTGTCTCTTTGAAGAGACCCTAATAAGTTGTGCCTAAAAACATTAAATTACCGTGTATCGTTCAAACATTTATAGATAGGTATACGAGAGGTATTCAAAAAGTATCGAGTTTTTTTCTTCCGCGTAAACAAATGAAGTACGGGTGGTGTCCTTCAGTGGGGATTTCTTGTTGAGCCTCTTTATATTCTTTTTAACCTATCCCTATCAAAAATTTTCTTTCCTTCTGCTTTGAAAATTTCCTATATCCGACCTATTTTTAAATCTGGTGATAAATCACTCAATATGAACAATGTTCCCAATTACAGAGGATTATTGACTAAACATGGATAAATACAGTGTAGTTACAAGAAAACTTTGAAATAATAAAGTGACAATATTAGAAATAGAAATAACTCAATTTAATTGCTAAAGATCAGGCAAGAAATAGTTCATAATTTGTTTTCCAAATTTGGACTACCATAGAAAATGTCAAGATTGTTAATATATAATATGGACACAGTGTTGAATGTAGCACACAACTGTCTAATTGGAGATCGAAGTTCATAGTTTGTTCTAGGGGTGCTGTATATGAAGGTTAATTTACGCCGAGAGCCTAAGCGAGGTATCCCAAAATTTAGGCAAGCTAGCGAATGAGCATCATCAATTAGATTATTTACAAGTTTATAGAGATATAAACATGATTGGATTTTTCTACGACAGTCCAAAGAAATAACATTGAACTCAATTAGACAGTTGGAGTAATTACAGATCATTGCGTAGGCTTCCACAGTCTGAGTCATGAGAAATATTCGTTTTCCGGGAATGGACTGTGTCATATTTTGAGTCAGAGCTCAATGTTTCGCCCGTAGTCGTATGGGGCATCTTCAGGAGCAAGGGGGATAGTACTGTCTTAAACAAGGTTACCCGACGAGTCAACCACGCTAGAGGCCGAGTTTAAACAACAAGAGGGGGAGACTCAGTTTACAAGGTTACCCGACGTGTAAACCACGCTAGAGGCCAAATTCTCGGAAAACGACACGCCCAATCTACCATTACGAACTCGATTCCCATTGGTCCTCATTAGCTTTGCTCATCTACCGTATCTTTAGATTAGTATATAACTGTCTTCTCGGCCTTCCTTTCGTCACTTGGTTTATTTGGCCTCTAGCGTAGTTGACACGTCGGGTAACCTTGTTTAAGACAGTACTATCCCCCTTGCTCCTGAAGATGCCCCATACGACTGCGGGCAAAACGTTGAGCTCTGACTCAAAATATGACACAGTCCATTCCCGGAAAACGAATATTTCTCATAACAGACTGTGGAAGCCTACGTAATTATTTAGTGATTTTTTAATTTAATCCCGGAAGGATATCTTGAGGTGTGATGATATTATTACAAAATAAAACTGGTTGCTAGGTTTTAAAAATACTACTAGTGAGTTACAAAATTTGTTTGACGTAATTTTGACACTTTAGAGTTGACTTTTCACTGTCAACAAATTTAGGTTAGCGAAGGTGTGATACGAGATCATCATTTATATCGTACAGTGCAACGTGTTGTAGTAGCTGTGTAAAATGTGTTAAACGAAAATATTATTGTCATTTGATCTGGCATAACTTGACCGGTCTCATGCGTCCTTGCGATGGCTCTCAATATCACTTTATGATCCACAAGATTTCTATCCGGAAAACGTTCCGAATAGACTCGTGCTGCCTCTCTGGCGTTACGTTCACATTCTCCGAAAATTATAATCATTTCTACGTAATCAGCGGCTGAATATATGGTAAAAATTTGCCTTTTTTATTCACCTTGTCAAATTTAATTTGACACTAACATTTTTCGAAAACTACAGTCGCTCACACATTTTAAAGATTTGATTTGTATAAAACCCTAGTAACGTAAAATTACGGCAAACACACGTTAAAGGTGTAGATCTCTGATTGGTCAATTTTAAGACGTCTTTCCTCGAATATCTTTTAAGCTAGATTTTTTTTCTTCGAAATTACACATCCGAATGCAGTCTCGTGTTTCCTCGTTCGCTCTGGGGCGCGAGTTGTGAGACATCCTGTATATTAATATAATTGCATTTACCTCATTCGTCAGGCTCCTTATTCTCCCGACATAGCCCCGTGTGATTTCTGGCTGTTTCCCAAATTAAAAATGCCGCTGAAAAGGATTTAAAGGATTCGAAACCTCGATATGAATAATAATTGTATTCTTGCCGACCAAAGATTCGATACTTTTTGAACTAACTTCGTATATGTTAAACTGAGTTTAACGTCTTACCTAGTAAGTGACCAGTGGATTTTGACCACTGGTTTATTATGTGTAAGTGTCAGTATAGGTCTCTCAAAATTTCTCGTATCCCAAACTGTTATAATATTATCGAAAAAACTGGCTAAATGTCTATCATTGTGGGGGTGTACACTTAGACCGTATACTGATTTAGTAGGAGCCGAATTTACGACTTTTTGCGAATCTTAAAATAAAATAGTCATATTTATAAATATAGTTTACTTTTAAAAAAATAAGTCTGATAAGGGTCATCTTTGTCTCAAACGAATTAAGAGAGTTTTTACTTGAATACACTTAAACTTAATGTTTGTTTATTTTTATATGATATTCACAATAATATATTAATTCTCTTAATAACCCAAAACTATTTTTAAAAAATCTGACGTGGCTAACACATGACCTCCCGTCAATTCCATGTTTGAAATAGCAATGAACTTTAAAGTATCAAATTCAAAACTTTTCAAATTTGGTATTTAATGAAAAATTTTCGTGAAAAATATATTATGATATAATCCAAAACTTTCAAATTTGGTATTTAAGACTTTTATTTTAAGGAGAACGACATATTGGATTTTTGCTAAAATTAATAAACCGGAAATGGTACTTTATTAGAAGCTCTAAACAGATTATGTTGAAATAGCTATTTGTGTATTAAGAGCGCAAAATGGGACATTGTCGATTGAGAGGTTGTTGCCGCGCGACGCAGGAGCGAGGCATTCTCTCGAAATCGACAATGTCCATTTGCGCTCGAAACACACACAAGATTTTTTCTACAGACGCCACAATGGGGTCCTCCACTATAACAAAAATTTATTTTTTATTTATTTTTACTTATCGGTATTTTCCATTCTTCTTGAGCTATTGCTTCAATCTAATCTAAGCATTTTATACTTTCGTTTTTGTAAATGAATGCCCTATTTTATTTTCACAGCAGTGCAGCATTTTGTTTGGTTATGTAAGTGGGTAATGTATAACTACAGTGTTATTAATTCCTGACTAAACGTTTCCATTATGAATGTAGCCAAGTACCATTTCTCAACATTGTATAGTTAGAAATTTGAGAAGCGAGCGTTTTTTCTTTGTCGCTCTAGAGCGGCAAAGTGACATTTTGCGTTGACAAAAGAGAGATACTTTGTATATAGACTGTAGAAAAAATATATTAAAATATGCTCCATAACTTCTGAAATTTGGTATTTAAAATTCGTAAGGTGCATTCACAAATGAAAATTAGGTTTATGGTTTTTGTTTCGGTTTAAGTAAGTCATTCATAAATGTAAGTTCAAATTACCTGAAAATTAGTTTTGATATGTACAGACGTCTGTGTAAATGCTTCAAAAACAAGATTAAAATGTCGGTAGAGCAGTATTCAAGACAGATCAAGACACTTGTGCGCCGTGAAACTCATTCGCTTGGCATTATTGGTTATAGTTCAGCAATTTGTTTAAAAAGCCGAATCCACCAAGTGGATACTAAATAAAGATGGGTGTATATATCTAATCATTTCAGACTCGTTCTCATTGGTGAAGTTTGTGACGTCAAACTAAATCATATACCTAAAGTTTGGACCTTGCAATGTTTAGCTTTATGATTTGGATTTAGAGACCCTAAATTCTGAAGTGCGAATGGAGTCATTACATAATATGCGGCCAAAGTCTTTAAATCTAAAGTATAAACCATAATTCTAAACCTAATTTTCATTTGTGAATGTACCTGTAGGTATATATTTTGACACAACATATTAGATTTCGACTATATATGATAATTTAATTTGGAGCTCTTAACAGATTTTCGAGGAAAAACAATAGGGCGCGAGCAGACACGTGACTCGAGGGACCTTGACGTGCTTAGAATCAGCTGATTTGTGTGCGCATGTCATTTTGACAAGAATATTGTCATGTTGACAAGAACAATGTCATGTTGACAAGACCAATGTTTTGACTTATTTTGATTTTTAGTTGCTAAAATATTATATTTAATTTCATGTGTTTTACTGCCTAAAAATGATAAAACATTAACAGGTCTATTCAGAAACAAAAATTTAAACAGTGTTTAAGCTAAACACTGTTTAAATTTGACATTTCGTTCATTTTTGTATTCAGAGACTACTTTTTTTAGACACTGTTTAAATATTTAAACACTGTTATAATTTAGACAGTGTTTATCCTTAGTAACCCTGTTTAAACGCATTTTACTCATTCAGAGACACTTTTTCATCTTAGTCGTCGTAGCTAAACAGCAATTTAAACATGTAAATTTAAACAAGGTGTAGGGGTAGTTTAAATTTGTCAAAATGAGTGACATTGACGAAGTATTAGAAAATATTGATATATTAATTCCCAGCATGAATTTTTCTTTTTGTTTATATAACTCCCCACATTCTTATCTTCAATTACTACCAATTTATCTTTACACAATTCTAATAAATAGTTTTTCTCCTCCAACCTCCAATTTTCAGACCGTTTTCTTTTTTTTGCTTTCATCCATTTTACATAATTTCAACGTGTAGCTGTCTACTTATGACATATAATAATTGAATTTGTGTCCCAATTCGTATTTTTGGAGTCTTGATTTTTTAAACAGTGTTTATTTTAAAGACTGTTTAAATATTTAGTTACCATGTTTCTGAATGAATAATATTTTAATCAACGTTGACTATTTTAAACAGTGTGTAAGTTAAACACTGTTTAAATTTTTGTTTCTGAATAGGCCTGTAACATTTTAGCAATTCAAAATCAAAATAAGTCAAGACATTAGTCTTGTCAAATTGACAATGTTCTTGTCAAAATGACATGCGCACACAAATCAGCTGATTCTAAGCACGTCAAGGTCGCTCGAGTCACGTGCCTGCTCGCGCCCTATACAATATAATTTAAAATTAGAACAACAAATTAGATTTTATTTACAAACGATCAACCGGAAGTTGACAGAGATAAATCACAATTAATTCGTTCATGACACAGATGACCTTCATCAGACATTTTTTTTAAATACACTACCTCTAAAATCGACTATTTTGACGCTTTTTTGGTTAAGCCCAACAACCAATGTCCTAGGCTGATTTATAAACCACGCCAAACTATTCGTAGTTTCCGAGGCCCCAAATTCAGACACCGGTTTTGGCAATTCAACAGCAGTTAACGCATTATGGCTATTATTCGCCATTAACCTAACATTCCCATTATTTTCTGTCGGAACAGAACATTTCTTAATATCCCAAATTAACAAAGAATGGTCCGCCCTATACTTGTCTAGACCTGCAGCGACGATATTGGGTTCATTAGGGTTCCAGGAAACCGCGTTGCATTGTCTGGCGTGTCTAGGAACTAGCTCGCGGCCATTAAGGCCTAAAGAATCGAATTCAGACGGACCGAAAGTTGTTAAAGCGACACGACCATTTGCCTGGCCTACTGCGAGAAATAAATCTGAATTTTGTTTAGGGTATATATCGACGCATTTTACATAATGATGGTTAGAGTTTGTGGCTAGGAGATGGGCCCCTGTTGTGTCAGAAAGGCGCATGCCTATAATAAAAATAAAAGTCACAATTTAGCGCTGACTTATGATGGTTCTATGATGATGCAAAAGTTTTTGTAAGTAAAAGAATTTATAAAAATAATAGGTGTATATTATGGGGCAGATACGTTGTAATATTTTACAGTGAAATTAAGGTGTAAGCTGTTTTAAAGTGGCCGAGAATAAATTGAAAAGCTCTTGGTAAAACAACCATGAGTTATGGTTATAGTTTTGTTCACGACGTCATTTGTTATACAGGGTGAGTCTGGGAAGACACCCCCCCCCTTTAACTTTTTTATTATAAGTAATAGAAAAAAATGGTTTTATTATTTTTTACTATTTGATGGCAGATGTAGATATTCTTTATAAAGTCAGGTTTACAAGATACGACTATCAACTTTTATTTTTCAAATGGCAACCTTTAATTATTTTAATAAAATAGAAACCGCCATTTTTTTCTCTTTTCAACGATGTATTATTTTTATTAATGTATTTGAAAAATTTCGAGAAAAATGAGATAATTTAGAAATAATTTTTAAACAAATATTATAGGTGGCTATGTGAAAATAAACAAAACGCAACAATGTAAAACAATTAAATTAATGTCAAAAAAGTATACATTTGTTTGTTACTTTGTAAACAAAAAAAAAATATTTTTCAACGTTTGAAGTTTTATATTATTTGTTATTAATTTGTTACTAAATTTGTTGTTTTAGTTTGCTAAGTTGTATAGCACTGTTACGTTTTGATTATTTTTACATAGCCACCTATAATATTTGTTTAAAAATTATTTCTAATATTTCTAAATTATCTCATTTTTCTCGAAATTTTTCAAATACATTAATAAAAAATAACACATCGTTGAAAAGAGAAAAAATGGCGGTTTCTATTTTATTAAAATAATTATAGGTTGCCATTTGAAAAATAAAAGTTGATAGTCGTATCTTGTAAACCTGACTTTATAAAAAATATCTACATCTGCCATGAAATAGTATATGTAAAATAATAAAACTTTTATATGAGCCATTTTTTTCTATTACTTATAATAAAAAAGTTAAAGGGGGGGGGGGCGAAATAATGAATAGAAATCTTCTTCTAAATATATGTCTATCCAGTTTATTATTGAATTGCTCTCTATATCACTACTATCCCTTAAAAAATGCATGAAATTAATTTGCTCTATTGTATTTTCATAGTCATAGAATTAATTTCAACAAAATTTGCACTTCTTGATCTTCAACCCTAGTGACAAATAAACTTTTATTTGATAACTCTATTTGTCAAATTCAAATACAACGATATTACGTCATTATTTTAAAACTATACATTTTGGCGAGTTAAAAAATGATGACGTCAGATACGAAAACGGTTTGAAAACCTTGTTGCATACGGTTCGTCGCCAAAAAACAGCTCAAATTCAATGTCAAGCCGCGAAAAGCAAATTATTTGATTTTAAACATGTAAATGTAAAACAGTAAATACGATAAACACAGAAAATAAATTGTCAAGTGTCAAATGTAAACATAAACAGGTGGCCGTGTTTAGCTACTGTCTCTTTCTATGAAGCACGTTTTGGGCACGTATGTCGAGACCTAATTCGCACATAGTTGATGTCATGTACGCCATAATAGCGGGAAGAAAAATTTAACATTATTTTTCTCCGGTATTTTTAAAAATTTTACTAGATATAAAAGTAAAAAGTGAATTAATTTAAAAATACTTTTTGCATGGTCGGATTATTTTTTATGTTTACCATGTCAAAATAATTTTCAAAACTTAATTTTTCTTTTAAATTTTGTGCGTCGATTGTACAAAAAATAGTATAAGCATCACGAACGTTAAGGACTTACCGATCTCAGACAAAATTGGGGACTGAGCGATCGGTAAACTGTCCTTACCGTTCTTAATACTTAATATACTATTAACATATAAAAAAATCAAAAATTTGAAAACTCCCCCATTATCTACTACACTACTCTCTGTACTAATGTTTATCCGATGGCGCTGACATTTAAATCAAATGATTATTCTATGGTTTACGTCAATTATATATTTGTTTTCTGTGCAAACATAGGAGAAAAAATAAATTACATTTATTTTTTCAGTTAAAATGTATTCATGAATATTTTGCAGTGCACGCCTATGGGTACGAAATGCAGTGAAGTTATATACAAGTAATATATCAGACGGCTTGTAAATGACCTTGAATAGACATCTTTTGTGTACATACAGCGACTTGTACTGTCAATTAAATATCACTGGATTCAAATTTAGCGCCTAATTTTGGAACTAATGTTGTATATGTTAAAAGCTCTTCAATTGTGAACGAACCAAAATATTAAACATCAAATACTTAAGAATTTCATTTTAAAATAAAACGTGATTAAAGTGTGAATGATTTTACAATAAATAGAGATGTCTGAAGCATTAAATAATATATATTACTTAACAGTCAAGTGTTTTGTTTCATGGCTATGTACATAAACAACAATAACAATAAATGACAGTCATATATTAAAATCTATGGTTAATATTTTATTATATATCAAAAATAGTGTGATATCTTACATGGTTTATTAACGTAGTTCTTTAACGGCTCTATTTCATATAAACAAATCTCAGTGCCCCACGTAACAAATTTGTTATCGTGAATAGGGGACCACTGGATTTCCAACCGTGCACCACTCATATTTACAGTATTATATTATACACTTTTTGACTGTGTTTTTTTAAATATTTATTATAATATAAACTATAGAACATATGTATAGATACTTGTAAATAATAATAAAATATTTTGACATGCATCTAGTAAACTTTCATGAAGTTAGCTACTGTTTAACTCACTAAAATTTGAAGAAAATGTCGCCAAATAGCGACCAGTGGCTGTAAAACAAAGGCATTTTATTTTTATAGTAATTTATTCATCACTATTAATAATATTCCCTTTAGAGTATTTCGCAGTTGTCTTCAAACTGTAAAACACTTGTTCATGCATTTTGTGGTACAACCTTCAGCTCCTTTAGCGATTTTACCTGCATTTCCAACAGTGTTACAATAACTTATTATATTTCTGAAATAGTCCAAAATATCAAAAAATATTTCAAATAAAAATTGTGTCAAATACAATAATATTTATTATTATAACAATATAAATTATTGCAAAATAATATTTGATTAAATATTTAAAAAAAACTGAAAACACCTTCAAGTAAATTATCATTTATCGTAAATCAATTCGTCCCAAAATTTAACAAATTAATCTTGCAATATTATAAACCTTAAATACCAAATTTCAGCCCATTACATACAATAATATGTAAGATATTAATTAATTTGTTCAATAATAATATGTATTTTCCCCGGATTTGGGATCGTAGCAAGCCAGGCTTTCCCTGTTCGCGCCAAGCGACCACGTGGTACGCAGTCGATCGTATGTTGTCAGTTGTAAACAAACAATCATGTCGTCGCGTTCGTGGACTATTCTTTTATAAATTTTCGCAAAATATAAGTGATTTATTAATGAACATTGTTGTTAACAAACTCTGTATGATTTTGTGCGTGTGTTTATGGATAATATGTGAGAGAAACTGTGAAATGTGTTGTGAAAACTGTCAAAGAAAATTTTGTTGTTCGCGGTACGAGATCTATGATGGCTACTGTCAAAGTAAGATGATTTATTTTTTATTTATATCATTGTTTGTTGTATTTTATTGTTTGTTTTATTGTTATTACCCTGAAATATGAATATAGGATATATAATTTACTGAAACAATTAGTATATACATATTTATTTATAAGTTTGTTACAATAACTACATACAAATATTTTTTACACATTTTTTATAATTAATTAGTGTTTTGTTCTTGTTTCTCGTCTATGGTGTCTAGATTAATATCAACATCAGCTGTTTTCTGACTGTAGTCTTTGAAGATTTGCAAATCTTCCTTCGCCTTATGTTCTTTAATAATATGTCTGAATTTTTCTTGTCTCTCTTCATGAAATCTATATTGCCAGTATCTTACGTCTTCCATTGTCATGCCAGCTAATTTTAAGAGGCCTAAAGACAAACCACCAGCCACTAAACCTAAACATGTACCTAGACAATAAAAATATTAAAATTTAAAAATTTTACAATTGCAATTTAATATTTTTTACCTAAACCGCCACCTACTAACATGCCTTTAGGGCCCAAGCTAAATTTATATAAAGCACCGGTTACACCACCGCCGACTAAATATTCCCAAATACTTGATTTTCCTCTGTAAACCGATATTGTTGTTGTTATAAGCCTACAAGAAAAATATTTTTTATTAATCGATATTTTGAATTATTTAATAAATCTGCACATACACGTAAGATGTGCTGAAAGCTCCAAGCCTCCATCCCCACTTAAACGCGCCTTTACCAAAAGCAACTGTAACTTGATCTTGAAGTTTTTTCTATAAAAATATTTAAAAATAAAAAATAATGCATGAAAGGTCACACAAATTATTATAAAGGAATTACTTTGGCGTCTAAATGGCTTTTAAATACAGTAGCTTGATTATTTTCCATAAAATTCATATACGCTATTCTACTATTGGTTATACCACCATACATTGCCCCCATAAACAACCCTAAAAATCCTGTTTGAAGGGCTGCGTTCAATTCCGGGCTGACATTTCCAAATTCGCTGCAAAAATATTTATAATAACAACTTAGTATCAAAAACAGCAAAGATATTCAGAATAGAATAGGGTGCGAGAGAAAGATAACAATAGTGTTATAATATTTTGTAATATTTCTGAAATAGTCCAAAATATCAACATATATTTCAAATAAAAATTGTGTCAAATACAATAATATTTATTCCTATAACAATTTAAATTATTGTAAAATAATATTTGATTAAATATTTTAAAAAAACGGATAACACCTTCAAGTAAACTATCATTTATCGTTATTCAATTATTATCAAAATTTAACAAATTAATCTTCTATTATTATAAACCTTAAATACCAAATTTCAGCCCATTACATACACTAATATGTGAGATATTAATTAATTTCTTCAATAATATTTATTTTTCCCGGATTTGGAATCGTAGCAAGCCAGGCTTTGCCTATTCGCGCCAAGTAACCACGTGGTACGCGGTCGATCGCATGTTGTTATTTGTAAACAAACAATCATGCCATCGCGTTCGTGGACTATTCTTTTATAATTTTTCGCTAAATATAAGTGATTTATTAATATATATTGTTGTTAACAAACTCTGTGTTATTTTGTGCGTGTGTTTGTGTATAATATGTGACTGAAACTGTAAAATGTGTTGGGAAAATTGTGTTGCTCCAGAAACGAGATCCAAGGCGACTTTCAAAGTAAGATATCATTGTTTGTTTTATTGTTATTACGCCAAAAAATGAAATTTGAATATATTAGCTTTCATTTTTAACGAAAAATATTGGTAGAAAACTTTTGAGCATCACTGATATTTCAAACGTATTAAAAATACAAAATTAAAATTACATTAACATAAGTATATTTAGAAATAAAATTTTGCAGAATCATATTAAATAAATAAAAATCAAAATAAATAATAATTTGTATTACTCTGTGCTAAACATGTACAACAATCGTTCTCGTCCAGTTTCTTTCACTCTTTCTTGATATGCCTTTCTGACTGTATCCAATTCTTTTGAAACAACATCTTCGCTGTCTATTTGAAACGGTAAAATACTACACAATACCGCACTACTTTTAAAACAAATGTTTCGCATCATTTTTACTAAACTTAACCTAAAAATTGACACAAATATCTGGGGATATTTATACCTCACAGTTGCTATGTGTGTCTAGGGAATTTTGCGTGGACAGTGTTGTAGTGTTGGAAAGTGACAGGTGTCGACTCAATGGCGTCTTGTCGTAGTAAACAAACGTTTTAATTTATTTAAAATATATAATAGTGTTTTGTGAGTAAATTTATAATGTGTTAAAATAGTTTTTTATAATATTTAAGGTAAGATTTATCTATATTATTATTTTTTATGTGGTTTTTAATTCATGAATACTTTGTTTTTATTGATTTTCAAATGTAGGTTGTTTATTTTTTTGTTTATTACAAGAAAACGTTACAATTTATTACAAAAATGTATGAATTATATTGTAAATATTAGAAAATATAATATATAATTTATTTTTATGATTAATTTTACACAATTAATTTTGATTTTAATTGAAAAATTGCACAAATTACAATAATGTTCTCATTGTTTCTAATAATTTACTTGCATTATTAAATTATATACATTAGCGTAATTATTTTTATAATTAATATAAAAATACTGTAACAATAATTGAAAAGTTCTTGGCAAAACAACCAAAGTCCAAATATTGTAAATAAGCATACAGCGATATGTACGTTCAAGGATGCAAAATAGATTCATAAAACTGTTTCTCGCAAAAAGTATATTAGTCACAAGTTATTACATTTTAAGGGAATCGTTTACGCATTTTCAAATGAACGAAAAGAGGCTCTACATTTTTACCATTTATGCAAAATTTATTAGGAATATGTTACTTATTTTTAGCATATTTATTAAGAAAGCTTGATATTATGTCTGTAACTTTTTATTTTTGCAATATCATTGTTCTTATATCTGTGGCAAATCTTGAAAATTGTTGATTTTTCATTAATTTTGATTCTAATTTTTCGAATAAAGAATATATATTTTAAAATTTTAAAAAGTTACGCACGTAATTTAATGTTGTCAACAAGTATTTAAATTTTATTACAAATGAATGACAAATACAATCATTATTGTAAAAACCTGAGAAGTGTTTTGTGTATTTTTAACGCTAAAGTAAAATCTGGTGTGGCCAGCACAATACCTCCCGCCATTTACAGCCCGAGTCACAAAAAAGATTAAGCTGATCCTTATTTTTGGATTAGCGAATTGTACTCTAATTTTAGCAGTTTATTTCTTAAAATATAGTCTAATCTAATCCAAGTAACTACCTTTTTTGGTAATAAAATGAAAATTAAATTTTAAATACCAGGATAGAATAGAATTCACTAATCCAAAAATGAGGATTAGCTTAAACTTTTTTGCGATTCTTTAATTTTTATTAATCTAAATACATACTTACATATTTACTTATGCTGGAAACTGTATTGTTTTCTTTTCCTATTGTTCTATTTACTTTTTTCTTTTTAAAACGTTACTATTATTAATTTGAAATGATTAGTTCTTTGACAGTAATATTTATCTGTCAGTTACATACATTTGAATAACTGCGTAACCAAGAAGTTTTGTTTGTTTGAAGTGTAGGCTTCCGGGATTTAAATTATAGATAATTTTCTAAATTTATCCATAAAATATGTACAAAGAGTATTAATACAAATCTGTAGAAAATTTAATAGTCTTTAATTTTTATAATAACATTAATCTCGAAAAAATAACATTTAAAGGTATTTTTCGAAGAAAAATATTTTGAGCTTTAAGTAAAGTGCCATTTCCGGTTATCAGATTTACACCAAAATCTAATGGGCTCTTTCCATAATAAAAAAGATCGAAATACAAGGTTTCAAATTTTTCTGAGTGATAGAATTTGAGTTAGAGTGGAGGATCCACACATACATACACTCACACATACACACAGACATCATCGTTAAATGTTAAAATTCTAGGGACCTTAAAACGTGGTCATTTACCAAAATATCGATCCCTTTACTTCCCTTACCAAGGGTAGCGGGAGGTAAAACATAAGCAGTGACATTTTTCTGACTTTTGTCCCTATTATATAGTTTTAAGGTCTAGTTTTAATACAATTAATTTTTTTCAGGGCCTAGGGATATGTTCCAAAATTCTTCAGTATGCCGAGCCCTCCTGAAAATAAAATATCTGAAAAGGTAAGTTCAAATTTTCCTTATGTTTTTTTTAAATTTACATTAAAAAATAAAATCTAAAAATCAAGTTCCAAAAAACAAAATTTGGCGGTTAAATGACGTCGAGATGCAATCAGTGGCGCAGTAATCAAAAATACACCAATGTGCATTTAGTTTGCGGAAAAGTGCGCCAAAACAGTCACCATTAATAAAAAGTGTCATGCATGTTCTGCCTCTGACTTCAAACTTTCAAAACTGACAAGTATTGTTGTTAAACTACTTTAATTTTTAAATAATCCTTTATTCAAAATAACTAATAGGGCTGTATATATTACTATGAAAAATATTGTGTAAACTTCAATCTAAAATACTTTTTTAAAAAATGTGAAACTGGCTCACAGTTGCTACAAGACATTAGAAAACAAATTATTGCAGATTACGGTACATTGTAATAATGTTTATTACGTTGTAACGTATGACACGTTACTTACATAATACCCTGTATAACGTTTTATTTTTTATTTCAAAATATAGCGTAGTTTTTTGTTTATTTTTACGCGATCATAAAAAAATTACATAATGTAAAAAAATTAAAAAACAAACATGCATTGTTTATTGTGTCAATAAAAGTGTTTTTCAGTTAAAAAAACAAATGAATAAAATTTCCATTACCAACTGAACAAAACACAAAACAATCAACAAGTGTATACGTAATTAGTAAATACTGTTTTCTCTAATTTTACAGTATTTTAATGTTTAATTAATTAAACACTTAAAACATAAAATATTTTCTAAGGAAACCGAATAAAATTCCTTATAATGAAGTTGTATATAATAAAAATAATCAAGCAATGTGTGAAACAAAGAAAACATTAGAAAATCACTAACACTAACAAAACAATGTCGGCATTTTCACTTGTTCGTTGTTCATTTGTTGTTAGGAGACGATACAAATGTAATATCGCGTTCTTTTGTTATTTCTATCTATTAGAAAGGCATGATTGTAATTGGAACGGTTTAAACAAATGCACATCTGGTAATTGAAATATTGAAAGTAAAATTAAAGATGGCACTTTCGTCGTTTATAAATTAATTGTAATTTAAACGTTTCCTGATTAGTGATGAATGATTTTTTAATGTTTCCGGTATATTGTTTATAGTAATTCAGATGTTTACGCTTTCAGTTGTTTTCAATAAGCTCATTCAAACCACTGTATATGATGATATGTTTTAATTTTATATGAATTTTTCACATTTTTCAAAAGTATTTCAAATGAAAGTTTATGCAATATTTTTCTTATTAATTTTTTTTTTAAATAATTTGTTATTTTCGTAAATAATTAAATATGAATATTGACGCCAAAAATGGTCATGAAAAACAACCCCCCACTCCTGTGTCCTAGAAGCACGTACATTACGGTCGCAGCCAATAGAAAAACAGTTTTTCCATCACCTACATTTATTTTTGTTATTTAGATAACTAAACGTAGGCGATAGTTTGTCACATGTTAATAACAAACTTGTAATTTGACATTTGACGCTGATATTTTCCATTATAAATGAGTAATAATGGCTAATACAGAATACACTCAAGCTAAATCGGACAGTTTACCGAAAATCGAAAGCTGGATGATGGCTGAATCAGAAAACGACTGTTTTACTGTTGCCGAAATAAGGTGTGTTAAAGAGTTAAGGTAAAATAAAATGTAAAAACCCAACCATCAGCTCTTCGACCTACTGCTTCCAGCCACAATTTTCTTCGCATCTTTTGGCATATTTATAAATTCAATAGTAGGTTTGTTCCTAGCGCATTTTTGCAAGAAGGCACAATACGATACTGTAAATTACGTATTTTATATTGAATTTTCTATTATCTTGCACGAACCAAACTCAAAAATTTGACACTTGTTTGACAACTTTAATAATATATTTATCATAACACTTGTAACAAAACACAAAGAATTGACACTATAAGGGACCAATTGGAGTTGATGAAGATGTACAGGCTGTCTCACAACTCGCGCCCCAGAGCGAATGAGGAAACACGAGACTGCACTCGGATGTGTAATTTCGAAGAAAAAAAATCTAGCTTAAAAGATATTCGAGAAAAGACGTCTTAAAATTGACCAATCAGAGACCTACACCTTTAACGTGTGTTTGCCGTAATTTTACGTTACTAGGGTTTTATACAAATCAAATCTTCTTTCAAATGTGTGGGCAACTGTAGTTTTCGAAAAATATCAGTGTCAAATTAAATTTGATAAGGTGAATAAAAAAGGCAAATTCTTACCATGTATTCAGCCGCTGATTACTTAGAAATGATTATAATTTTCGGAGAATATGGACGTAACGCCAGAGAAGCAGCACGAGTCTATTCGGAACGTTTTCTGGATAGAAATCTTGTGGATCATAAAGTGATATTGAGAGCCATCGCAAGGACGCATGAGACCGGTCAAGTTATGCCAGATCAAATGACAATAATATTTTCGTTTAGCACATTTTACACAGCTACTACAACACGTTGCACTGTACGATATAAATGATGATCTCGGATGACACCTTCGCTAACCTAAATTTGTTGACAGTGAAAAGTCAACTCTAAAGTGTCAAAATTACAAATTTTGTAACTCTCTAGTAGTATTTTTAAAACCTAGCAACCAGTTTTATTTTGTAATAATATCATCACACCTCAAGATATCCTTCCGGGATTGGTGGATTAAAAAGTCTTGTAACTCCGTTATGCAAGCAGCCGCAAATTATTTTCTTCTATTTGTTGGGAACCTATTTTCGTCGGCAAGTGTCAGTTTCGTCTGGGGCGTGAGTTGTGAGACACCTGTATGTGTTGTGACGTCATATTCTGCTTCACATCACGTGACTTTGTCAAAATATTCAAATTTTAAACATTAATTGTAAAATATCTAATGGATATTTGGTGATATTTTCAAATTTGAAGCTATTTAAATAATGATATCTTTTTAAATTTAATACTTAGAAGGCATATAAAAATTCTGGCAACAGCCCTATTATAATTAATTTCATTTTTATTGTAATGACGAGGATTGTTCAACAGGACACGTTTAGAGGCTGCAAAAATTTACGAGGCAAACAATATTTTAAAAATTATTTTCCCATGTTAAACGTCTGTCGAATATAAAATATGAATATGATAATAAATTAAGAATTGTCCTAAAACAACAAAACGCTTCCGTATTATTGACGTTGTGACGTTTATTGTTTTTGTTTTACAACGTCATAAATCTATCTTTATAAATTTATTCGCTTCACTTGTAAAAAAAATATGACTGTTTAAAACGAGTTTCACGTCCGTTATTATTAGTTTCTGTATAACTCCTTTGTGATCTGTGACACTCTTGACGATTCTGACGGTGTGAATTCAATGGTAGATTGTAATACCTACTTTACTTGAAGTTGTATGGTGCAGGTTGACAGGTTGCAACATATTATATCCATGAAAAGGACCTACAACTTTGGTAGTACATACTTTATAGTAAATTTCAATGTATAGATAATAGAATAATAGACAAGTTTATGAATAGATGATGATAATAATAATAGATACCCTAAACTTAGTTCAATGTTTTATCTATAATTGGAAATCCGGGGGTAATATTACCGACCTTTCTATATATATATACTAGCCAATGGGGTATGTGACCATATTGGAATTTCAATATGTATGTCATAAAATATAAAAACTAACCACTGTAGCTTCTCATAATAATAATAAAAACTAAACATTAATTTGTAATAATATTGTTATTAACAATTTAATGTTTTGGAGAAGGGATATATGCTGTAAGTATGTTAGAATCGTGGACAAAGACAGATAGACTGCGGGAAGGAAAGAGACAGTTATAAATCTGCCTATCAGCGTCGCGTTTATGTTGTAGTAGGTGTGGCAGGGTGTGGCATGGTCACATCTGGCTATAACTATCTCTTTTCCTCCCAGGCTAACCGTCTTTTTTCACACTTCTACCATTGTCACGTCACAAATCCCTTCCCCAAATTTTTAATAATTATTTTCTCGTAAAGTACGAATAATTAATAGATGTAAAAAAATACGGGTATTTTATTTTTTTGTGTTTATGTAAAAATAAAAATTTGATCACATACCCCATTATTAAACCTTGGAATATACCGTGTGTCTATTTTAAAGGTGTACATAGGAGATTAACATGGGAAATAAGTTTTTTGCAATTTCCTGCTCGCCTAATTATTTTAAGCAAAAACGCATCAAATAAAAGTTTTAGGGCATAAAATTCTTCATCTAAATCAATAAACAGAATTACCTTTACATACTTTGTAACGACAGAAATTAAATATGAAAATGTCGAAAATTACTTTGAAAATATCGACAGCCATGGAATTGAACAAAAAATATATAAATGCTTGACGTTTTATCCAAGATTTTATCTGTCACAAGTTAACTTATTTGACGTTTCTGACAATTTGAAATTATTAGAAAATGAATATTTATACTAATGAAGAGCGTGATTTCAGAACTGCTAAATTCGTGACAAAATTTAAAGACTGCTAATGTGTCTTCAAAAAATACACGTGAGCCGTGTAATCAGAATATGTGACGAGCAGCAAAACGTACGTTACTGGAAGAAAGAGTGTTAGGAATAAGTTTAGTCCCCTTCTGTAGGATTGGAAATGACAGCATCATACATAATTTTGTTACACAGTTGAATTTTTAATAAATTCATACTATTTAAACAAAACTGTATTTTTTAACTTTATTTATTAGTATAATATAATATTTCTCTTATCATAATTAAGGATATTTTTCAAATCAAATTGTCAGAAACGTCAAATAAGTTAACTTACGTTGTGACAGATAAAACGTGAAGCCTTTATTTATTTTTTGTTCAATTCCATGGCTGTCGATATTTTCAACGCAATTTTCGATATTTTCATATATAATATCATAAGTGGTAAATTTTTGCCGGAAAAATTATCAGATTGTTACGAGAGCCGGTTGCCTAGCAATTTATTGAGTGGCATTGACAAAACAATCACGAGTTGTCAAACGAGTGATTTTTGATCAATGTCACGAGATAAATTGGCAACAGGCTCGAGTAAAGCAATCGGAAAATTTTTCCAGGATAAAATTTAACCACGAATGGTATTCGGATGACTATTTCCAAAATAAAAATCAGGTAATTATTTATATAATTTTTTCTTGACAAAAATCTTGTAAATATTTATTGTCTTTAGAGGTATTATGTTTCTGTTTGCTTTTTCAACGTTTTAAATAGATTCATGTCCAAATCGGCTCGTTTTTAATAAAAACTGATAACACTGAAAATATACAGACTTTGACAGGTATGTAAACAATATGTTTCTAAAACGTCAAAAAATTTTCGCTTATCAAAACTCACTTACTTGTAATAATACGACATCTTATTGGCTTAAAGGGTGCGAAAAAACTTTTGTGACGCTGTTTTGTCGAAATGAAATTTGGTAGGTAGAATCCTGCATTTGGATTGGTTTATATATTTATGGGTGAAATAGTCATATTTAATTACTGTCGTTACAAAACATGTTAATGTAATTCTGTTTATTGAATTAGATGCAGAATTTTATGCCCTAAAACTTTTATTTGACGCGTTTTCGCTTAAAATAATTAGGCGAGCAGTAATTTGCAAAAAACTGATTTCCCATGTTAATCTCCTATGTACACCTTTAAGGCAGACACACGGTATGTAAAATGCATATAAATAGTACATTCCGTAACTTAACCGCGGTGACCAAGGTTCTGGTTATGCGTTCCGTAATGTAACCAAAACATAATTTCAGGATCGCGGTTCAATTTCGGAATGTGGTTCCTGAAAGTTTTGGTTACTTTTTCGTGACCACGACGACCACAAATTTTTTGTGGTTGTTGTGGTCATATTCTTATTTCTTATAATATAATAAATAATATTGTATAAACATATAATTACTATATACTATGTACTGATATGTATAATATTTACGTTAGTATAAGGATAGACAAAAGTTGTGTTGTCACTTATTCCTAATGACGCGGTGGTTCCCTGCTTTACCGACACAAATTAACCAAGATGTTCCGAATCAAAACCACTTTTCAGTGACCATAACCTGACCACTTGAACCATAACCACGGTCGTGGTTAAGTTACGGAATATACTAAAAGTATATGCTTAAATATTTTTACGAAAATCGAATAATACATATGCAAAATAATTTTAAATTCTCCTTTTAATTAATATATCATAGGTAATATATTTGCGTCATAAACAATAACACCAGATGTTACCTTATTCTCATAGGCATTTGAAACTTCAACTATATTAGGTACAATTTAAAAATATACTATATCTTATCATAGAAATTCTTCACTCTTCAATTCTAGTGTTTAGGTAGTAAATATATAAACAACTATGAACATGAAAACATGTGCATACCACACACACACTCACACACACACATACTCTCGCTTGTAACCATGGTAACTGCTGTCGGTACTTACATATTCTGTTTTGAATTTGAACACGTGTATGTCTGTATTCACAAACGTCAGCACGCTACTAATTTTAGATAAACTCTATAAGGTTTTATTTTATGAACGCGGAATTATACACAGAGAATTAGGTCATACAGAAATTTCATGCCGATTATAATATGTACGCTATAATAATAATTTCTTATGGAAATCTGCCCTCAGACTCTAATTAAGTTTAATACAACCATATATAACAAATAAATAAAAAATCTGATGTGGCCAACACATTACCTTCCGTTATTTGCGTTAGTTCTATGTATTTTATACAAATTCCATACAGAAAGTTTCTTAGAATTGATTCCATATTTGCAGAAAAATTATGACACAAACATACTTTGTCAGTCGCACTTGACATTGACATCTGTCTATCAGATTTTTTTATATTTATATTAGCTGTTTCCAGTGTTATTGCATAGCTGGCTGCTTTATGAAATTTAATTCCTTATTAATTTTTTAACTCAATATCCATTCAATATGTAGTATAAAATGTAATTAAATCGTATAGAGAATAAAATATTCTTTAATATTTATAGTAACATTAAATGTGAAAAAATGATACTTAACAGTATCCAAATTGAAATGATATAAATATTGCTCATTTGTAGTAATAGGCATGGAATTTAAACAAAATTACAAAGAAATGCATATCGTTTGAACTGTCAGAAATTCGATTTTCAAATAAAAATAATTGATAATTATATTCTATCCAATGTCCTTAAAAATATTATGTTTTTATAATCTACATCTAAATTATTGCTTAGATTTGAAATGAGCTATATTTATAAAATTTCAAATTGAATTTTACAGGTTACTAAACATACAAAATAAAATCTGTTTAGTGATGCTGTTGTAGAATTTAATTCTCTACAACATTTATTTGAAACATTTTTGTTTAAATTTCCCATGTTAAACGCCTATGGCCCCCTTTTTAATTAACACACTGTATATATATATATATATATATATATATATATATATATATATATATATATATATATATATATATATATATATATATATGTATATGTATATAAGGGAAGGTATAGGGATCGTGCTAAAAATCGTATATCAAGTTTTTGGGAAATGACCACATTTTAATGTCCCTAGAATCCAATTTTAACATTTACACGATGATGTCTGTGTGTATGTAAGTGTGTATCTTCCACTCTAATTCAAATACTATCATTCAGAAAATTTTGAAACGTTGTCTTTCCAACTTATTCTAATATAGAAAGAAGTCATTAGATTTTGGTGTAAGTCAGATAACCGAAAATGGCAATTTACTTGAAGCTCAAAATAGTTTTTCTCTGAAAATAGTATATCAAAGAACGTGTTTTATAAGACATGTTTTTTTCGCACGCGTCAAAATTTAGAAAACGAGCGTTAGCGAGTTTTCTAATTGACAAGTGCGAAAGAAAGTCCTATAAAATGAGTTCTTTATACTATTTTTTATATTTTGCGCCTTCTACAATAACATTTACTTACTCAATTTGTGATTATATTTGTAACCATTTGTACATTTTCATGTAAATAATCTTCCCTAAATAAAAAAAATAATAATTTCGACATTATATTATTAAAATGAATTGTCAATTAACCAAAAATAAATTAGGTAAAAATGGGTTAAAGAAACGTCATCTAGTACCAACCGTCTAAAACAAAAAATTGCGTATCGAAATGAAGGTCATTACGATACGCAATTGCGTATCGAAATGACGTCATTATGAACGCAAAATATAAAAATACATTTAAATGTTATTTTTTCTAGATTTATGTTTTTATAAAAAACTATAAATTATTAAATTTTCGATTGGTTTGCATTAATACTTTTTCTATACATTTTATGGATAAATTTATAAAATTATTTATAATTTAATTCACAGAGCTGCGCTTTAAACAAACACAACTACTTGATTAGACAGTTCATACCTCAAATGTATGTAACTGACAGATAAATGTCACTGTCAAAGAACTAATCATTTCAAATTAATAATAGTAACGTTTTGAAAAGAAAATAGTAAATAGAACCATAGTTATATAGAATGGATTTTAATACAGTTTCTAGTATAACTAAATTTGTAAGTATGTATATTTAAATTAATGAAAATTAAATAGTGGGAGGTGTTGTGTTGGCCACATCAGATTTTTTCCAATATATAATGCATACAGAAAAGAAATCGTTTTACAGCATGTATGTAATAAATATAAAGTTAATAATAAATGTAAATTTGATCGTTTTACTGTATAAACGACGTATAAAATAAGGAAAATCGCTATAGATCAATATAATCGATTTGGAAGAAAGCGTAGAGACTTTACAGTGATTTACCAACGCTTTACAATCAATAAAGATTTTTTGTATGACAACTCATTTCACACGTTTTAAAAATACAAATATCACCAAGCCACCGGAACTATTGTTGTTAGAGACAATAATTTTGAAATAATACACGAATGTCATGCAAAATGAACAAATTCAAAAGATCGCCCAATATTTTTATTATGAAGCAAACTGGGTAAGACTGTTTAGGAAGGTGCTACAAACTTTGGTTTAATGCACAAGTCTTTAAAAAAGTGACACTTTTATTTCCGGGAATTAATGTAACTAGTATCAATATACAGGATGTTAAAAAACACATTTATAGGACATAAAGAATAAATCAAAATAAGTCGACATTTATTGAACATGAAAATGAAAATCATATTTTGTCTATTTTCTTTTTACCTTCCGTCACCTTTAGGTAAGGAAGGTATTGTCTTTGGTCAAAAAATTCGATGATGAGTTTTTAATCAATAAACACGTTTTAGGGTCCCTAGAATACGAAATTACTATTTTTACGATGATGTCTGTATGTGTGTGTGTGTGTGTGTGTGTGTGTGTGTGTGTGTGTGTGTGTGTGTGTGTGTGTGTGTGTGTGTGTGTGTGTGTGTGTGTGTGTGTGTGTGTGTGTGTGTGTGTGTGTGTGTGTGTGTGTGTGTGTGTGTGTGTGTGTGTGTGTGTGTGTGTGTGTGTGTGTGTGTGTGTGTGTGTGTGTGTGTGTGTGTGTGTGTGTGTGTGTGTGTGTGTGTGTGTGTGTGTGTGTGTGTGTGTGTGTGTGTGTGTGTGTGTGTGTGTGTGTGTGTGTGTGTGTGTGTGTGTGTGTGTGTGTGTGTGTGTGTGTGTGTGTGTGTGTGTGTGTGTGTGTGTGTGTGTGTGTGTGTGTGTGTGTGTGTGTGTGTGTGTGTGTGTGTGTGTGTGTGTGTGTGTGTGTGTGTGTGTGTGTGTGTGTGTGTGTGTGTGTGTGTGTGTGTGTGTGTGTGTGTGTGTGTGTGTGTGTGTGTGTGTGTGTGTGTGTGTGTGTGTGTGTGTGTGTGTGTGTGTGTGTGTGTGTGTGTGTGTGTGTGTGTGTGTGTGTGTGTGTGTGTGTGTGTGTGTGTGTGTGTGTGTGTGTGTGTGTGTGTGTGTGTGTGTGTGTGTGTGTGTGTGTGTGTGTGTGTGTGTGTGTGTGTGTGTGTGTGTGTGTGTGTGTGTGTGTGTGTGTGTGTGTGTGTGTGTGTGTGTGTGTGTGTGTGTGTGTGTGTGTGTGTGTGTGTGTGTGTGTGTGTGTGTGTGTGTGTGTGTGTGTGTGCGTGCGTGCGTGCGTGCGTGCGTGCGTGCGTGCGTGCGTGCGTGCGTGCGTGTGTGTGTGTGTGTGTAACAAAATTTTCGTCTGCGATAACTCTAATACTACAGTTACAAAAATTATAATTTTTTCGTATACTTCTTCGTTACATCCATATGAAGAGCTGATTAGATTTTGGTCACAATTGGTCAACCGGAAGTACCATCATTTGAAGATTTTAACAGTTTTTCTTGAAAAACTTATGTTAAATATATTTTTTTCACATTTAATGTTATTATAAATATTAAAGAATATTTTATTCTCTATACGATTTGACTGTATTTTATATTTAATATTAAATGGATATAGAGTTAAAAATTTATAAAGAAATTAAATTTCATAAAGTAGCCACAGCTATGGAAACAGCTACTATATTAAGAAAATTCTGATTGAAAGATGTCAGTGTCAAGTGAAATTGACATAGTGTGTCTGTCTTATAATTTTACTGGAAATATAGGATCTTTTGCTCTCTGTATGGAATTTCTATAAAATACATACAACTGCTTTAAGGTAATGTACAAGAAATAATAATAATAATAAACCTTTTATTTCTGCAGATACATTACACTGTATATAGAAAACGTCACAAAATAAAAATTTTCTGTATGAAATTTGCATAAAATACATGCAACTGCCGGAAGGTAATGTACAAGAAATAGAATATTTAATTTAGCAAGGAACTTTCCGTATGAAATTTGTACAAAATACATAGAATTGACGGAAGGTAATGTGCTGGCCACATCAGATTTTTTATAATAGTTTATGTCTTTTGTACAACACACTGTTAATGATACATATTCAATAAAGATACGCCTTTAATTTCAAAATGCGTATTATATATACGCCCACTTTGTGCTTGAGTGTTTTATAGATATTTTGCACAATTTCTTGTGAAATTTATTTCCGATACATCTACATATTATGTAAGTGGTATAAAATATTTCCAATTTAGTTCAATATATTTTCGAATGTTGTAATACCTATGCTTTCATCATTTGTAGGTATGTGAATGTGTTAACAAAAATTTGTTAATGTACGTACGTAATAAAAAAATGTAATACAGGCAATGACATTAAAATGTTACATTAAATTGTTATGTATAAAGTGTTACATATAATTACTGTTTTCCCACATTAAATTGTTTGTCGAAGATTGTTTGAGACTTGGCGACTTGGGCACCCAGTATACATATTTTCTCTTAAAAAATCTGGTGTGGCCAACAGAATACCTCCCGCCATTTACAGCTCGAGTCACAAAAAAGTTTAAGCTGATTTGGATAAGC
The DNA here is from genome assembly GCA_963082715.1 of Harpalus rubripes. Taxonomy (NCBI): domain Eukaryota; kingdom Metazoa; phylum Arthropoda; class Insecta; order Coleoptera; family Carabidae; genus Harpalus; species Harpalus rubripes. The sequence goes on from OY720465.1 coordinate 36,827,437, forward strand.
GAATTTTACTCTAATTTTGGCAGTTTATTTTGTAAAATATAGTCTAATCTAATCCAAGTAACTACCTTTTTTTTGATATTAAAATGAAGATTAAATTTTAAATACCGGAATAGAATACAATTCACTAATCCAAAAATGAGGATTAACTTAAACTTTTTTGTGAATCGTTAATTTTTATAAATCTAAATACATACCTGTATATTTACTTATGCTGGAAACTGTATTGATTTCCTTTCCTATTGTTCTATTTACGTTTTTCTTTTTAAAACTTTACTATTATTAATTTGAAATGATCAGTTCTTTGACAGTGACATTTATCTGTCAGTTACATACATTTGAATAACTGCGTAACCAAGAAGTTTTGATGTTTAAAGCGTAGGCTACGGGATTTAATTTATAGATAATTTTATAAATTTATCCATAAAATATGTACAAAAAATATTAATGCAAATCTGTAGGAAATTTAATAATCTTTAATTTTTATAATAATATTAATCTCGAAAAAATAACATTTAAAGGTATTATTCGAAGGAAAACTAGGTTGAGCTTCAATTAAAGGACCTTTTCCGGTTATCCGATTTACACCAAAATCTAATGGGCTCTTTACATAATAGAAAAAGGTCGAAATACGAGGTTTCAAATTTTTATGAGTGATAGCATTTGAGTTAGAGTGGAGGATCCACACATACATACACACACATACACATACAGACATCATCATGAGAATGTTAAAATTGGATTCTAGGGACCTTAAACGTGCTCATTTAGCAAAATCTCGATATGCGATTTCTAGCACGATCCCTATACCTCCCTTACCAAGGGTAGCGGGAGGTAAAAATCTATTGTGGCCAACACTATACCTTCTGCAATTTAATTTTTATTAATTTTAATATATACTTCCATTTATGCTGGAAACTATTAAATAAATTTGCATAAAACTATTGTTATATTTTATTTACCATTTTCTTTTTAAAACATTACTATTATTAATTTAATATGATTAGTTCTTTGACAGTGACATTTATTTGTCAGTTACATACATTTGAGATTTGAACTGTGTAACCAAGGAGCTATTTGTTTAAAGTGTAGGCTCCGGGATTTAAATTATAGATAATTTTATAAATTTATCCTTAAAATATATAGAGAAAATCTTAATGCCAACTTATAGAAAATTTAATAATAACATAAACATTTAAAGGTATATTTCGAAGAAAAACTATTTTAAGTTTCAAGTAAAGTGTCATTTCCGGTTGTCTGATTTACCAAAATGTAATGGCTTCTTTCCATATTAGAAAATGAGCTTTCAAAATTTTCTGAATCATAGTATTTGAGTTAGAATGGAGGATCCTCACACACATACACAAAAGCATCATCGTGAAAATGTTAAAATTGGATTCTAAAGGCCTTAAATCACGATCCCTATAACTCCCTTACCAAGGGTAGCGGGAGGTAGAGATTAGGGAGTTATTGCAATTTCTAAGATGAAAGAATGTAAACGCTAACGTTATGTAAAAATCACCTTATTTTAAAAATAAGGGACTGTCAATTTCAATGTTTACCGCATGTGTATTCACGTTAACCTTAACGCTAAAAGCAATCTTTACCTTTATACAAACGCTCTGACAGGTTAGGATAATGTAATTTGCAATGTCTACAAATATGGAAGATTTACTGCAAGTAGCAATGTGTGAAAATTTTAAATGGAATGACGTAGAAGATGCTTTCCTGTATGATTGTCAAAAAATATCTATTATTAAGAAAGAAGAACAATATGGACGACTATCGTTAGAAGATTTAACACCTGAGGAAGCTAGACACTACTTTCGGTTTGACAAAGAAGATTTACAATTGTTCGCAAGAGCATTAAAAATTCCTAATCCAATTTTAACAAAATATAGACATAGAGCTAGTGGTAAGTATTGAGTCATATATCCAAATTAGTAATTGTGAGACATGTAACAACAATTCACTTTATTTATAGATGTCGAAGGGTTATGTATAGCACTTCGACGATTAGTGTATCCAAGTTACAGTCGCACTTGTCACGAAATAACCTCTCAACATATCTGACACATACAGAACGTGTGACGTTAAACGCTCGCTATCCCATCACACATAACGTATCCCCTTATCCATATAACGTCAACCTTATTAGTACGCATGCGTATTCGCGTTGCCACGTGACTAGCGTGCACGTTATTTTTGCGTTGCAGCTGCAATAACTCTCTATTAATTTTTTTTAAATCTTTAGAAGAATCATACGCGTATCATACGTATACATATCTCAATATCATCAGAGCAGTATCTACAGTATGACGACACTCTAGTATGTATATGTGTGTTTTAATTTATCTGGTGTGTTAATGAGTGTTTTGTTTAGTAGAAGTAGCAAGCATTAATGTCTGTGTTGAAATCTGAAACTGTGACTGTGTGACTGCGTATCGAGGTAATTGTTGGTGTTGGCGTTACCACTTAACTTTGGTACATTACAATTACAAAATAATACAGACACCTCAATATTGCACCATCAACCAAAAATATATCATCACGGTTTCCTATTTCTATTACAATCAAAATTTTGAAAGTCTGTGAGGTGACGCCTGGTAAACACCCTCAACGGTACAAATATAGTGTTATTACTGCAGTCTACAAATAAAAGCAGATTGACACTATTGGCACACCCAAAAATGGATAATAAGTATTACGAAATTGTCAGCTGTGCTTTAAGGCAGATTATTATTGTAAGTTGTGGCTATACCTGACAGAATGTTTCAAAAATGACGCCTGTATTTTTGGGATTTGATACAGGGGCCTAAAACAAATCAAAAAATCTGATGTGGTCAGCACATAACCTCTCGCCAGATATTTTACCTGGTTGTACACATAAAACGAAAAATATTTTTAAATTCAAATACATATATTCATGTCTCACTACAAAATAATTCTCACATATATTTGCAAAATATATGGGATATTTTAATATAAATTATGTACAATATATACATTTTCTTTATATTCAATATCCTGAAATTTTCTTTTTCTTTATATTCGTCATTTTTTCGCAAATTCCTTTTGTATTCTTTTTTACGTATATTCTTTTGCGTTGTTGACTTTTTTTTATTTTCATAATCTTCATAATTATGTACATATATTTTTGACAATGGCATACAAATATTTTTGACAGTGCATTTATGTGTCAACTACAAACATTTGAGTTTCTTGCCTTGAAGTAGTTTGATCTAAGAATTTTTACATCAAATTATTTTATATACATTTCTTTATTTCTAAATCTATAGAAGATATAATAATGAATTTATATTTATCGCATAAAGAATTTAACGTTCTTTAATATAAGTATTTACATAAATTTTCGATAAATAATATTTAAATGATTTTTTTTCTTGTAACTACTATTTCCGGTTGTCCAATTGTTACCAAAACTTAATAATGTCTTTAGTGTTATAGTATTTAAGAAATCGTGGATCCAACATCCACACACACATACGGACATCATCGTAAAAATGTTATTATCGGATTCTAGGGTCCTTAAAACGTGTTTAATTCACTAAAATATGGGTATGCGATTTTTAGCATGAATCCAATACCTCTCTTAGCGAGAGGTAAAAATAAGAAAAGAAAATTTTCTGATATGTTTTGGCCCCCTGCATTAAAATCCAAAAACACGATTGTCACTTTTGAAACACCCTGTGTTAGACATGCACTGTATCCAAATATGCAACTATCAAACTATGCGGCTATCGACTGTCCAACCTTGCTACTTTCAACTGTTCTCTGTGGTAGAGGAAAGTCCAAAGCGGCACATAACCTCACCGCTTCGGCATCACTCTCAGTGACAGTTGCGCATCGGCTACGGCCTGCTGCAGACAAAACACTGTCGCGCTCTAAGCAAAAGCGAAGCAACAAGTTAGTCTACTTGATATTGGAAAAGTGAAATATATTTTTATTACTGTTTAATAAATAAAAAAGTGAATGTGTGTATTTTAACTTGGATACATATTTGGTGAGATCATTTTGTGTATTTTTAATTATGATATATATATTTAATATTTTGTTAATTCAATTTGGTCGCATTTGATTTGAACCCGGGTCGTCCAAACTACAATTTACAATAGGGGATTCCACCATTTTTTTAATATATAATTTCATCTGAACGTATAAGTAAAACTAAGACTGTCAGTGAAAATCCGATAAAAAATTCCTATTAATAAGCGAGTTATAGTTCTCCGAAATTTGAAAATATAGATGTGACGTCACGAATATAAGTTTTTATATCAAACTATTTTCTTCGTGGACCTAAATGTTTTTGAAATATATACTATTATATTTATAAAAAATAAATGAATATTATTATACTGTACAAGTCAACATGATTTATAATTGGAAATGTATTTAAATTATTAAGTTTAATGCAAAATATGTATATTCAAATAAAAACTGTTTGAGAATTGCACTACTGGACTGATAGCCACGCCTCCGCTATTTGAATTCCTCTACTTCCATTGGCAGTAGGCTGCGCCCCTAACTCGGTATTCGTTATATATTTATAGGTGGTCTTTCAGTCACCAATTAGAATAATATATATGGATTTCATATGAGTGACGAGCTGCTAAAACAAAAACCCCCTTATTTCCGAAGTATTTCAATTATATCATTTTATTTCTTTATTAATATTCATTATTAAGTATCTACTTTCACTATTTTTTACTAATATCTCTTAATTCGATTGGGCTGTAATCCCCTATTCACTGGCACTCATAGCTGTTACGCAGAGTGCACCACAAATCATGGCTGAATTCTAAAATACTTACTACCCTTGGAATTTCTATTTTTTAGTTGCAGTATTTTGTTTTAGCTAAAATATAACAAAGAAAAACAAAATTGTTTATATATTTTTTGCAAATATAAAGTCAGATTTTACCTATTCTATTCTATTGCTTTCCGCATTTACATACAATAACAATTAAATTTAGTGTGTCATGTTTATAAATATTAACTTTGTATTATAATTGGCATGAAGCATTAAGTATAAATATTATTATATTCTAATAATTGCGATAAAAGTATAATTTATATTATGATGTACGACTTTTATATGTTAATAGAAAAAAAGAAGAAATATACATACAATGGTTTATTAACTCTGTGAACTATTACAAACATATATATTTAATTAAAGCCATTTAAAAGTCATCAATAAAATATATACGAAATGATTCATTAGTTTTACATCATAATGTGTGAGAAAAACCAATATCACCCACCTGAAAAATAAAAATAAACGAATGTATATTTGTGTATTCAACAGCGTATTAAATAAATTTTTAAAAAATCTGTTGCGGCCAGCACATTACCTTCCGTCAATTCTATGTATTTTGTACAAATTTCATACAGATAACTCCTTGCAAAAGATTCTATTTCTTGTACATTACCTTCCGGCAGTTGTATGTATTTTATACAAATTCCATACAGAAAATTTCTAGCAAAAGATCCTATATTTCCAGTAAAATTATAAGACAGATACTTGACACTGACAACTTTCAATCAAAATTTTCTTAATATAGTAGCTGTTTCCATAGATGGCTACTTTATGAAATTTATTTTTTTTATAATTTTTACCTCTCGCTAAGAGAGGTATTGGATTCATGCTAAAAATCGCATATGCAGATTTTAGTGAATAAGCACGTTTTAAGGTCCCTAGAATCCGATTATAACATTTTTACGATAATGTCCGTATGTGTGTGTGTGTGTGTGTGTGTGTGTGTGTGTGTGTGTGTGTGTGTGTGTGTGTGTGTGTGTGTGTGTGTGTGAGTGTGTGTGTGTGTGTGTGTTTGTGTGTGTGTGTGTGTGTGTGTGTGTGTGTGTGTGTGTGTGTGTGTGTGTGTGTGTGTGTGTGTGTGGATATTGGATCCACGACTTCTCAAATACTATAAGACTTAAGACATTTTTAACTACGGATTCCTCAATCTAACAATAATGGGAAGAGTCGAGTCAGTTTTGGTAACAATTGGACAACCGGAAGCAGTAGTTACAAGAAAAAAATCATCTAAATATTATTTATCGAAAATTTATGTAAATACTTATATTAAAGAACGTTAAATTCTTTATTCAATAAATATAAATTCATTATTATATCTTCTATAGATTTAGAGATAAAGAAATGCATATAAAATAATTTGATGTAAAAATTCTTAGATCAAACTACTTCAAGGCAAGAAATTCAAATGTTTGTAATCCACGCATAAATGTCACTGTCAAAAATATTTGTACATCATTATGAAGATTATGAAAATAAATAAAAAGTCAACAACGCAAAAGAATATACCTAAAAAAGAATATAAAAGGAATTTGCGAAAAAATGACGAATAAAGAAAAAGAAAAGGAAAGTAGAAAAAAAATTCAGGATATTGAATATAAAGAAAATGTATGTATTGTACATAATTTATATTAAAATAATTATTTTGTTGTGAGACATGAATATATGTATTTGTATTTAAAAATATTTTTCGTTTTATGCGTACAACCAGATAAAATATCTGGCGAGAGGTTATGTGTTGGCCACATCAGATTTTTTAACTCTATATCCATTTAATATAAAGTATAAAATTCACTCATATCGAATAGAGAATAAAATATTATTTAATATTTATAATAACATTAAATGTGAAAAAATGATATTTAACATAGTTTTTCCAGGAAAAACTGTTAAAATCTCAAATGAGGGTACTTCCGGTTAACCAATTGTACCAAAATCTAATCAGCTTTTCATATGTATCAATCGCTTGTAGTGTGCGAAATAAGTTTAAACAAAATCCTTTCACTAATACTCATTAATGTACGTATATTTTCGCTTTCTTATCTAAGATAAAATTTGACTTATGGTATAGTTGGTATCTCAATATAAACATTGTCAAAAATATTTTCTCTTCGTTGCTATATACATTACAAATATTTGTATATAATAAAAATGTCTTATATTCAAATATTTTCAAGAGTGCTGTGAAATATGAAACAGCTGACATCTAACAAAAAATTAATAAACATGTGACTGCATCTCGTACTTTGGAACGTGACAAAATACATGCGGAACTCACTTAGATCTAATTTGTTTTTGTTTTGAGGACAAAAGAAATTTGAAACTACCCGTATAGTGTAAATCAGTACTTAGTTTTATTGATATTATGCTGGTATAACGCTTAAATTGGCCTTTATATATATGATAGAAACCTGTCACACTTATTCGTACATAAGAAAATTTGATGTGGCCAGCACATTACCACTCGCCAATTTAATGTTTAAAATAGCAAAGAGCTTTAAGTAAAGTATCACTTCCGGTTGTTCGTCGGTAAACAAAATCTAATTTGTTCCAATAAATAGAAAAATCTGTAATACAAATTTTCCAAGTACGACATCATAATAAAAGTTTTAAATACTAAATTTGTGAAGTTTTGGATCATATTTTGTCAAGAAAATCTGTTCAGAACTTTATGTAAAGTACCACTTCCGGTTTATTAATTTTAGCCAAAATCCCCTTGATATAAAAGTCGCAAATACTAAAATTAAAAAGTTTTGATTTATATTTTAAAATAGTTTTTCATTAAAAACTGTTATGCTTCAAGTAAAGTACCATTCCAGTTGTCATATTTTAGCCAAAATCTAATCTAAACTTTTATATGAATGCAGAAAGCTTAATACATACGGAAAATAGGAATTTTTGGAAATTTGGTAGAGTAAAGGTGCATTCACAAATGAAAATTAGGTTTAGATTTATGGTTTATACTTTAGATTTAAAGACTTTGGCCGCATATTATGTAATGACTCCATTCACACTTCAGAATTTTGGGTCTCTAAATCCAAATCATAAAGTTGAACATTGCAAGGTCCAAACTTTAGGTTTATAATTTAGTTTGACGTCGCAAACTTCACCAATGAGAACGAGTCTGAAATGATATAGATATATACACCCATTTTTATTTAGTATCCACTTGGTGGATTCGGCTTTTTAAAGAAATGCGAGAACATGGAGACTGTCATAACTTAATTGCTGAAATATAACCAATAATGCCAAGCGAATGACAGTTTCACGGCGCACAAGTGTCTTGTTGAGTACTGCTCTACCGATATTTTAATCTTGTTTTTGAAGCATTTACAGAGATGTCTGTACATATCAAAACTAATTTTCTTGTAATTTAAACTTACATTATGAATGACTTACCTAAACAAAAACCATAAACCTAATTTTCATTTGTGAATGCACCTTTAAGTAAAGTATCACTTCTGGTTGATCGTTTGTAAACAAAATCTAATTTGTTCCAATAAATAGAAAAGTCCGTAATACAAAATTTTGAATTATATTTTATTATGTTTTTCTCCGAAAATCTGTTAAGGGTACAACATCCGATTTATTATAAGTCAAAATCTAATATATTGTTTCTAATCATATACAAGTTCTAAATACTAAATTTGAGAAGTCTTGGATTATATTTTGTCAAGAAAATCTGTTCAGAGCTTTATGTACAGTATTACTTACGGTTTATTAATTTTAGCCAAAATCCCCTTGATATAAAAATCTTACTAAATTGAAAAGTTTTGAATTTTATTTTAATATAGTTTTTCATTAAAAACTGTTATGAGATTCAAGTAAAGTGCCATTTCCAGTTGTCATATTTTAGCCAAAATTTAATCTAAACTTTTATATGTATGCAGAAAGCTTAATAAATACGGAAAATATTTTTGAAGTTTGGTAGAGTTATCGTGTAGGAAATAGTAAAAACGTGTTGTAGGGGTTTCCTAATTCGTGCATATTCAATGAAAACTCACTACTATGGAATTTTTGAACAGAAAGCATTACCTCCCGTAGCTATGTACCTTTGTAGATTGGTGGGAGGTAAAAATAGAAAATATATAAATTGATTTCATTATCTTTATGATATTTGGACAGAATATACTTATAGAATGTTAGTTTATTAGTCATACATTTTTTAAATTTCAAATTTCTCAGGTACCAACAAATTCTTTTCACCTGACTCCTCTTGTATACCTGGCGATGCTCTTTTTTCTTATTACAGGCAGATGTTCAGGTGTCTGTCTCATGTCTCATACGTGCCCTTGAAAGGTCATACAAAACTTTGATTCGCAATTGTTATGTAACGTGATACGTATATTGTTTTTAAAGATGACGTTAACAGTACACAAGGAAAACAGCTAGATACATCGTATTATCGTATTACATACATTCCAACGTAGAAAAAAGAAAATGTAGACATAGTAATTATTGGATATATGTATGTACTTATTTAAAGTAGAAAACATGTATTAACTTTATTCATTAGAGTTCAGATTCATGTTTTTATAATGAGTTAGAAAAATTGTGATTTTTTATCTGTATACAGGGTGTTACACAATTAATCAACATGGGTCCAATTTTCATTAGATTCCGATAAATGTATAAGGCATTAAAAAATAACTTGACGCGGTTTACCTCTGCTATGTATTTATTTCTTTTAACTCACATGATCGCCATTAAACGATGATCATTTTGTCGGTATTAACACTATACCGGGTGTCTACTTTATTTTCCGAACATAGATTTTGGTTATAATTGGTCGACCGGAAGTACCCTCATTTGAAGATTTTAATAGTTTTTCTTGAAAAAACGCTGGTAAATATCATTTTTTCACATTTAATGTTATTATAAATATTAAAGAACATTTTATTCTCTATATGATTTGATTACATTTTATACTTCATATTCAATGGATATAGAGTTAAAAAATTATAAAGAAATTAAATTTCATAAAGCAGCCAGCTATCCAATAACACTAGAAATAAGTGCGATTGACATAATAAGTTTATGTTATAAATTTCACTGTAAATATAGAATCATTTCTAAGAAACTTTCTGTATGCAATTTATACAAAATACATAGAACTGAGGGAAGGTAATGTACCAGAAATAGAGAATCTTTCGCAAGAAACTGTCTGTATGGAATTTGTATAAAATACATAGAACTGACGGAAGGTAATGTGCTGGCCACATCAGATTTTTGTTTCCTATGTACGAGTTAGCAGCAAAAGAAAATACCCGAATTAAGGCTATTATCAGAGTGCCATGAAAAATAAGACAATGATTTCTGTTTGTTGTTTGACATTTAATTTGATTTTTTTTTATTAGAATAATAATATTAATAATAATAATAATAAAATCGAATGAAATGTCAAATCTATCAGATATGCCAGAAACATAAAAGATAAATTATTGTTTTATTTCCTGTGGCACTCTGATAATTGCATTAAATTGAGAATTTTCTTTTGCTTTTAAAGGTGCATTCACAAATGAAAATTAGGTTTAGATTTATGGTTTATACTTTAGATTTAAATACTTTGGCCGCATATTATGTAATGACTCCATTCTCACTTCAGAATTTAGGATCTCTAAATCCAAATCATAAAGCTAAACATTGCATGGTCCAAACTTTAGGTTTATGATTTAGTTTGACGTCACAAACTTTACTAATGAGAACGAGTCTGAAATGATATAGATATATACACCCATCTTTATTTAGTATCCGCTTGGAGGATTCGGCTTTTTAAAAAAATTCAAGAAGAACATGGAGACTGTCATAACTTAATTGCTGAAATATAAAAAATAATGCCAAGCGAATGACAGTTTCACGGCCCACAGGTGGCTTGTTGAGTACTGCTCTACCGATATTTTAATCTTGTTTTTGAAGCATTTACATAGATGTCTGTACATATCAAAACTAATTTTCAGGTAATTTAAACTTACATTACGAATGACTTACTTATGCTCTGTTCCATTTAAGCCATTCAGTAGATGGCACTGGCAGCAGCGCAAATCTGAAGTAACCGAAATTACATTGGGTGAACTTGTCTCTTGTCTCTAATTTCAGCCAATCAGAGAGGTCAAAACTATTCCCTATGCTCCGCAATACCGAATGGCTTAAATGGAATAAGGTATAAACCTAAACAAAAACCATAAACCTAATTTTCATTTGTGAATGCACCTTAACTCGTACTTAAGAAACAATTGAACAACAAACTTGGTACTCATCGATGCACGTTTTCATTCCGAACATTTTTCTTCATTACACTTTTTTTTCCAAAATTAATAAGTAAAGAGATATCGCCAAATCAAAATTTTAACATTGCATATCCCACGTTGGGGAAATAAAGTGGACACTCGATATGTGTTACTGTGTTGAAATATATATTGCAACTTTCAATTCGCAATTAAAGATTTTCAATTATTCTTTTTATTGTCAATTGTATCTAGAAACAACCTATAAGAAAGTCAATAGCAATCATAAAGTTTCATAGAAAGTATGGATTAAATATCTATAAATCAATAGTACGTGATATTACCTTCGTTAAGGAGAGTTCCTTATTTGGTAATTTTAGAAATTTATGTTTTCGGCGATAAAAAATTAAAATTGATAATTTCACGGAAATTATTATCTTTATCTGTAAGTATATGTGGTTTTCAAATTGATATAACTATGTTTATTGTTATGTAACGACGTGAAAGGAAAATATGTTCAGTGCTGGACAAAAGTCATTTGTAACATTTGAAACAGAACAGTAATGCTAACCTATAGCCATCATAAAAGACCCGAGGTTTCAAAATTTCTAAAATTGTGGTAACAATGTAGGTTAATAAAAAACAAAATATTTTCCACAAAATTAACCATTGTCGTTTCCAACTAGAACTGCTATAATTTGAAAATAACTATGAAAATGACAATTTACTTTACTTGGACTAATAAACTAGTAACATTATAAAACTTTCTTCTAACTACTTACAGACAATTTCAACAATAATTTTGATTCGAACATTAAATGAAAATTAGATTTATGATTTTTGTTTAGATTTAAGTAAATCATTCGTAATGCAAGTTTGATTTAATATTACTGATTGTAATGACATCAATGTAAATACAGCCCGAGTCACAAAAAAGATTAAGTTAATATTTATTTTTGATTAGCGAATTTTACTCTAATCTTAACAGTTTATTTCTTAAAATAAAGTCTAATCTAATCCTAACTACCTTTTTTGAAACCCCTAAACAGGATTAAATCCCAATTACAGAGTGGGTTCAAATCACACATCCATGTCTTAGGGGATTCGAACCCAGAGCCCCGAGGGCACTCATGACATGAGGCGTTGCTCTAACCATTGAGCCACCTGAGCTATAATAAAATGAAGATTAATTTTTATATACCGGGATAGCATAAAATTCACTAATCCAAAAATGAGGATTAGCTTAAACATTTTTCTGAATCATTAATTTTTATTAATCTAAATACATACCTACATATTTACTTATGGTGGAAACTGTATTGAATTCCTTTTCTATTGTTCTATTTACTTTTTTCTTTTTAAAACGTTACTAATATTATTTTGAAATGATTAATGTTTTGATAGTGACATTTATCTGTCAGTTACATACATTTGAATAACTGCGTTTTGTTTGTTACAAGCGTGGGCTCTGGGATTTAAATTATAGATAATTTTATAAATTTATTCATAAAATATATAGAAAAAGTATTAATGCAAATCTATAGAAAATTTAATAATCTTTAATTTTTATAATAAGATTAATCTCGAAAAAATAACATTTAAAGGTATTTTTCGAAGAAAAACTATTTTGAGTTTCTAGTAAAGTGCCATTTCCGGTTATCCGATTTTCACCAAAATCTAATGGGCTCTTTCCATTAAAGATTAAGTTCGAAATACAATGTTTAAAATTTTTCTGAATGATAGTATTTATTTGAGTTAGAGTGGAGGATCCACACACACATACACACAGACATCGTTGTGAAAATGTTAATGGTCTATGTACTATTTACTATTTTCTTTTTAAAACGTTACTGTTATTAGTTTAAAATGATTAGTTCTTTGACAGTGACATTTATCTGTCAATTACATACATTTAAGTTATGAACTGTGAAACCAAAGAGTTTTGCTTGTTTAAAGCGCAGGACCCGGGATTAAATTTATAGATAATTTTATAAATTAATCCATAAAATATATAAAAATTATTTACGCAAATCTGTAGAAAATTTAATAATCTTTAATTTTTATAATAAAACAAATCTTGAAAAAATACTATTTGAAGGTATTTTTCGAAGAAAATCTATTTTGAGCTTCAAGTAAAGTGCCATTTCCGGTTATCTGATATACACCAAAATCTAATGGTCTCTTCCCATATAAGAATAATGTAGAAATACAAGGTTTCAAAATTTTCTGAATGATACCTACTATATGAGTTAAGTGGAGGATCAACACATACACATCATCGTGAAAATGTTAAAATTGGATTGTAGGGACCTTAAAATGTGGTCATTTACCAAAATCTCGATATGCGATTTTTAGCACGATCCCTATACCTACCTTACCAAGGGTAGCGGGAGGTAAAAAAGAATATTTGTTAATATAAAACAGCTTTAATATATAATTAATTCCAAACTCGAATGTAATGTATGTGACATATGTGACACTTATGTTAGCAAACATTTTGTTGTACGTGATATGCCGGTAAAATCATACGCTATTTTTACCGATCAATTATTAATAACACGACTTGTTTAATATTAAATTTATATCAGTCAACATTGTCCCATTACTGATATCAAATGATAATTATTAATTATAAAATAATCTTTTTTGTGAGCGTGCCTTATGATGTAAATACATATAGCTATGTAGCTGTATTTGAGACAATCAAAATGACGGGGCAAAAGGCCATAAAGTCAATTTTTTCAGTTATCGTGTTTGGATCAAATTTGGAATCCCAATGTACATAATTTTGTCTGAAAACAAGGCTATTAAGTGTATAAATACAGGGTGTAAATGAAATAAGTGCATTAAATTTAACCAGTAATGTAACTCGACGAGAGCAACAATATTTCTTAATAACTTCTTTTAGATTTTGAGTTAATATTCTTTAAAGATTTGCTGCATATTTCGTTACTCGCCTATGGAGAACAAATGGCTGCTGCCGTATTCAAGTGGGATACAAACAGCTCAAAAATTGTCGGTTATCGGTTACACTTGCAGTCACAGTAATTAATAAACGAAACAACGGAAATAACATTTATTATTAATTAATTCGTAATAGTACAATTTTTGAAATAAAGAAATTTAAATTTTAGACAACAAAATTATAAAGTTGTATATTAAACCAGGCTTTAATGACCTGTGAATAGAGGAAGACGTGGAGAAACGAGGGGAGGAAGAGCAAAAGCATAGTTATTAGGTTATGAGATGATTATTTATCGTCGACAAATCATAATAGTTTAAATACGTTATTAAAAAAATGTAAGTACAAACTTTTGTCCATTTAAACGAGGTACATGAGTACCAATAATTAGTCGTCCATTTATTGTTCCCGCTCAAACATTTTTTTATGAAAATTTTTACAGCATTTTCGTCTGTTGAAATGTGTATTGTGTATAATAAATACACCTTCCCAAGTAAATTCAGTCTCATTAATGAACATTATGAGCCATTCCCAAAATCGAAGTCTGCTGAAAACATTAATATTTTTGCACATGGTATGGATAGAACTGTTGTTTTTTTAAAATTGTCATATGTGACACTTCGTATTGTGATAAAGATGTACAAGATTAACAAATGTGCGAATATTAGGAACAGTAGATTTGGCTCCGTCTAAATGCGTTGGCAACTTTATAATACTGTCTTTATATCAACCACAAATTAAAATGTAGTAAAAATACGAATAAATAAATAAACCATAGGTAAGTAATTACAATATCTGTGTACTCGCTATTTGTAAACGTAAGCATTTTGACAGAAATTTACCTGATAAACAAGTTTATTACTAATGTCAAAATATAATTGCAACAACTGACAAAAATTTTTCATAGCTATTGCTACTGCATTCAATTATTAGAAAAATACGTGGAACGACTCGTCAATTTACGGGGTGGTAAAAATGCTAAAAAAATATGCGATTTCGAGAAAAAGTTATTTAGAAATATTGTTGCTCTCGTCGAGTTACATTACTGGTTAAATTTAATGCACTTATTTCATTTACACCCTGTATATAAATAGGTACGATTGAAAGGGCCTTGTACGTTTTGTACCAAATTTAATCCAAACTCAATAAATGAAAAAAATTAATTTACGACTTTTTGTCTCGCGGTAGCGATTTGTTCTCAATTGAAAAAACTTTTGATTAAACGGTTGTTACGTTAATAGGATTAAGTTGAAATGAAATGATATCTAGTTATCCATGAGATCAACGTCCTCTATTCTGTGTGATGTTCAGATGTTTAACCATGTAACCATGGCTACAATAAAACAATTACACGTTGTCAACGGGAGCAATCCAACGCGATCATCTGCCGCTTTCACTTGTTATTGTAAATTATTGTGGCAGAGAGTGTGACAACAAGTTCACACTATACCAACAAACTCGTGATAGTTGGGTCGGTTTACATTTTCAAAATACAGATTATAAAACATACGCAAATGATGAAAAATTTCTGCAATGTCGACTAGTATAAAATATAGATTTTAAACTTAGAAAAACTGAATATGTTATTCAATTATTACACCATTTAATATTGGGTTACATCGCCTTTATTATTAGTAACAGCTTTAATTCTATTAGGCATTGTATCCTTAAGCCCTGCCCATTCTTTTGTTAGAATCACAGTATAGCGGTCAACCACTAACATAAAAATCTGGTGTGGCCAACACAATTCCTCTCGCTATTAACAGCTCGAGCTAGAAAAAAGATTAAGTTAATCTTTATTTTTGGATTAGCGAATTTTACTCGAATTTTGATAGTTTATTTCTTAAAATATAGTCTAATCTAATCCAAGTAACTACATTTTTTTAAACCCCTCAACAGGATTAAATCCCAATTACAGAGTGGGTTCACATTCACACACATCCATGACTTAGTGGGATTCGAACCCAGAGCCCCGAGGGCACTCATGACAAGAGGCGTTGCTCTAACCATTGAGCCACCGGAGCTATAATAAAATGAAGATTAAATTTTAAATACTGGGATAGAATAGAATTCAGTAATCCAAAAATGAGAACTAGCTTAAACATTTTTGTGAATTATTAATTTTATTAATCTAAATAGTTACCTACATATTTACTTATGCTGGAAACTGTATTGAATTCCTTTTCTATTGTTCTATTTACTTTTTTCTTTTTAAAGCGTTACTAATATTATTTTGAAATGATTAGTTCTTTGATAGTGACATTTATGTCAGTTAAATACATTTGAATAACTGCGTTTTGTTTGTTTAAAGCGTAGGCTCTGGGATTTAAATTTTAGATAATTTTATAAATTTGTCCATAAAATATATAGAAAAAGTATTAATGCAAATCTATAGAAAATTTAATAATCTTTAATTTTTATAATAACATTATTGTCGAAAAAATAACATTTAATAGTTATTTATGATACAAGTGTTAAAAGTGACATTTTATTTTGTGAGAAGGAAGTTTGGAACACGCCGCGAAGCGGAGTGATTCAAAACTTCGAACACAATAAAATCACTTTTAAAACGTATATCATACACTATTTTTTCTACAAACACATTTATGTCATTTAAATTTGAATTTGTAAAACAAATTTGATATATGTCAAAAATGTCGATTTGTTGTTCTATTCGTCATTACCAAGGTAATTTACTTTTAACACTAGAATTAAAATATCGCATTTTTAATTGAAGTATGCCGTGTTAAAAATTCAATTTTTAATAGTGTTTGTAGAAAAAGGTATTTTTCGAAGAAAAACTATTTTGAGCTTCTAGTAAAGTGCCATTTCCGGTTATCCGATTCACACCAAAATCTAATGGGCTCTTTCTAGTACAGAAAAAGTTCGAAATACAAGGTTTCAAAATTTTCTGAGTGATAGTATTTGAGTTAGAGTGGAGGATCCACACATATACACAGACATCATCGTGAAAATGTTAAAATTGGATTCTAGGTACCTTAAAACGTGGTCATTTACCAAAATCTCGATATGCAATTTTTAGCACGATCCCTATACCTCCCTTACCAAGGGTAGCGGGAGGTAATAGCAAATTTAAATTTCATTACGGCTCATATGAATCACAAACCCCATACAAAATATTAGATATTATTTATTTCCTATATTTTAAATCCGTATAGTTGCTATTACCATGTAGTAATTGTAATTGGTCCATTCACTTTGCAATCGCAAGATACAACAGATGTTTGACAAATGCGCAGCGCCATTTGGCGAACGAAAGTTAGCTGAACATCGCTGATCCCAACATTCATATTTTATAGAAATTAAATTGTATAATATTTTTACTTTATGAAAAGTAAGAGTTTATTACATTACATTACGGTATCTAATTTAATATTCATATGGTTATTTTCACACTTGATGTTATACGATCGATTTCTACAAAATTAATCGTTATTAGATTATTAACCTTTTCGGTAAAGTAGCTTCGAATTGATTCGAAGATCTTCAACATAAATATCAGCAACGCACCAATAATTTTGAAAAAAGAAAAATTATAAAAAAATATCATGCAATAATATGGGACAATATTGTATCAGAAGAATGTGCAAGGCTTGTGGGTACAAAGCCTGATACAATGATGTTTGCAAAAAAATTAACATCTTTTTTCTTGTGAAATTCGAATAAGTACGTTCTACAGTATTATTAAATATGATTTTCTGTTCAAAGTTCTGTATGAAGCACAGTAGCAGTTTAAAAATATACTTTTTAAATTGGCGCCAAATTACACTGCCTGTGACGTCAGAAAGACATTAGCCAGTGACAAAACTGGAAAGATGATAAAAAAAAACAAATGTATCATACATCAACGTCAATGATTGCTTTAATGACAACTGTGTGACATAAGGTCTGACTTATAGTGCAGTGTGATTTTTGATTCTTTAGCGTAGTTCTTAGTTATTTATTATTATATTATAGCGTTATATATTATAGTTTATAAAGTATTATAAAAGATGGATAAGTAAAGCACTAGCAAATTAAAATTTACTCTTGAAGTAAAATAGTTTATTCCAGAGATTTTCGAGGAAGTGAATTTTATTCTGTAAAATACATTTGACACATGTCAACATTAATTAAATTAAATTCATTATAAATTTCATGCCATGTATTATTTTTACATTTATTTATCTCCAACATGTTTACTTTGTCTATTTCATTGTAATTTTTCCCCGTTCTCTCTTTTTTCCATTTTAGTTGACACCTGGCACTTTATGACGCACACACACATTTCTATTTTGACTTTTGAATTTATTTCGTGTCAGGAACATACAGAATACAATATTATTAAAACATATATGTATAAAACATATTCCAGCGACACATTGTTTGGAATAGATCCTCTTCAATTGGAAATTGACATTATCGTCAGTAGTGGTTTTAATCTCTCTTATATTCCAGTAGTGCAAAGATTAGCCGGTATAAGAAACTGTAGTCTGAATGCATCATTTTCCAGCTAAATAATTAAATGTATTCAATAGTTCTTATTTAATTTAATAATATTTATATGTACATCAAAATGATCTTTACAACAAAGAAGTTTTGATTTTATGTTTTTATCTTTACTTGCGACAACCATATCATTCTTCGTTTTGAGGCACTACTCGAAATATTTTTCCCTATTATAAGTTCTTCTTGGGCACATTGCACAAAACACTTTTTTACAACCATGTTTGATTATTTTCAAATACAAAAATCAGTAGTAGTTGACAGTTGTCATGACTGTCACTCGTTTAAATTCCGTCGGTGGCCAATGTAAGCCACGCCCTCATTGGTTAGGGTCTTTCGGACGTCATCATGCGAAAATGGAAGCGGAAATTCAAACATAATTTCAAAGACAATTTTCTGATGAATAAAGAATAATACGACAAAAATAAAAAATAGGGGTAAAATATTTTTCTTATTCTTTCGATTAAATCAAAGAAAAAAACCGTGCAACACCTAGTACTTAAATAACATATTCATTAATTGTACGTTAAAAATTTATGTTAAACTAGTTGAAAGATATTTGTAGAAATTCTTCACCATTTGCGTAAGTTTTACAATAATTTGTTTGTTGAAAATGTTAACCGGCCCAATTAATATGAATTCGGGTTCGTATATATCACGGTATGCCCATTGCTGGGTGTGCAAACTTGCTGTGCATACATACATATATCAATAATGATGACATACTTGTATCGTGCTTTTGTTTTCCAGGCGTCACTTCACAGGCACTCATTGCTGGCGTGGAAAGAGCACGGTAGTCAATTTTTGATGTTAAAGAATATTCACTTTTATTTTATGGTATATGTACGGATATACCTTTTCTTGTCAAAGAGAGTGCATATTTTATTGTACATTAAAATTATGGTAATTAAATTTTTATGCTGAGCAAGTGTTCTTAAGTTTTATAGTAATTTTCTCTCTGCGAATTTAGAGCGAAATTTCCCTTAAAAAAAACTTTTAAAAAGTGTGTTAAATGTCGTATATAATTTCATCATAATAAATAGACGACAACAA